>OZ025218.1:8589607-9189607 GCA_964019055.1 Anthopleura xanthogrammica | reverse complement strand
GAAGGTACTTAATATGTCCGAGAGGGAGAAGTGGTCAAAAGGACTCTTCAATATCTCTCAACTTGAGAGAATTTTCGCGAAAATGTTCTCATCATGACTGACTCTTCTACATGGCTGGAAATTAGATGAAGTCGGCTTGTTCTGCGCATGCTTGCGAAACTGTCATCGATCTGCACTAGCAAGGCATTAGCTAGCAATTGGGGATCAGTGGTGGGAGACTTTCGAGGCTTTCGTCGCCGCCCTGAATCAGTGATGAGTCATGAGTCAATGTGAATGAGAAAATAAATATATGTCAAATAAAAATATTATGATACTTAGATCTTAAGCCCTATAGTCCACGTCAGTAATGAATCAAGAACGAACCATATTTTGATTGATATTTAACTGTTTATATGCATATTATGGTCTTATTTACCAGAGAAAGAGGAACATAGCCTCGAGAAAAGAAAACCCCCAGCTGTATTCATCGACTATGGAGACAAAGATGCACAAAACTAATAAGAAATGCAGATGGCAAGCCGGTTTTATTCGTGAAAAAAAATTAATTTTACTGATTCTATTTCATTCCATGTAAAGTTTTCTCATCCTTCAGTTTATCATCTATATTTCAAAAGCTAAATTAATTAAAGATTAAAGTCTGAAGCACTATAAAAATTAATTAATCCCAATGGCGTTTTGAGGACACTATAAAATATCATGCTGCAGTATTTTGTTTATCTCTTTTTTCGTTTCGCATATTATAGTTTACTTTGAAATATAAAATTCAGTAAAAAAAATAGAGCAGAGTCACATACATAGTGATGTTTTGCAGAATTTGAAGTACAAAAATCGTTCTTTTTCTAGAAAATTCAGAAGATGAATATTGAAGGTTTGTTTGTTTCTAACTTGGAATAAGATTTTACAGCTGAAGTGTAAAACAGACTACTGAGAGGGATTGAAGTGTGAAATTAAGAAAATAGAGCAGAGTCACATAGTGATGTTTTGCAGAATTTGAAGTACAAAAATCGTTTTTTTTTCTAGAAAATTTCGAAGATGAATATTGCAGGTTTGTTTGTTTCTAACTTGGAATAAAATTTTACTGCTGAAGTGTAAAACAAAGTGATTTGGATTGAAGTATGAAATTAAGAAAATAGAGTGCAGTCACATAGTGACGTTTTGCAGCATTTTAAGAAAGAACTCGAACATTTATTATCCTATCGCCCATGGATTACTGCGCAGTAACTTTACAAGTTTGTTTGTTTGTTTGTATATTCAGTTGTTTGCTAACCAAACCTCGAAAAAATGAGTCCTTATTTTGGCCCCTAAAAGTATATTTTGTTTTTATTCGTTTTTGGTTTTCTTAAAATGATAATTTTAACATACTTACGTTCAGAGAAATTTTGCTTAATATATGAAGACGAGAGGAGAAAACCACTGAAGATCCTGGAGATTTCCCATGCAAGACCGATAGACAAGATTTTCAAATCTTAGCTTGAAAATAACGTATACTTCGTAAGTGAGCGAGAAGAAGAGTATGATAAACAACAGCTGTTTTCGTTCGTCATCATGATACACCTACAATAAACGCCGTCAAATAAACTACTTATTGCTAAAAATTATAACAATGAATTTCTTGATTGACAGCAGAAAGGACAATGCTGTTAAGATTGGTTAGATTGCTTTAAATTTTCTGCATGAGCTCGACAGGAAATGAAGAACAAAAACAATATGGACCCATGATTATTACCCAAGATCTTTGATATACATATTATTATTTTGGGTGATGTTTTTCCGCCTTAAAAATGCATTAAAAATGAAGGAAATGGCCAAATCACACTTCGATGTCAATGTTTTTAATAAACAACGGAATAATTAAAAAAAGTGACATGAATGATTGGGATAGAATTGATAGCATGAACGTGAACTTGAAAAGCAAATTAAAATACCACGTTCTACCAGTCGTTGGGAACATATAAGTAAAATTTATCATTCGATCATACAAGTCCACAATCAAATATTAAGTTAATAATGTATGACTTAATCAAAGGCTCCGTCGAATATTTGCAAGCGATAACAACGACATGATATATACCCAAAAATAAAGGCCCAAATAAAGAAAAATTATCATGCAGATAATTCGAAATAAAACATGGTTTTAAAGATCTACCATATTTTGATATTTTTCTACTAATTTTTTATTTTATTTTCAAAACTAAAAATCTTATTTAGTTTAATGCATTTTGATTCAAAATCACTCGGAAAATCGAAGCACAAGATAATACGAATTTTAAAAATGTCAGAGTAATCTTCGCTGGCTCTGTATAAAATATTTTCTCATCAAGGCGAATGTCTATATCTATGAGTACTGTAAACAACGACAAACACCACGATAACTAGAAAAGCTCGCTGATAAAAGTAATAACCTGCTTTTGTTATCGACATACTGAAAAGAAAATTTATCGCGAGGATTTGCGCTTGTCTGTTCAAGTTCAAGTCCTACTTTTGTGGCTGATAATAAAAAAAGATCATAAATTCCAGATCGGATATTGCTGGTATAATTTACAGTTTTTTCTACTAACCTCTAGTTTTGGAAGTGAATTTTACTTGCAGTTGCTATCGATGTTTGTTCCAAGTCGCGAAGACGTGATCTACTCCACAAACAGTGGATTATATTCTGAAGTTGATTATCGCAGTACCGTCGACTGCGGATTGAAATACTGCTTTTTCTTCTAGAGGCAAATCACGTTTATTGATCCTATAACACCTGTCCCCTGCGTATTACAAGATTATATTGCTGGCAGATTCAAATCCAATTTACATAACGTCTTCAAGGCTCGCTGCTAGATTGTTTTGAGTTTGCCTCTCTGACATTAAAAAACCAAATATGTGTTTTGATGATAATGTCAATTTCAGACCTTGGAAATTTCTAGTAAAATAGGCCTTTTTGATTTTATCTACATAAGGGGACCGCCCTTTCACACAAATCGGATGTTGGCAATTTTCAACTCTTAAAACTCCTCTAAATTTTAGATAAGAGCTTGCTCTTGGCAGTTTACTGAAATTATTTGAAATTATTTTGACTGCTGCCGCTTCAGGCTAGGAGCAGTGAGCTTGCTTATGCAATAGTCAATTCAAATCCCCGACCCCCGGGATAGGGTGATGAATTAACGCGGCAAAGACCGGGAATTTCGTGCGAATTTAACAGCGCTTTTAGCCAAAAATGATATTCTGTTCTTGAGTTGCCTAAAGCTGACATGCCTAACGTTGACATGACTTAAATGCATTAAATATGGCCCCTCAAACCCGCAGCACTGGAAATCGTATATTATATTTCTGAGAGCCCAATTTCAAGTTTTCATGTTGGGAGGGGGAGGGGGGGGGGGGGGGGTTTGAGCTCTACTCGGTAGGAAAGACGCTAGGACACCTTGTGGTATCTGCTCCACAGGCACCCCACACACCAAATCAATGAGAGACGTAACTCATGCACATATATATATTTTTTCTGACAACACAAAAATGTTTACTCACATTTTTTTGATAATATTGGAAGAATGCACCTTTCTTTCGTTTCCTTAACTGTATCTATGGTAACGGTGCGACCGCCCTCTTTCATGTCTCGTAGCCAAAAGTGAGGGATTTTGAAACAGACTTTTAGGTTTGCGTTTTATAAAGCTGGAAAGAAATTGCAAAATATGTGTTATTGAGTAATAAATTAACAATTCTCACAGATTACCCTCATAATTTCCTTTTCATAAAATCAACTCTTTTCATTAATTTTTGAAAATAACTGCGTTAAAGCAATAACGCAAGTATTATTAGGCTTTTTACATTAATTTAATTAATTATAATTAAAAATATTAAAGAAAAATTTTCTCGATCCCACGCTCCACCTTGAAAAAGTCCCAACCAAGAGGTCGATCCAAGGATTCGGGTTTTCCACAATTTTCGATTTTCCTGCTAAAACTACTAAATTCTAAAAGATCAAGTTAAATAGGTATCAATGGTATGTTTTTTTTTTGTTTTGAATGCAAAAGAATCATTTTCTGAGTACCAAACGTATCGACCCGTAAGCCACAGTACTCCAATTATCTCACGGCCTCCCCCAACCATAAAGGATTGGGTAATCCACCAGGATTTTCAATTAGGCATTAGCAAAACATTCCCTGCTACTGCACACTATGACTATCCAAATATATTCTAGAGTATTCAAGCATATTCAGGAGGATCCATGCAATCACATCCTGGAGGATCCAATCATATTCTGGAGGATCCAATCATATCCTGGGGGATCCAATCATATCCTGGAGGATCCAATCATATCCTGGAGGATCCAATCATATCCTGGAGGATCCAATCATATTCTAAAGGATCCAATCATATCCTGGGGGATCCAATCATATCCTGGGGGATCCAATCATATCCTGGAGGATCCAATCATATCCTGGTGGATCCAATCATATCCTGGAGGATCCAATCATATCCTGGAGGATCCAATCATATCCTGGAGGATCCAATCATATCCTGGATGATCCAATCATATCCTGGAGGATCCAATCATATCCTGGAGGATCCAATCATATCCTGGAGGATCCAATCATATCCTGGAGGATCCAATCATATCCTGGAGGATCCAATCATATCCTGGAGGATCCAATCATATCCTGGAGGATCCAATCATATCCTGGAGGATCCAATCATATCCTGGAGGATCCAATCATATCCTGGAGGATCCAATCATATCCTGGAGGATCCAATCATATTCTAAAGGATCCAATCATATCCTGGAGGATCCAATCATATCCTGGAGGATCCAATCATATTCTAAAGGATCCAATCATATCCTGGAGGATCCAATCATATCCTGGAGGATCCAATCATATCCTGGAGGATCCAATCATATCCTGGAGGATCCAATCATATCCTGGAGGATCCAATCATATCCTGGAGGATCCAATCATATCCTGGAGGATCCAATCATATCCTGGAGGATCCAATCATATCCTGGAGGATCCAATCATATCCTGGAGGATCCAATCATATTCTAAAGGATCCAATCATATCCTGGAGGATCCAATCATATCCTGGAGGATCCAAACATATCCTGGAGGATCTAATCATATCCTGGAGGATCCAATCATATCCTGGAGGATCCAATCATATCCTGGAGGATCCAATCATATCCTGGAGGATCCAATCATATCCTGGAGGATCCAATCATATCTTGGAGGATCCAATCATATCCTGGAGGATCCAATCATATCCTGGAGGATCCAATCATATCCTGGATGATCCAATCATATCCTGGAGGATCCAATCATATCTTGGAGGATCCAATCATATCCTGGAGGATTCAATCATATCCTGGAGGATCCAATCATATCCTGGAGGATCCAATCATATCCTGGAGGATCCAATCATATCCTGGATGATCCAATCATATCCTGGAGGATCCAATCATATCCTGGAGGATCCAAACATATCCTGGAGGATCCAATCATTTCCTGGAGGATCCAAACATATCCTGGAGGATCTAATCATTTCCTGGAGGATCCAATCATATCCTGGAGGATCCAATCATATCCTGGAGGATCCAATCATATCCTGGAGGATCCAATCATATCCTGGATGATCCAATCATATCCTGGAGGATCCAATCATATCCTGGAGGATCCAATCATATCCTGGAGGATCCAATCGAATCCTGGAGGATCCAATCATATCCTGGAGGATCCAATCATATCCTGGAGGATCCAATCATATCCTGGAGGATCCAATCATATCCTGGAGGATCCAATCATATCCTGGAGGATCCAATCATATCCTGGAGGATCCAATCATATCCTGGAGGATCTAATCATATCCTGGAGGATCCGAAAATATTCTGGAGGATCCAATCATATCCTGGAGGATCCAATCATATCCTGGAATATCTAATCATATCCTGGAGGATCCAATCATATCCTGGAGGATCCAATCATATCCTGGAGGATCCAATCATATCCTGGAGGATCCAATCATATCCTGGAGGATCCAATCATATCCTGGAGGATCCAAACATATCCTGGAGGATCTAATCATATCCTGGAGGATCCAATCATAACCTGGAGAATCCAATCATATCCTGGAGGATCCAATCATATCCTGGAGGATCTAATCATATCCTGGAAGATCCAATCATATCCTGGAGGATCCAATCATATCCTGGAGGATCCAATCATATCCTGGAGGATCCAATCATATCCTGGAGGATCCAATCATATCCTGGAGGATCCAATCATATCCTGGAGGATCCAATCATATCCTGGAGGATCCAATCATATCCTGGAGGATCCAATCGAATCCTGGAGGATCCAATCGAATCCTGGAGGATCCAATCATATCCTGGATGATCCAATCATATCCTGGAGGATCCAATCATATCCTGGAGGATCCAATCATATCCTGGAGGATCCAATCATATCCTGGAGGATCCAATCATATCCTGGAGGATCCAATCATATCCTGGAGGATCCAAACATATCCTGGAGGATCTAATCATATCCTGGAGGATCCAATCATATCCTGGAGGATCCAATCATATCCTGGAGGATCCAATCATATTCTGGAGGATCCGAAAATATCGGATCGGATGGGCGTATCCTGAGCTTTAGAATGTACACGGCATAGATTGGATGGTATAAAGGAATAAAAATGTTTACTAAACGACATCGATAAGAAGGGCGCATCATTATAAAAATATCCAAAACATCGATTACATGGGTGCATCAGCACAAGAATGTAGACAAAACCGTTTCCATGGGAACATAAAAAGAAAAATATAATGGAGATAAATAAGAAATAGATTTTACTCACGATGAATAGATTGGATGAGCGCATCAGAAAAAGAATGTATATAAAAAAAAGGGGGTCAGTGAAAAATCCAAATTTTCTCTTTCGCACCCCAAAATCACTTGTTGAAAATCAATATGCTATCGAAAACGGTCAAGAAAATCCAGTTTTAGAGTGAATATCGAGTTTTGGAAAAAATACCAAAAAATCCTGTTTGGACGCCATACATTGCCTTATAATTTGCTTCGCGGATGCAGGAAGGTTAAGAATAAGAAAACCTCCAATATCTCTGGCATTGCATTAGCTAGAAGCCTAAGGTAAAAAGTTTCATGCACTTTGGACCTTTGGAATTCTATCCAGACAGATAGTTTGGTGATATCATACACGACAAAGTAGAATTAAGGCCTGTTTTGGTGGTCCCCGCAAGGCTTGTTTGCCATGTTTCTTAGAGTGTTCGACAGAGGGGACCCATCAGGGGGTCAGTGAAAAATCCAATTTTTCTCTTTCGCATCCCAAAATCACTTGTTGAAAATCAATATGCTATCGAAAACGGTCAAGAAAATCCAGTTTTAGAGTGAATATCGAGTTTTGGAAAAAATACCAAAAAATCCTGTTTGGACGCCATACATTGCCTTATAATTGGCATCGCGGATGCAGGAAGGTTAAGAGTAAGAAAACCTCCAATATCTCTGGCATTGCATTAGCTAGAAGCCTAAGGTAAAAAGTTTCATGCACTTTGGACCTTTGGAATTCTATCCAGACAGATAGTTTGGTGATATCATACACGACAAAGTAGAATTAAGGCCTGTTTTGGTGGTCCCCGCAAGGCTTGTTTGCCATGTTTCTTAGAGTGTTCGACAGAGGGGACCCATCAGGGGGTCAGTGAAAAATCCAATTTTTCTCTTTCGCACCCCAAAATCACTTGTTGAAAATCAATATGCTATCGAAAACGGTCAAGAAAATCCAGTTTTAGAGTGAATATCGAGTTTTGGAAAAAATACCAAAAAATCCTGTTTGGACGCCATACATTGCCTTATAATTTGCTTCGCGGATGCAGGAAGGTTAAGAATAAGAAAACCTCCAATATCTCTGGCTGTACATTAGCTAGAAGCCTAAGGTAAAAAGTTTCATGCACTTTGGACCTTACGAATCCTATCCAGACAGATAGTTTGGTGATATCATACACGACAAAGTAGAATTAAGGCCTTTTTTGGTGGTCCCCGCAAGGCTTGTTTGCCATGTTTCTTAGAGTGTTCGACAGAGGGGACCCATCAGGGGGTCAGTGAAAAATCCAATTTTTCTCTTTCGCACCCCAAAATCACTTGTTGAAAATCAATTTATTTTATACATACTGAGATTTTCTTATCAAATCTCCCTATGTGAAAAACCAGTTCGCGACTTTTTTCAGCCAATCAGAGAGGCGAAATGAATTTCTCACACGTGAAAAAAGCGTTTCGTCCAATCACAAACCACTGTCGAGGCGAATCGTGTTTTCGCGGTCATCGCGGGTAGCTTTGTCGGGCAGCTTTCACAAAATAATATTTTCGGTGTACGCTAGTTGTTCGTATTTCAAACTTATCAAGAGCTAGGAGATATTTGTGAGGATGGCTGAACAATCAAGAAGATTTGTGTCTCTAGACAAACCTATAGACAAGTTTATAGAAGACCAAAAAAACAAAAATACTCTTTCGAAGACACGAAGAGATGTGAGTTTGCTGACTGAGTTTCTCAACTCCAAAAATAAAACTATGATGCAAAAACCGAACGACAACAACGTCCCGCTAACTCATATAATGCAATTATCTGGCCACAGAAACCTTCAAAGCGTCAACAACTACAGTACCATCTCAAACGAACAACAGAAAAACATGTCTTTGATTCTGAGTGGAAATAATACTACAAGTACGTCTATAGAAAAAAGGCCAGTGTCGAGTTTACAAAGTGCAGTGCACACCGAGTGCCGTGAATCTTCATTCATGAAAAGTTCTAGTTTGCCTCCAGCAGGTCCTTTCAGTGGAGCAGTTTTTCACGGAGGACAGTTTAATATAACAATCAACACCGTTAACAAGTCACCGAATTCCGCAAATCACTCATTTAAATCAACAGAGTCTACACGTAGCTTTAAACGCATCAAGCGTGTGTTGGAGTCGTCAGACGAAGACAGCCCACAGTGACAAACTAAGCCAAAAGAAAAAAAAAATCAGCCAAAACTTCATTAGCTTACCGATTTTACTTTGTACTAGTTATGATTACTGATATTTTTACATCATAGCTTCTAGTAAAAGCTTAATTTTTCGAAAAGAAATTATTACACGAGTTTTGTAATTGTTTTAGAAAACCAATTAAATGTGAATAAATTAAAAACAACAAAATCTCAGTATGTATAAAATAAATAAATTACAGCATGAAAAGCGCTTTGTACGGGATTTTCGCACTCGTTGGTTTTGTATCAGAAATCTCACTCGTTCGCTGCGCTCACTCGTTCGATTTCAGATACTTCACCAACTCGTGCGAAAATCCCGTACGCGCGCGCTTTTCATGAAGTAATCTCTATATGCTATCGAAAACGGTCAAGAAAATCCAGTTTTAGAGTGAATATCGAGTTTTGGAAAAAATACCAAAAAATCCTGTTTGGACGCCATACATTGCCTTATAATTGGCATCGCGGATGCAGGAAGGTTAAGAGTAAGAAAACCTCCAATATCTCTGGCATTGCATTAGCTAGAAGCCTAAGGTAAAAAGTTTCATGCACTTTGGACCTTTGGAATTCTATCCAGACAGATAGTTTGGTGATATCATACACGACAAAGTAGAATTAAGGCCTGTTTTGGTGGTCCCGCAAGGCTTGTTTGCCATGTTTCTTAGAGTGTTCGGCAGAGGGGACCCATCAGGGGGTCAGTGAAAAATCCAATTTTTCTCTTTCGCACCCCAAAATCACTTGTTGAAAATCAATATGCTATCGAAAACGGTCAAGAAAATCCAGTTTTAGAGTGAATATCGAGTTTTGGAAAAAATACCAAAAAATCCTGTTTGGACGCCATACATTGCCTCATAATTTGCTTCGCGGATGCAGGAAGGTTAAGAATAAGAAAACCTCCAATATCTCTGGCTGTACATTAGCTAGAAGCCTAAGGTAAAAATTTTCATGCACTTTGGACCTTTGGAATCCTATCTAGACAGATAGTTTGGTGATATCATACACGACAAAGTAGAATTAAGGCCTGTTTTGGTAGTCCCCGCAAGGCTTGTTTGCCATGTTTCTTAGAGTGTTCGACAGAGGGGACCCATCAGGGGATCAGTGAAAAATCCAATTTTTCTCTTTCGCACCCCAAAATCACTTGTTGAAAATCAATATGCTATCGAAAACGGTCAAGAAAATCCAGTTTTAGAGTGAATATCGAGTTTTGGAAAAAATACCAAAAAATCCTGTTTGGACGCCATACATTGCCTTATAATTTGCTTCGAGGATGCAGGAAGGTTAAGAATAAGAAAACCTCCAATATCTCTGGCTGTACATTAGCTAGAAGCCTAAGGTAAAAAGTTTCATGCACTTTGGACCTTTGGAATCCTATCCAGACAGATAGTTTGGTGATATCATACACGACAAAATAGAATTAAGGCCTGTTTTGGTGGTCCCCGCAAGGCTTGTTTGCCATGTTTCTTAGGGTGTTCGACAGAGGGGACCCATCAGGGGGTCAGTGAATAATCAATTTTTTCTCTTTTGCACCCCAAAATCACTTGTTGAAAATCAATATGCTATCGAAAACGGTCAAGAAAATCCAGTTTTAGAGTGAATATCGAGTTTTGGAAAAAATACCAAAAAATCCTGTTTGGACGCCATACATTGCCTTATAATTTGCTTCGCGGATGCAGGAAGGTTAAGAATAAGAAAACCTCCAATATCTCTGGCTGTACATTAGCTAGAAGCCTAAGGTAAAAAGTTTCATGCACTTTGGACCTTACGAATCCTATCCAGACAGATAGTTTGGTGATATCATACACGACAAAGTAGAATTAAGGCCTGTTTTGGTGGTCCCCGCAAGGCTTGTTTGCCATGTTTCTTAGAGTGTTCGACAGAGGGGACCCATCAGGGGGTCAGTGAAAAATCCAATTTTTCTCTTTCGCACCCCGAAATCACTTGTTGAAAATCAATATGCTATCGAAAACGGTCAAGAAAATCCAGTTTTAGAGTGAATATCGAGTTTTGGAAAAAATACCAAAAAATCCTGTTTGGACGCCATACATTGCCTTATAATTTGCTTCGCAGATGCAGGAAGGTTAAGAATAAGAAAACCTCCAATATCTCTGGCTGTACATTAGCTAGAAGCCTAAGGTAAAAAGTTTCATGCACTTTGGACCTTTGGAATTCTATCCAGACAGATAGTTTGGTGATATCATACACGACAAAGTAGAATTAAGGCCTGTTTTGGTGGTCCCCGCAAGGCTTGTTTGCCATTTTTCTTAGAGTGTTCGACAGAGGGGACCCATCAGGGGGTCAGTGAAAAATCCAATTTTTCTCTTTCGCACCCCAAAATCACTTATTGAAAATCAATATGCTATCGAAAACGGTCAAGAAAATCCAGTTTTAGAGTGAATATCGAGTTTTGGAAAAAATACCAAAAAATCCTGTTTGGACGCCATACATTGCCTTATAATTGGCATCGCGGATGCAGGAAGGTTAAGAGTAAGAAAACCTCCAATATCTCTGGCTGTACATTAGCTAGAAGCCTAAGGTAAAAAGTTTCATGCACTTTGGACCTTACGAATCCTATCCAGACAGATAGTTTGGTGATATCATACACGAGAAAATAGAATTAAGGCCTGTTTTGGTGGTCCCAGCAAGGCTTGTTTGCCATGTTTCTTAGGGTGTTCGACAGAGGGGACCCATCAGGGGGTCAGTGAAAAATCCAATTTTTCTCTTTCGCACCCCAAAATCACTTATTGAAAATCAATATGCTATCGAAAACGGTCAAGAAAATCCAGTTTTAGAGTGAATATCGAGTTTTGGAAAAAATACCAAAAAATCCTGTTTGGACGCCATACATTGCCTTATAATTGGCATCGCGGATGCAGGAAGGTTAAGAGTAAGAAAACCTCCAATATCTCTGGCATTGCATTAGCTAGAAGCCTAAGGTAAAACGTTTCATGCACTTTGGACCTTACGAATCCTATCCAGACAGATAGTTTGGTGATATCATACACGACAAAGTAGAATTAAGGCCTGTTTTGGTGGTCCCCGCAAGGCTTGTTTGCCATGTTTCTTAGAGTGTTCGACAGAGGGGACCCATTAGGGGGTCAGTGAAAAATCCAATTTTTCTCTTTCGCATCCCAAAATCACTTGTTGAAAATCAATATGCTATCGAAAACGGTCAAGAAAATCCAGTTTTAGAGTGAATATCGAGTTTTGGAAAAAATACCAAAAAATCCTGTTTGGACTCCATACATTGCCTTATAATTTGCTTCGCGGATGCAGGAAGGTTAAGAATAAGAAAACCTCCAATATCTCTGGCTGTACATTAGCTAGAAGCCTAAGGTAAAAAGTTTCATGCACTTTGGACCTTACGAATCCTATCCAGACAGATAGTTTGGTGATATCATACACGACAAAGTAGAATTAAGGCCTGTTTTGGTGGTCCCCGCAAGGCTTGTTTGCCATGTTTCTTAGAGTGTTCGACAGAGGGGACCCATCAGGGGGTCAGTGAAAAATCCAATTTTTCTCTTTCGCACCCCAAAATCACTTATTGAAAATCAATATGCTATCAAAAACGGTCAAGAAAATCCAGTTTTAGAGTGAATATCGAGTTTTGGAAAAAATACCAAAAAATCCTGTTTGGACTCCATACATTGCCTTATAATTTGCTTCGCGGATGCAGGAAGGTTAAGAATAAGAAAACCTCCAATATCTCTGGCTGTACATTAGCTAGAAGCCTAAGGTAAAAAGTTTCATGCACTTTGGACCTTACGAATCCTATCCAGACAGATAGTTTGGTGATATCATACACGACAAAGTAGAATTAAGGCCTGTTTTGGTGGTCCCCGCAAGGCTTGTTTGCGATGTTTCTTAGAGTGTTCGACAGAGGGGACCCATCAGGGGGTCAGTGAAAAATCCAATTTTTCTCTTTCGCACCCCAAAATCACTTATTGAAAATCAATATGCTATCAAAAACGGTCAAGAAAATCCAGTTTTAGAGTGAATATCGAGTTTTGGAAAAAATACCAAAAAATCCTGTTTGGAAGCCATACATTGCCTTATAATTTGCTTCGAGGATGCAGGAAGGTTAAGAATAAGAAAACCTCCAATATCTCTGGCTGTACATTAGCTAGAAGCCTAAGGTAAAAAGTTTCATGCACTTTGGACCTTTGGAATCCTATCCAGACAGATAGTTTGGTGATATCATACACGACAAAATAGAATTAAGGCCTGTTTTGGTGGTCCCCGCAAGGCTTGTTTGCCATGTTTCTTAGGGTGTTCGACAGAGGGGACCCATCAGGGGGTCAGTGAATAATCAATTTTTTCTCTTTTGCACCCCAAAATCACTTGTTGAAAATCAATATGCTATCGAAAACGGTCAAGAAAATCCAGTTTTAGAGTGAATATCGAGTTTTGGAAAAAATACCAAAAAATCCTGTTTGGACGCCATACATTGCCTTATAATTTGCTTCGCGGATGCAGGAAGGTTAAGAATAAGAAAACCTCCAATATCTCTGGCTGTACATTAGCTAGAAGCCTAAGGTAAAAAGTTTCATGCACTTTGGACCTTACGAATCCTATCCAGACAGATAGTTTGGTGATATCATACACGACAAAGTAGAATTAAGGCCTGTTTTGGTGGTCCCCGCAAGGCTTGTTTGCCATGTTTCTTAGAGTGTTCGACAGAGGGGACCCATCAGGGGGTCAGTGAAAAATCCAATTTTTCTCTTTCGCACCCCGAAATCACTTGTTGAAAATCAATATGCTATCGAAAACGGTCAAGAAAATCCAGTTTTAGAGTGAATATCGAGTTTTGGAAAAAATACCAAAAAATCCTGTTTGGACGCCATACATTGCCTTATAATTTGCTTCGCAGATGCAGGAAGGTTAAGAATAAGAAAACCTCCAATATCTCTGGCTGTACATTAGCTAGAAGCCTAAGGTAAAAAGTTTCATGCACTTTGGACCTTTGGAATTCTATCCAGACAGATAGTTTGGTGATATCATACACGACAAAGTAGAATTAAGGCCTGTTTTGGTGGTCCCCGCAAGGCTTGTTTGCCATTTTTCTTAGAGTGTTCGACAGAGGGGACCCATCAGGGGGTCAGTGAAAAATCCAATTTTTCTCTTTCGCACCCCAAAATCACTTATTGAAAATCAATATGCTATCGAAAACGGTCAAGAAAATCCAGTTTTAGAGTGAATATCGAGTTTTGGAAAAAATACCAAAAAATCCTGTTTGGACGCCATACATTGCCTTATAATTGGCATCGCGGATGCAGGAAGGTTAAGAGTAAGAAAACCTCCAATATCTCTGGCTGTACATTAGCTAGAAGCCTAAGGTAAAAAGTTTCATGCACTTTGGACCTTACGAATCCTATCCAGACAGATAGTTTGGTGATATCATACACGAGAAAATAGAATTAAGGCCTGTTTTGGTGGTCCCAGCAAGGCTTGTTTGCCATGTTTCTTAGGGTGTTCGACAGAGGGGACCCATCAGGGGGTCAGTGAATAATCAATTTTTTCTCTTTTGCACCATAAAATCACTTGTTGAAAATCAATATGCTATCGAAAATGGTCAAGAAAATCCAGTTTTAGAGTGAATATCGAAATTTGGAAAAAATACCAAAAAATCCTCTTTGGACGCCATACATTGCCTTATAATTTGCTTCGCGGATGCAGGAAGGTTAAGAATAAGAAAACCTCCAATATCTCTGGCTGTACATTAGCTAGAAGCCTAAGGTAAAAAGTTTCATGCACTTTGGACCTTACGAATCCTATCCAGACAGATAGTTTGGTGATATCATACACGACAAAGTAGAATTAAGGCCTGTTTTGGTGGTCCCCGCAAGGCTTGTTTGCCATGTTTCTTAGAGTGTTCGACAGAGGGGACCCATCAGGGGGTCAGTGAAAAATCCAATTTTTCTCTTTCGCACCCCAAAATCACTTATTGAAAATCAATATGCTATCGAAAACGGTCAAGAAAATCCAGTTTTAGAGTGAATATCGAGTTTTGGAAAAAATACCAAAAAATCCTGTTTGGACGCCATACATTGCCTTATAATTGGCATCGCGGATGCAGGAAGGTTAAGAGTAAGAAAACCTCCAATATCTCTGGCATTGCATTAGCTAGAAGCCTAAGGTAAAACGTTTCATGCACTTTGGACCTTACGAATCCTATCGAGACAGATAGTTTGGTGATATCATACACGACAAAGTAGAATTAAGGCCTGTTTTGGTGGTCCCCGCAAGGCTTGTTTGCCATGTTTCTTAGAGTGTTCGACAGAGGGGACCCATCAGGGGGTCAGTGAAAAATCCAATTTTTCTCTTTCGCATCCCAAAATCACTTGTTGAAAATCAATATGCTATCGAAAACGGTCAAGAAAATCCAGTTTTAGAGTGAATATCGAGTTTTGGAAAAAATACCAAAAAATCCTGTTTGGACTCCATACATTGCCTTATAATTTGCTTCGCGGATGCAGGAAGGTTAAGAATAAGAAAACCTCCAATATCTCTGGCTGTACATTAGCTAGAAGCCTAAGGTAAAAAGTTTCATGCACTTTGGACCTTACGAATCCTATCGAGAGAGATAGTTTGGGGATATCATACACGACAAAGTAGAATTAAGGCCTGTTTTGGTGGTCCCCGCAAGGCTTGTTTGCGATGTTTCTTAGAGTGTTCGACAGAGGGGACCCATCAGGGGGTCAGTGAAAAATCCAATTTTTCTCTTTCGCACCCCAAAATCACTTATTGAAAATCAATATGCTATCAAAAACGGTCAAGAAAATCCAGTTTTAGAGTGAATATCGAGTTTTGGAAAAAATACCAAAAAATCCTGTTTGGAAGCCATACATTGCCTTATAATTGGCATCGCGGATGCAGGAAGGTTAAGAGTAAGAAAACCTCCAATATCTCTGGCATTGCATTAGCTAGAAGCCTAAGGTAAAACGTTTCATGCACTTTGGACCTTTGGAATCCTATCCAGACAGATAGTTTGGTGATATCATACACGAGAAAATAGAATTAAGGCCTGTTTTGGTGGTCCCAGCAAGGCTTGTTTGCCATGTTTCTTAGGGTGTTCGACAGAGGGGACCCATCAGGGGGTCAGTGAATAATCAATTTTTTCTCTTTTGCACCATAAAATCACTTGTTGAAAATCAATATGCTATCGAAAATGGTCAAGAAAATCCAGTTTTAGAGTGAATATCGAAATTTGGAAAAAATACCAAAAAATCCTGTTTGGACGCCATACATTGCCTTATAATTTGCTTCGCGGATGCAGGAAGGTTAAGAATAAGAAAACCTCCAATATCTCTGGCTGTACATTAGCTAGAAGCCTAAGGTAAAAAGTTTCATGCACTTTGGACCTTACGAATCCTATCCAGACAGATAGTTTGGTGATATCATACACGACAAAGTAGAATTAAGGCCTGTTTTGGTGGTCCCCGCAAGGCTTGTTTGCGATGTTTCTTAGAGTGTTCGACAGAGGGGACCCATCAGGGGGTCAGTGAAAAATCCAATTTTTCTCTTTCGCACCCCAAAATCACTTGTTGAAAATCAATATGCTATCGAAAACGGTCAAGAAAATCCAGTTTTAGAGTGAATATCGAGTTTTGGAAAAAATACCAAAAAATCCTGTTTGGACGCCATACATTGCCTCATAATTTGCTTCGAGGATGCAGGAAGGTTAAGAATAAGAAAACCTCATTTATCTCTGGCTGTACATTAGCTAGAAGCCTAAGGTAAAAAGTTTCATGCACTTTGGACCTTTGGAATCCTATCCAGACAGATAGTTTGGTGATATCATACACGACAAAGTAGAATTAAGGCCTGTTTTGGTGGTCCCCGCAAGGCTTGTTTGCCATGTTTCTTAGAGTGTTCGACAGAGGGGACCCATCAGGGGGTCAGTGAAAAATCCAATTTTTCTCTTTCGCATCCCAAAATCACTTGTTGAAAATCAATATGCTATCGAAAACGGTCAAGAAAATCCAGTTTTAGAGTGAATATCGAGTTTTGGAAAAAATACCAAAAAATCCTGTTTGGACGCCATACATTGCCTTATAATTGGCATCGCGGATGCAGGAACGTTAAGAGTAAGAAAACCTCCAATATCTCTGGCATTGCATTAGCTAGAAGCCTAAGGTAAAAAGTTTCATGCACTTTGGACCTTTGGAATTCTATCCAGACAGATAGTTTGGTGATATCATACACGACAAAGTAGAATTAAGGCCTGTTTTGGTGGTCCCCGCAAGGCTTGTTTGCCATGTTTCTTAGAGTGTTCGACAGAGGGGACCCATCAGGGGGTCAGTGAAAAATCCAATTTTTCTCTTTCGCACCCCAAAATCACTTGTTGAAAATTAATATGCTATCAAAAACGGTCAAGAAAATCCAGTTTTAGAGTGAATATCGAGTTTTGGAAAAAATACCAAAAAATCCTGTTTGGACGCCAAAGATTGCCTTATAATTTGCTTCGCGGATGCAGGAAGGTTAAGAATAAGAAAACCTCCAATATCTCTGGCATTGCATTAGCTAGAAGCCTAAGGTAAAAAGTTTCATGCACTTTGGACCTATGGAATTCTATCCAGACAGATAGTTTGGTGATATCATACACGACAAAGTAGAATTAAGGCCTGTTTTGGTGGTCCCCGCAAGGCTTGTTTGCCATGTTTCTTAGAGTGTTCGACAGAGGGGACCCATCAGGGGGTCAGTGAAAAATCCAATTTTTCTCTTTCGCATCCCAAAATCACTTGTTGAAAATCAATATGCTATCGAAAACGGTCAAGAAAATCCAGTTTTAGAGTGAATATCGAGTTTTGGAAAAAATACCAAAAAATCCTGTTTGGACGCCATACATTGCCTTATAATTGGCATCGCGGATGCAGGAAGGTTAAGAGTAAGAAAACCTCCAATATCTCTGGCATTGCATTAGCTAGAAGCCTAAGGTAAAAAGTTTCATGCACTTTGGACCTTTGGAATTCTATCCAGACAGATAGTTTGGTGATATCATACACGACAAAGTAGAATTAAGGCCTGTTTTGGTGGTCCCCGCAAGGCTTGTTTGCCATGTTTCTTAGAGTGTTCGACAGAGGGGACCCATCAGGGGGTCAGTGAAAAATCCAATTTTTCTCTTTCGCACCCCAAAATCACTTGTTGAAAATCAATATGCTATCGAAAACGGTCAAGAAAATCCAGTTTTAGAGTGAATATCGAGTTTTGGAAAAAATACCAAAAAATCCTGTTTGGACGCCATACATTGCCTCATAATTTGCTTCGAGGATGCAGGAAGGTTAAGAATAAGAAAACCTCATTTATCTCTGGCTGTACATTAGCTAGAAGCCTAAGGTAAAAAGTTTCATGCACTTTGGACCTTTGGAATTCTATCCAGACAGATAGTTTGGTGATATCATACACGACAAAGTAGAATTAAGGCCTGTTTTGGTGGTCCCCGCAAGGCTTGTTTGCCATGTTTCTTAGAGTGTTCGACAGAGGGGACCCATCAGGGGGTCAGTGAAAAATCCAATTTTTCTCTTTCGCACCCCAAAATCACTTATTGAAAATCAATATGCTATCGAAAACGGTCAAGAAAATCCAGTTTTAGAGTGAATATCGAGTTTTGGAAAAAATACCAAAAAATCCTGTTTGGACGCCATACATTGCCTTATAATTTGCTTCGCGGATGCAGGAAGGTTAAGAATAAGAAAACCTCCAATATCTCTGGCTGTACATTAGCTAGAAGCCTAAGGTAAAAAGTTTCATGCACTTTGGACCTTACGAATCCTATCTAGACAGATAGTTTGGTGATATCATACACGACAAAGTAGAATTAAGGCCTGTTTTGGTGGTCCCCGCAAGGCTTGTTTGCCATGTTTCTTAGAGTGTTCGACAGAGGGGACCCATCAGGGGGTCAGTGAAAAATCCATTTTTTCTCTTTCGCACCCCAAAATCACTTGTTGAAAATTAATATGCTATCAAAAACGGTCAAGAAAATCCAGTTTTAGAGTGAATATCGAGTTTTGGAAAAAATACCAAAAAATCCTGTTTGGACGCCAAAGATTGCCTTATAATTTGCTTCGCGGATGCAGGAAGGTTAAGAATAAGAAAACCTCATTTATCTCTGGCATTGCATTAGCTAGAAGCCTAAGGTAAAAAGTTTCATGCACTTTGGACCTATGGAATTCTATCCAGACAGATAGTTTGGTGATATCATACACGACAAAGTAGAATTAAGGCCTGTTTTGGTGGTCCCCGCAAGGCTTGTTTGCCATGTTTCTTAGAGTGTTCGACAGAGGGGACCCATCAGGGGGTCAGTGAAAAATCCAATTTTTCTCTTTCGCATCCCAAAATCACTTGTTGAAAATCAATATGCTATCGAAAACGGTCAAGAAAATCCAGTTTTAGAGTGAATATCGAGTTTTGGAAAAAATACCAAAAAATCCTGTTTGGACGCCATACATTGCCTTATAATTGGCATCGCGGATGCAGGAAGGTTAAGAGTAAGAAAACCTCCAATATCTCTGGCATTGCATTAGCTAGAAGCCTAAGGTAAAAAGTTTCATGCACTTTGGACCTTTGGAATTCTATCCAGACAGATAGTTTGGTGATATCATACACGACAAAGTAGAATTAAGGCCTGTTTTGGTGGTCCCCGCAAGGCTTGTTTGCCATGTTTCTTAGAGTGTTCGACAGAGGGGACCCATCAGGGGGTCAGTGAAAAATCCAATTTTTCTCTTTCGCACCCCAAAATCACTTATTGAAAATCAATATGCTATCGAAAACGGTCAAGAAAATCCAGTTTTAGAGTGAATATCGAGTTTTGGAAAAAATACCAAAAAATCCTGTTTGGACGCCATACATTGCCTCATAATTTGCTTCGCGGATGCAGGAAGGTTAAGAATAAGAAAATCTTATTTATCTCTGGCTGTACATTAGCTAGAAGTCTAAGGTAAAAAGTTTCATGCACTTTGGACCTTTGGAATTCTATCCAGACAGTTAGTTTGGTGATATCATACACAACAAAGTAGAATTAAGGCCTGTTTTGGTGGTCCCCGCAAGGCTTGTTTGCCATGTTTCTTAGAGTGTTCGACAGAGGGGACCCATCAGGGGGTCAGTGAAAAATCCAATTTTTCTCTTTCGCACCCCAAAATCACTTGTTGAAAATCAATATGCTATCGAAAACGGTCAAGAAAATCCAGTTTTAGAGTGAATATCGAGTTTTGGAAAAAATACCAAAAAATCCTGTTTGGACGCCATACATTGCCTCATAATTTGCTTCGCGGATGCAGGAAGGTTAAGAATAAGAAAACCTCATTTATCTCTGGCTGTACATTAGCTAGAAGCCTAAGGTAAAAAGTTTCATGCACTTTGGACCTTTGGAATCCTATCCAGACAGATAGTTTGGTGATATCATACACGACAAAGTAGAATTAAGGCCTGTTTTGGTGGTCCCCGCAAGGCTTGTTTGCCATGTTTCTTAGAGTGTTCGACAGAGGGGACCCATCAGGGGGTCAGTGAAAAATCCAATTTTTCTCTTTCGCACCCCAAAATCACTTGTTGAAAATCAATATGCTATCGAAAACGGTCAAGAAAATCCAGTTTTAGAGTGAATATCGAGTTTTGGAAAAAATACCAAAAAATCCTCTTTGGACGCCATACATTGCCTCATAATTTGCTTCGCGGATGCAGGAAGGTTAAGAATAAGAAAACCTCATTTATCTCTGGCTGTACATTAGCTAGAAGCCTAAGGTAAAAAGTTTCATGCACTTTGGACCTTTGGAATTCTATCCAGACAGATAGTTTGGTGATATCATACACGACAAAGTAGAATTAAGGCCTGTTTTGGTGGTCCCCGCAAGGCTTGTTTGCCATGTTTCTTAGAGTGTTCGACAGAGGGGACCCATCAGGGGGTCAGTGAAAAATCCAATTTTTCTCTTTCGCACCCCAAAATCACTTGTTGAAAATCAATATGCTATCGAAAACGGTCAAGAAAATCCAGTTTTAGAGTGAATATCGAGTTTTGGAAAAAATACCAAAAAATCCTGTTTGGACGCCATACATTGCCTTATAATTTGCTTCGCGGATGCAGGAAGGTTAAGAATAAGAAAACCTCCAATATCTCTGGCATTGCATTAGCTAGAAGCCTAAGGTAAAAAGTTTCATGCACTTTGGACCTTTGGAATTCTATCCAGACAGATAGTTTGGTGATATCATACACGACAAAGTAGAATTAAGGCCTGTTTTGGTGGTCCCCGCAAGGCTTGTTTGCCATGTTTCTTAGAGTGTTCGACAGAGGGGACCCATCAGGGGGTCAGTGAAAAATCCAATTTTTCTCTTTCGCACCCCAAAATCACTTATTGAAAATCAATATGCTATCGAAAACGGTCAAGAAAATCCAGTTTTAGAGTGAATATCGAGTTTTGGAAAAAATACCAAAAAATCCTGTTTGGACGCCATACATTGCCTCATAATTTGCTTCGCGGATGCAGGAAGGTTAAGAATAAGAAAATCTTATTTATATCTGGCTGTACATTAGCTAGAAGTCTAAGGTAAAAAGTTTCATGCACTTTGGACCTTTGGAATTCTATCCAGACAGTTAGTTTGGTGATATCATACACAACAAAGTAGAATTAAGGCCTGTTTTGGTGGTCCCCGCAAGGCTTGTTTGCCATGTTTCTTAGAGTGTTCGACAGAGGGGACCCATCAGGGGGTCAGTGAAAAATCCAATTTTTCTCTTTCGCACCCCAAAATCACTTGTTGAAAATCAATATGCTATCGAAAACGGTCAAGAAAATCCAGTTTTAGAGTGAATATCGAGTTTTGGAAAAAATACCAAAAAATCCTGTTTGGACGCCATACATTGCCTCATAATTTGCTTCGCGGATGCAGGAAGGTTAAGAATAAGAAAACCTCATTTATCTCTGGCTGTACATTAGCTAGAAGCCTAAGGTAAAAAGTTTCATGCACTTTGGACCTTTGGAATCCTATCCAGACAGATAGTTTGGTGATATCATACACGACAAAGTAGAATTAAGGCCTGTTTTGGTGGTCCCCGCAAGGCTTGTTTGCCATGTTTCTTAGAGTGTTCGACAGAGGGGACCCATCAGGGGGTCAGTGAAAAATCCAATTTTTCTCTTTCGCACCCCAAAATCACTTGTTGAAAATCAATATGCTATCGAAAACGGTCAAGAAAATCCAGTTTTAGAGTGAATATCGAGTTTTGGAAAAAATACCAAAAAATCCTCTTTGGACGCCATACATTGCCTCATAATTTGCTTCGCGGATGCAGGAAGGTTAAGAATAAGAAAACCTCATTTATCTCTGGCTGTACATTAGCTAGAAGCCTAAGGTAAAAAGTTTCATGCACTTTGGACCTTTGGAATCCTATCCAGACAGATAGTTTGGTGATATCATACACGACAAAGTAGAATTAAGGCCTGTTTTGGTGGTCCCCGCAAGGCTTGTTTGCCATGTTTCTTAGAGTGTTCGACAGAGGGGACCCATCAGGGGGTCAGTGAAAAATCCAATTTTTCTCTTTCGCACCCCAAAATCACTTGTTGAAAATCAATATGCTATCGAAAACGGTCAAGAAAATCCAGTTTTAGAGTGAATATCGAGTTTTGGAAAAAATACCAAAAAATCCTGTTTGGACGCCATACATTGCCTTATAATTTGCTTCGCGGATGCAGGAAGGTTAAGAATAAGAAAACCTCCAATATCTCTGGCTGTACATTAGCTAGAAGCCTAAGGTAAAACGTTTCATGCACTTTGGACCTTACGAATCCTATCTAGACAGATAGTTTGGTGATATCATACACGACAAAGTAGAATTAAGGCCTGTTTTGGTGGTCCCCGCAAGGCTTGTTTGCCATGTTTCTTAGAGTGTTCGACAGAGGGGACCCATCAGGGGGTCAGTGAAAAATCCAATTTTTCTCTTTCGCACCCCAAAATCACTTATTGAAAATCAATATGCTATCGAAAACGGTCAAGAAAATCCAGTTTTAGAGTGAATATCGAGTTTTGGAAAAAATACCAAAAAATCCTGTTTGGACGCCATACATTGCCTCATAATTTGCTTCGCGGATAAAGGAAGGTTAAGAATAAGAAAACCTCATTTATCTCTGGCTGTACATTAGCTAGAAGTCTAAGGTAAAAAGTTTCATGCACTTTGGACCTTTGGAATTCTATCCAGACAGTTAGTTTGGTGATATCATACACAACAAAGTAGAATTAAGGCCTGTTTTGGTGGTCCCCGCAAGGCTTGTTTGCCATGTTTCTTAGAGTGTTCGACAGAGGGGACCCATCAGGGGGTCAGTGAAAAATCCAATTTTTCTCTTTCGCACCCCAAAATCACTTGTTGAAAATCAATATGCTATCGAAAACGGTCAAGAAAATCCAGTTTTAGAGTGAATATCGAGTTTTGGAAAAAATACCAAAAAATCCTGTTTGGACGCCATACATTGCCTCATAATTTGCTTCGCGGATGCAGGAAGGTTAAGAATAAGAAAACCTCATTTATCTCTGGCATTGCATTAGCTAGAAGCCTAAGGTAAAACGTTTCATGCACTTTGGACCTTTGGAATCCTATCCAGACAGATAGTTTGGTGATATCATACACGACAAAGTAGAATTAAGGCCTGTTTTGGTGGTCCCCGCAAGGCTTGTTTGCCATGTTTCTTAGAGTGTTCGACAGAGGGGACCCATCAGGGGGTCAGTGAAAAATCCAATTTTTCTCTTTCGCACCCCAAAATCACTTGTTGAAAATCAATATGCTATCGAAAACGGTCAAGAAAATCCAGTTTTAGAGTGAATATCGAGTTTTGGAAAAAATACCAAAAAATCCTGTTTGGACTCCATACATTGCCTTATAATTTGCTTCGCGGATGCAGGAAGGTTAAGAATAAGAAAACCTCCAATATCTCTGGCTGTACATTAGCTAGAAGCCTAAGGTAAAAAGTTTCATGCACTTTGGACCTTACGAATCCTATCTAGACAGATAGTTTGGTGATATCATACACGACAAAGTAGAATTAAGGCCTGTTTTGGTGGTCCCCGCAAGGCTTGTTTGCCATGTTTCTTAGAGTGTTCGACAGAGGGGACCCATCAGGGGGTCAGTGAAAAATCCAATTTTTCTCTTTCGCACCCCAAAATCACTTATTGAAAATCAATATGCTATCGAAAACGGTCAAGAAAATCCAGTTTTAGAGTGAATATCGAGTTTTGGAAAAAATACCAAAAAATCCTGTTTGGACGCCATACATTGCCTCATAATTTGCTTCGCGGATACAGGAAGGTTAAGAATAAGAAAACCTCATTTATCTCTGGCTGTACATTAGCTAGAAGCCTAAGGTAAAAAGTTTCATGCACTTTGGACCTTTGGAATCCTATCCAGACAGATAGTTTGGTGATATCATACACGACAAAGTAGAATTAAGGCCTGTTTTGGTGGTCCCCGCAAGGCTTGTTTGCCATGTTTCTTAGAGTGTTCGACAGAGGGGACCCATCAGGGGGTCAGTGAAAAATCCAATTTTTCTCTTTCGCACCCCAAAATCACTTGTTGAAAATCAATATGCTATCGAAAACGGTCAAGAAAATCCAGTTTTAGAGTGAATATCGAGTTTTGGAAAAAATACCAAAAAATCCTGTTTGGACGCCATACATTGCCTTATAATTGGCATCGCGGATGCAGGAAGGTTAAGAGTAAGAAAACCTCCAATATCTCTGGCATTGCATTAGCTAGAAGCCTAAGGTAAAAAGTTTCATGCACTTTGGACCTTTGGAATTCTATCCAGAAAGATAGTTTGGTGATATCATACACGACAAAGTAGAATTAAGGCCTGTTTTGGTGGTCCCCGCAAGGCTTGTTTGCCATGTTTCTTAGAGTGTTCGACAGAGGGGACCCATCAGGGGGCCAGTGAAAAATCCAATTTTTCTCTTTCGCACCCCAAAATCACTTGTTGAAAATCAATATGCTATCGAAAACGGTCAAGAAAATCCAGTTTTAGAGTGAATATCGAGTTTTGGAAAAAAATACCAAAAAATCCTGTTTGGACGCCATACATTGCCTTATAATTTGCTTCGCGGATGCAGGAAGGTTAAGAATAAGAAAACCTCCAATATCTCTGGCTGTACATTAGCTAGAAGCCTAAGGTAAAAAGTTTCATGCACTTTGGACCTTACGAATCCTATCCAGACAGATAGTTTGGTGATATCATACACGACAAACTAGAATTAAGGCCTGTTTTGGTGGTCCCCGCAAGGCTTGTTTGCCATGTTTCTTAGAGTGTTCATCAGGGGGTCAGTGAAAAATCCAATTTTTCTCTTTCGCACCCCAAAATCACTTATTGAAAATCAATATGCTATCGAAAACGGTCAAGAAAATCCAGTTTTAGAGTGAATATCGAGTTTTGGAAAAAATACCAAAAAATCCTGTTTGGACGCCATACATTGCCTTATAATTGGCATCGCGGATGCAGGAAGGTTAAGAGTAAGAAAACCTCCAATATCTCTGGCATTGCATTAGCTAGAAGCCTAAGGTAAAAAGTTTCATGCACTTTGGACCTTTGGAATTCTATCCAGAAAGATAGTTTGGTGATATCATACACGACAAAGTAGAATTAAGGCCTGTTTTGGTGGTCCCCGCAAGGCTTGTTTGCCATGTTTCTTAGAGTGTTCGACAGAGGGGACCCATCAGGGGGTCAGTGAAAAATCCAATTTTTCTCTTTCGCACCCCAAAATCACTTATTGAAAATCAATATGCTATCGAAAACGGTCAAGAAAATCCAGTTTTAGAGTGAATATCGAGTTTTGGAAAAAATACCAAAAAATCCTGTTTGGACGCCATACATTGCCTCATAATTTGCTTCGCGGATACAGGAAGGTTAAGAATAAGAAAACCTCATTTATCTCTGGCTGTACATTAGCTAGAAGCCTAAGGTAAAAAGTTTCATGCACTTTGGACCTTTGGAATCCTATCCAGACAGATAGTTTGGTGATATCATACACGACAAAGTAGAATTAAGGCCTGTTTTGGTGGTCCCCGCAAGGCTTGTTTGCCATGTTTCTTAGAGTGTTCGACAGAGGGGACCCATCAGGGGGTCAGTGAAAAATCCAATTTTTCTCTTTCGCACCCCAAAATCACTTGTTGAAAATCAATATGCTATCGAAAACGGTCAAGAAAATCCAGTTTTAGAGTGAATATCGAGTTTTGGAAAAAATACCAAAAAATCCTGTTTGGACGCCATACATTGCCTTATAATTGGCATCGCGGATGCAGGAAGGTTAAGAGTAAGAAAACCTCCAATATCTCTGGCATTGCATTAGCTAGAAGCCTAAGGTAAAAAGTTTCATGCACTTTGGACCTTTGGAATTCTATCCAGAAAGATAGTTTGGTGATATCATACACGACAAAGTAGAATTAAGGCCTGTTTTGGTGGTCCCCGCAAGGCTTGTTTGCCATGTTTCTTAGAGTGTTCGACAGAGGGGACCCATCAGGGGGCCAGTGAAAAATCCAATTTTTCTCTTTCGCACCCCAAAATCACTTGTTGAAAATCAATATGCTATCGAAAACGGTCAAGAAAATCCAGTTTTAGAGTGAATATCGAGTTTTGGAAAAAAATACCAAAAAATCCTGTTTGGACGCCATACATTGCCTTATAATTTGCTTCGCGGATGCAGGAAGGTTAAGAATAAGAAAACCTCCAATATCTCTGGCTGTACATTAGCTAGAAGCCTAAGGTAAAAAGTTTCATGCACTTTGGACCTTACGAATCCTATCCAGACAGATAGTTTGGTGATATCATACACGACAAACTAGAATTAAGGCCTGTTTTGGTGGTCCCCGCAAGGCTTGTTTGCCATGTTTCTTAGAGTGTTCATCAGGGGGTCAGTGAAAAATCCAATTTTTCTCTTTCGCACCCCAAAATCACTTATTGAAAATCAATATGCTATCGAAAACGGTCAAGAAAATCCAGTTTTAGAGTGAATATCGAGTTTTGGAAAAAATACCAAAAAATCCTGTTTGGACGCCATACATTGCCTTATAATTGGCATGGCGGATGCAGGAAGGTTAAGAGTAAGAAAACCTCCAATATCTCTGGCATTGCATTAGCTAGAAGCCTAAGGTAAAAAGTTTCATGCACTTTGGACCTTTGGAATTCTATCCAGAAAGATAGTTTGGTGATATCATACACGACAAAGTAGAATTAAGGCCTGTTTTGGTGGTCCCCGCAAGGCTTGTTTGCCATGTTTCTTAGAGTGTTCGACAGAGGGGACCCATCAGGGGGTCAGTGAAAAATCCAATTTTTCTCTTTCGCACCCCAAAATCACTTGTTGAAAATCAATATGCTATCGAAAACGGTCAAGAAAATCCAGTTTTAGAGTGAATATCGAGTTTTGGAAAAAATACCAAAAAATCCTGTTTGGACGCCATACATTGCCTTATAATTTGCTTCGCGGATGCAGGAAGGTTAAGAATAAGAAAACCTCCAATATCTCTGGCTGTACATTAGCTAGAAGCCTAAAGTAAAACGTTTCATGCACTTTGGACCTTTGGAATTCTATCCAGACAGATAGTTTGGTGATATCATACACGACAAAGTAGAATTAAGGCCTGTTTTGGTGGTCCCCGCAAGGCTTGTTTGCCATGTTTCTTAGAGTGTTCGACAGAGGGGACCCATCAGGGGGTCAGTGAAAAATCCAATTTTTCTCTTTCGCACCCCAAAATCACTTGTTGAAAATCAATATGCTATCGAAAACGGTCAAGAAAATCCAGTTTTAGAGTGAATATCGAGTTTTGGAAAAAATACCAAAAAATCCTGTTTGGACGCCATACATTGCCTCATAATTTGCTTCGCGGATACAGGAAGGTTAAGAATAAGAAAACCTCATTTATCTCTGGCTGTACATTAGCTAGAAGCCTAAGGTAAAAAGTTTCATGCACTTTGGACCTTTGGAATCCTATCTAGACAGATAGTTTGGTGATATCATACACGACAAAGTAGAATTAAGGCCTGTTTTGGTGGTCCCCGCAAGGCTTGTTTGCCATGTTTCTTAGAGTGTTCGACAGAGGGGACCCATCAGGGGGTCAGTGAAAAATCCAATTTTTCTCTTTCGCACCCCAAAATCACTTGTTGAAAATCAATATGCTATCGAACACGGTCAAGAAAATCCAGTTTTAGAGTGAATATCGAGTTTTGGAAAAAATACCAAAAAATCCTGTTTGGACGCCATACATTGCCTTATAATTTGCTTCGCGGATGCAGGAAGGTTAAGAATAAGAAAACCTCCAATATCTCTGGCTGTACATTAGCTAGAAGCCTAAAGTAAAACGTTTCATGCACTTTGGACCTTTGGAATCCTATCCAGACAGATAGTTTGGTGATATCATACACGACAAAGTAGAATTAAGGCCTGTTTTGGTGGTCCCCGCAAGGCTTGTTTGCCATGTTTCTTAGAGTGTTCGACAGAGGGGACCCATCAGGGGGTCAGTGAAAAATCCAATTTTTCTCTTTCGCACCCCAAAATCACTTGTTGAAAATCAATATGCTATCGAAAACGGTCAAGAAAATCCAGTTTTAGAGTGAATATCGAGTTTTGGAAAAAATACCAAAAAATCCTGTTTGGACGCCATACATTGCCTCATAATTTGCTTCGCGGATACAGGAAGGTTAAGAATAAGAAAACCTCATTTATCTCTGGCTGTACATTAGCTAGAAGCCTAAGGTAAAAAGTTTCATGCACTTTGGACCTTTGGAATCCTATCCAGACAGATAGTTTGGTGATATCATACACGACAAAGTAGAATTAAGGCCTGTTTTGGTGGTCCCCGCAAGGCTTGTTTGCCATGTTTCTTAGAGTGTTCGACAGAGGGGACCCATCAGGGGGTCAGTGAAAAATCCAATTTTTCTCTTTCGCACCCCAAAATCACTTGTTGAAAATCAATATGCTATCGAAAACGGTCAAGAAAATCCAGTTTTAGAGTGAATATCGAGTTTTGGAAAAAATACCAAAAAATCCTGTTTGGACGCCATACATTGCCTTATAATTGGCATCGCGGATGCAGGAAGGTTAAGAATAAGAAAACCTCATTTATCTCTGGCTGTACATTAGCTAGAAGCCTAAGGTAAAAAGTTTCATGCACTTTGGACCTTTGGAATCCTATCCAGACAGATAGTTTGGTGATATCATACACGACAAAGTAGAATTAAAGCCTGTTTTGGTGGTCCCCGCAAGGCTTGTTTGCCATGTTTCTTAGAGTGTTCGACAGAGGGGACCCATCAGGGGGTCAGTGAAAAATCCAATTTTTCTCTTTCGCACCCCAAAATCACGTGTTGAAAATCAATATGCTATCGAAAACGGTCAAGAAAATCCAGTTTTAGAGTGAATATCGAGTTTTGGAAAAAATACCAAAAAATCCTGTTTGGACGCCATACATTGCCTTATAATTGGCATCGCGGATGCAGGAAGGTTAAGAGTAAGAAAACCTCCAATATCTCTGGCATTGCATTAGCTAGAAGCCTAAGGTAAAAAGTTTCATGCACTTTGGACCTTTGGAATTCTATCCAGAAAGATAGTTTGGTGATATCATACACGACAAAGTAGAATTAAAGCCTGTTTTGGTGGTCCCCGCAAGGCTTGTTTGCCATGTTTCTTAGAGTGTTCGACAGAGGGGACCCATCAGGGGGTCAGTGAAAAATCCAATTTTTCTCTTTCGCACCCCAAAATCACTTGTTGAAAATCAATATGCTATCGAAAACGGTCAAGAAAATCCAGTTTTAGAGTGAGTATCGAGTTTTGGAAAAAATACCAAAAAATCCAGTTTGGATGCAATACATTGCCTTATAATTTGCTTCGCGGATGCAGGAAGGTTAAGAATAAGAAAACCTCCAATATCTCTGGCATTGCATTAGCTAGAAGCCTAAGGTAAAAAGTTTCATGCACTTTGGACCTTACGAATCCTATCCAGAGAGATAGTTTGGGGATATCATACACGACAAAGTAGAATTAAGGCCTGTTTTGGTGGTCCCCGCAAGGCTTGTTTGCCATGTTTCTTAGAGTGTTCGACAGAGGGGACCCATCAGGGGGTCAGTGAAAAATCCAATTTTTCTCTTTCGCACCCCAAAATCACTTGTTGAAAATCAATATGCTATCGAAAACGGTCAAGAAAATCCAGTTTTAGAGTGAATATCGAGTTTTGGAAAAAATACCAAAAAATCCTGTTTGGACGCCACACATTGCCTTAAAATTTGCTTCGCGGATGCAGGAACGTTAAGAATAAGAAAACCTCCAATATCTCTGGCATTGCATTAGCTAGAAGCCTAAGGTAAAAAGTTTCATGCACTTTGGACCTTTGGAATCCTATCCAGACAGATAGTTTGGTGATATCATACACGACAAAGTAGAATTAAGGCCTGTTTTGGTGGTCCCCGCAAGGCTTGTTTGCCATGTTTCTTAGAGTGTTCGACAGAGGGGACCCATCAGGGGGTCAGTGAAAAATCCAATTTTTCTTTTTCGCACCCCAAAATCACTTGTTGAAAATCAATATGCTATCGAAAACGGTCAAGAAAATCCAGTTTTAGAGTGAATATCGAGTTTTGGAAAAAATACCAAAAAATCCTGTTTGGACGCCATACATTGCCTCATAATTTGCTTCGCGGATACAGGAAGGTTAAGAATAAGAAAACCTCATTTATCTCTGGCTGTACATTAGCTAGAAGCCTAAGGTAAAAAGTTTCATGCACTTTGGACCTTACGAATCCTATCTAGACAGATAGTTTGGTGATATCATACACGACAAAGTAGAATTAAGGCCTGTTTTGGTGGTCCCCGCAAGGCTTGTTTGCCATGTTTCTTAGAGTGTTCGACAGAGGGGACCCATCAGGGGGTCAGTGAAAAATCCAATTTTTCTCTTTCGCACCCCAAAATCACTTGTTGAAAATCAATATGCTATCGAAAACGGTCAAGAAAATCCAGTTTTAGAGTGAATATCGAGTTTTGGAAAAAATACCAAAAAATCCTGTTTGGACGCCATACATTGCCTTATAATTTGCTTCGCGGATGCAGGAAGGTTAAGAATAAGAAAACCTCCAATATCTCTGGCATTGCATTAGCTAGAAGCCTAAGGTAAAAAGTTTCATGCACTTTGGACCTTACGAATCCTATCCAGACAGATAGTTTAGTGATATCATACACGACAAAGTAGAATTAAAGCGTTTTGGTGGTCCCCGCAAGGCTTGTTTGCCATGTTTCTTAGAGTGTTCGACAGAGGGGACCCATCAGGGGGTCAGTGAAAAATCCAATTTTTCTCTTTCGTACCCCAAAATCACTTGTTGAAAATCAATATGCTATCGAAAACGGTCAAGAAAATCCAGTTTTAGAGTGAGTATCGAGTTTTGGAAAAAATACCAAAAAATCCAGTTTGGACGCAATACATTGCCTTATAATTTGCTTCGCGGATGCAGGAAGGTTAAGAATAAGAAAACCTCCAATATCTCTGGCATTGCATTAGCTAGAAGCCTAAGGTAAAAAGTTTCATGCACTTTGGACCTTTGGAATCCTATCCAGAGAGATAGTTTGGGGATATCATACACGACAAAGTAGAATTAAGGCCTGTTTTGGTGGTCCCCGCAAGGCTTGTTTGCCATGTTTCTTAGAGTGTTCGACAGAGGGGACCCATCAGGGGGTCAGTGAAAAATCCAATTTTTCTCTTTCGCACCCCAAAATCACTTGTTGAAAATCAATATGCTATCGAAAACGGTCAAGAAAATCCAGTTTTAGAGTGAATATCGAGTTTTGGAAAAAATACCAAAAAATCCTGTTTGGACGCCACACATTGCCTTAAAATTTGCTTCGCGGATGCAGGAACGTTTAGAATAAGAAAACCTCCAATATCTCTGGCATTGCATTAGCTAGAAGCCTAAGGTAAAAAGTTTCATGCACTTTGGACCTTTGGAATCCTATCCAGACAGATAGTTTGGTGATATCATACACGACAAAGTAGAATTAAGGCCTGTTTTGGTGGTCCCCGCAAGGCTTGTTTGCCATGTTTCTTAGAGTGTTCGACAGAGGGGACCCATCAGGGGGTCAGTGAAAAATCCAATTTTTCTTTTTCGCACCCCAAAATCACTTGTTGAAAATCAATATGCTATCGAAAACGGTCAAGAAAATCCAGTTTTAGAGTGAATATCGAGTTTTGGAAAAAATACCAAAAAATCCTGTTTGGACGCCATACATTGCCTCATAATTTGCTTCGCGGATACAGGAAGGTTAAGAATAAGAAAACCTCATTTATCTCTGGCTGTACATTAGCTAGAAGCCTAAGGTAAAAAGTTTCATGCACTTTGGACCTTACGAATCCTATCCAGACAGATAGTTTGGTGATATCATACACGACAAAGTAGAATTAAGGCCTGTTTTGGTGGTCCCCGCAAGGCTTGTTTGCCATGTTTCTTAGAGTGTTCGACAGAGGGGACCCATCAGGGGGTCAGTGAAAAATCCAATTTTTCTCTTTCGCACCCCAAAATCACTTGTTGAAAATCAATATGCTATCGAAAACGGTCAAGAAAATCCAGTTTTAGAGTGAATATCGAGTTTTGGAAAAAATACCAAAAAATCCTGTTTGGACGCCATACATTGCCTTATAATTTGCTTCGCGGATGCAGGAAGGTTAAGAATAAGAAAACCTCCAATATCTCTGGCTGTACATTAGGTAGAAGCCTAAGGTAAAAAGTTTCATGCATTTTGGACCTTTGGAATCCTTTAAAGACAGATAGTTTGGTGATATCATAAACGACAAAGTAGAATTAAGGCCTGTTTTGGTGGCCCCCGCAAGGCTTGTTTGCCATGTTTCTTAGAGTGTTCGACAGAAGGGACCCATCAGGGGGTCAGTGAAAAATCCAATTTTTCTCTTTTGCACCTCAAAATCACTTGTTGAAAATCAATATGCTATCGAAAACGGTCAAGAAAATCCAGTTTTAGAGTGAATATCGAGTTTTGGAAAAAATACCAAAAAATCCAGTTTGGAGGCTATAGTTTGGTGATATCATACGACAATGTAAAATTGAGGGCTGTTTCGGTGGCCCTCGGAAGGCTTGTTTTTCTTGTTTGTTTAGTGTAGAGCTTGAAACAGGGGACCCATATCAGGGGGTCAGTTAAAAATTCAACTTATCTCGTCTGTGTTGGGTTAGTGTATATAAGAATGTACATGAGATGGATTAGATGGGCGTATGAATGTACACGAAATGGTATTGACGGGTGGTTCAGAATAAGAATGTAAACGGCATGGAATTAAATGGAGAGTCAGAAAAAAAAATGTGCACGAGATGGATTTGGTGGGTGCATCAGGATTAGAATGTACACTGACGAGATGAATTGGATGGGCGTAACAGAAGAAGAATATACACAACATGGATTGGATTGGCGCATCAGAATAAGAAAGTACACGAGATGGATTGGATGGGCGTATCAAAATAAGAAAGTACACGAGATGGATTGGATGGGAGCATCAGAATAAGAATGTACACGAGATGGATTGGATGGGCCTATCAGAATAAGAAAGTACACAAGATGGATTGGATGGGTGTATCAGAATAAGAAAGTACACGAGATGGATTGGATGAGCAGCGTATCAGAATAAGAAAGTACACGAGATGGATTGGATGAACGTATCAGAATAAGAAAGTACACGAGATGGATTGGATGGGCAGCGTATCAGAATAAGAATGTACACGAGATGGATTGGATGGGCGTATCAAAATAAGAAAGTACACGAGATGGATTGGATGGGAGCATCAGAATAAGAATGTACACGAGATGGATTGGATGGGCCTATCAGAATAAGAAAGTACACAAGATGGATTGGATGGGTGTATCAGAATAAGAAAGTACACGAGATGGATTGGATGGGCCTATCAGAATAAGAAAGTACACGAGATGGATTGGATGGGTGTATCAGAATAAGAAAGTACACGAGATGGATTGGATGGGCAGCGTATCAGAATAAGAAAGTACACGAGATGGATTGGATGAACGTATCAGAATAAGAAAGTACACGAGATGGATTGGATGGGCAGCGTATCAGAATAAGAATGTACACGAGATGGATTGGATGGGCGTATCAAAATAAGAAAGTACACGAGATGGATTGGATGGGAGCATCAGAATAAGAATGTACACGAGATGGATTGGATGGGCCTATCAGAATAAGAAAGTACACAAGATGGATTGGATGGGTGTATCAGAATAAGAAAGTACACGAAATGGATTGGATGGGCAGCGTATCAGAATAAGAAAGTACACGAGATGGATTGGATGAACGTATCAGAATAAGAAAGTACACGAGATGGATTGGATGGGCAGCGTATCAGAATAAGAATGTACACGAGATGGATTGGATGAACGTATCAGAATAAGAAAGTACACGAGATGGATTGGATGGGCAGCGTATCAGAATAAGAATGTACACGAGATGGATTGGATGGGCGTATCAGAATAAGAAAGTACACGAGATGGATTGGATGGGAGCATCAGAATAAGAATGTACACGAGATGGATTGGATGAACGTATCAGAATAAGAAAGTACACGAGATGGATTGGATGGGCAGCGTATCAGAATAAGAATGTACACGAGATGGATTGGATGGGCGTATCAGAATAAGAAAGTACACGAGATGGATTGGATGGGAGCATCAGAATAAGAATGTACACGAGATGGATTGGATGAACGTATCAGAATAAGAAAGTACACGAGATGGATTGGATGGGCAGCGTATCAGAATAAGAATGTACACGAGATGGATTGGATGGGCGTATCAGAATAAGAAAGTACACGAGATGGATTGGATGGGAGCATCAGAATAAGAATGTACACGAGATGGATTGGATGAACGTATCAGAATAAGAAAGTACACGAGATGGATTGGATGGGCAGCGTATCAGAATAAGAATGTACACGAGATGGATTGGATGGGCGTATCAGAATAAGAAAGTACACGAGATGGATTGGATGGGCGCATCAGAATAAGAAAGTAAACGAGATGGTTGGGATGGACGTATCAGAATAAGAAAGTACACGAGATGGATTGGATGGGCGTATCAAAATAAGAAAGTACACGAGATGGATTGGATGGGAGCATCAGAATAAGAATGTACACGAGATGGATTGGATGAACGTATCAGAATAAGAAAGTACACGAGATGGATTGGATGGGCAGCGTATCAGAATAAGAATGTACACGAGATGGATTGGATGGGCGTATCAGAATAAGAATGTACACGAGATGGATTGGATGGGAGCATCAGAATAAGAATGTACACAACATGGATTGGATGAACGTATCAGAATAAGAAAGTACACGAGATGGATTGGATGGGCGTATCAGAATAAGAAAGTACACGAGATGGATTGGATGGGAGCATCAGAATAAGAATGTACACGAGATGGATTGGATGAACGTATCAGAATAAGAAAGTACACGAGATGGATTGGATGGGCGTATCAGAATAAGAAAGTACACGAGATGGATTGGATGGGCGCATCAGAATAAGAAAGTAAACGAGATGGATTGGATGGGAGCATCAGAATAAGAAAGTACACGAGATGGATTGGATGGGCGTATCAGAATAAGAAAGTACACGAGATGGATTGGATGGGAGCATCAGAATAAGAATGTACACGAGATGGATTGGATGAACGTATCAGAATAAGAAAGTACACGAGATGGATTGGATGGGCAGCGTATCAGAATAAGAATGTACACGAGATGGATTGGATGGGCGTATCAGAATAAGAAAGTACACGAGATGGATTGGATGGGAGCATCAGAATAAGAATGTACACGAGATGGATTGGATGAACGTATCAGAATAAGAAAGTACACGAGATGGATTGGATGGGCAGCGTATCAGAATAAGAATGTACACGAGATGGATTGGATGGGTGGATCAGAATAAGAATGTACACGAGATGGATTGGATGGGTGCATCAGAATAAGAATGTACACGAGATGGATTGGATGGGCAGCGTATCAGAATAAGAATGTACACGAGATGGATTGGATGGGTGGATCAGAATAAGAATGTACACGAGATGGATTGGATGGGTGTATCAGAATAAGAATGTACACGAGATGGATTGGATGGGTGGATCAGAATAAGAATGTACACGAGATGGATTGAATGAGCGTATCAGAATAAGAATGTACATGAGATGGATTGGATGGGTGGATCAGAATAAGAAAGTACACGAGATGGGTTGGATGGGCAGCGTATCAGAATAAGAATGTACACGAGATGGATTGGATGGGTGGATCAGAATAAGAAAGTACACGAGATGGATTGGATGGGCAGCGTATCAGAATAAGAATGTACACGAGATGGATTGGATGGGAGCATCAGAATAAGAGTGTACACGAGATGGATTGGATGAACGTATCAGAATAAGAAAGTACACGAGATGGATTGGATGGGCAGCGTATCAGAATAAGAATGTACACGAGATGGATTGGATGGGTGGATCAGAATAAGAATGTACACGAGATGGATTGAATGAGCGTATCAGAATAAGAATGTACACGAGATGGATTGGATTGGGGTATCAGAATAAGAATGTGCACGAGATGGGTTGGATGGGAGCATCAGAATAAGAAATCAATGTACAAGAGATGCATTGAATGCATGCGTAAGAATAAGAATGTACACGAGGTGGATTTGAAGGCGGTACAAGTGAGTAATGTTGCAAAGCTTTTTATCGCCCCATGTAAGGGAATCCAGAATCCGGAATCCACGAAAAAATTGACATTGGAATCCGGAATCCCGTATCATGCAATCCGGATTCCCTTACATGGGGCGATTTTTAGAATTTTTGTTGATTATTTTAAAACTGGAAAAAGAAGAATAAGCGAAATAAATTCATCAATTTTGACAGATTACCTCTTGAGGGACTTTCGTCTTTGTTTGGAAATCGACCACATCTCTCAGGAGAACATGACTACGTGTTTCTTGTGCTTGCTTCCTGTAATAGTTTAACACCGTGTCAGTTTCATATGCTTCACTAATATGTATCTAGAAGGTGGTGCATTTGATCCTGAAATCAATCAGAAAGTTGTAGGAAAGGTCTGGAGCTTGGGGGCGTGCTATTTGCACCACAGCCACCCCATACAAGAATTCATTTATCTAAAATAAACGGGGAAAAAAAAACACGCAGACATATATTTTTTTTCTGAAATCGCTTTTTTAAATTACATAAAAATCTCTACTCACGTTTTCTTGATACCGTACAGAATATATACATGCATCCTTTAGGAATAAATGCACAGTGTTCTAGCCACAAGTTAGGAATTTTGAAATTTTGAACGCTTTTTGTAGTTTGTTCTTGATAAAGCTGGAAAGTATACGTAATTGCAAAATATGCGGGATAAATTAACAAATTCTGACAGATTACAAACAGACGTCCTTTCGCTCCTCACCCCCCCCCCCCCCCCCCCCCCCGCGAAACTAACGTCTGAGCAACGAGCCGGGAAATTCCATACTGATGACGTAGCGCAACCCAGTTTCGCGGGGGGATGAGGAGCGAAAGGACGTCTGTTTTCTCAGGCTAACAGATTACCTCTCACAATTTCCTTCTCATAAAATCCCCCCTTTCAATATTTTTTGAAAATAACTGCGTCAAAGCAATGACACAAGTGTTATTTGACTTTTTACATTAATTTCAATTTGAAATACAAAGAATTTTTTCTCGATCCCACACTCCACCTGGAAAAAGTCCGATTCAAGAGGTCAATCCACGGATTCCGATTTTCCACAATTTTGGAAGTTAGCATTAAAACTACAAAATTCTAAAAGAGCAAGTTAAATAGGTATCAATAGTGTATTTTTCTTGTTTTAAATGCAAAGGAATAATTATTTTCTGAGCACCAAAAGTATCGACCGGTAAAGCCACTCCAGGCTATAGTACCCCATTACTCACACCTCCCCCTCCCCCAAGCATTCCCCTGGACCCCCAGTTTAGCCCCCTTCCCCAACCCCACCGTTTTGGACTTTAGTCCTTTGTCGAAATAAAAAAAAGGGTGATGATAGAGTGATTTTTTTAATATGCCCGTTAAACCAGTCTAAAAAAAAAGGGGCTAATAGTCATGCTATGCTTAGGTTCCAAGGTTCATAGGCCAAGTCTTTCAAAGGCTTCAAAACGAAACATGTTCGCTTCGTCTGACCTATGATTGGTTATCAGTCATCTACTCCAACTTGATACCGATATTTGGGTCAGTTTGTTAATATTCCTTTTGTAATTTTGTTATCATTTAAAATATTAGCCTACTTGGGCCACCTGAACTGTAACCATAGAAACAGGATGGTCTAGCCTTACGGTACCTCCCCTCCCTAGAGATTTGTTGTTGTTGTTTCCTTATTGCTTTCAAAATGGCGAGTCGTCAGGCGTTCTCTGGGTGGACTCCATTTGCTCGTCTTTTCTCCTCCAGATTGGTATGTTTGCTAAAGAATTGAAATTATTTGTTTTTCTGTATCATTTCTCAGATCAGTGGTTTGAGTTTTAGGAAATTTTGCCAAGTATTTTGGCTCGATTTCTGGAAAGGTTTTCAACACAGAGCAATCGAAGCTGATCAGTTTATTATGCAAATATAATCTTAAGTGTCAAGTGAAAATTGTGTAAAATACTCACGGATAATGCTTCTAACGACTCAGTATTTTATCGCAGGCTTCCTGTATTTCACATCGATTGTTTTTATTTATTGTTAGGTGCATCGCAGTACCGGATCGGTTAGAAAATTCATTCACACCACGGTTCTTCTCCAGCAAAATGACGCTGGAAACGGTAAGCCAAGCTTTTGCCATATTGTCAATGAACAATATTGCTTTCAATGAATTAGCTTCATTGAGATTCGATCGCCTTTATACAAAAGAAATGTTGGCTTACCTTAAAAATAAGCAGTTATTATTCAGTTGACTTTTTGTTTTTGGCTCAAAAAAAACTCTTTAGGTTAAGCAAGTTAGTTCATATTTACACCAAAACATTATTTAGCCGATAAATTAAAAGCCTTCCGAGATAACAACACAGTTTTATTGGAAAGCTTACTTATAATTGCCTAAATTTCAATCCATTGTTTTTATTTTGTGAAGGAGTTGAAAATATTCCAGTAGGAGACAGAAATGGTTTTCCAGTTTTGACAATTCCATTGCCATCTCGGCGAGAGCTTTGTGAGTTTACTCTTCGTCCTCTCAGCGAAACTGTCAAAGATCTAATGGATAACATCAAAGATGAAGATGGCGGGATCGATCGAGTTGCGGTATATAATGCAGATGGTGTTCGCATATCTGGAAGTACTAGGCTAGATGTTTTGCTACGTTCAAATTTTAAGCTAGTTGTCAATGAAACTGGATATTCCATACAAGTACCAGACGATGGTAAGTAGTGGTGGTCATATAGAAAGATTCAAGGGGAGGGGGGTTTGACTCTTACTTAGAAAGGCATCACATAGTATCGTTTTTAGGTTTTACCTTAACCTTATCCCTTATTCTTATTATTTTTCAACTCCAAAGGGGGGTCAGTGTTTATCGATGGTAGATAGATAGGATTTATATATGGGGCTCATGGACTGCTAGATTGGGTGTGCTGACAACTATATATGTATGTGGGTGTGGTACCCATTCTTGATGCCAGAATATCCCAGGCACCAGGCATGCCACTCACCATAGGTGAACCATCTTGACAGTGTTTATATGAGGCTATATTGGGTGTGCCTATGCTAATGAGGGTGGGTGGGTGTGGCAATTAATCCCAAGATAATGCAGATGTCCTCTGCGAGATCTTCAAGACATCCACCCACAAGAAGAAAACTTTGTCTAATAAGTTAAATGTGCAGATGAATGATGGGGTTCTTTAGGGTTCCGAGGAGGTACAGTACATGTACCACAAGCAGTCAGTAGATTCAATACACTGTAACGAAATATGGCAGAAGATGCAGAGGCATTGGTCAAATTTACACGAAATCGAGACTAGTCAGTCCTCTATCTGCATAATTTGGTTACTGCAAATATATTGTATTATTCTGTATTTCCAGGTAAATTAACCGAAGAAGACTCTAGAGCACTGGCTAAGACAAAGACCATGATTCATCAACTTTACAGTTCTTTGAATATTGAAGAGCATCAGGTATGGACAAATGTCTATGAAGCGATTGTGTATAGAGACTTTGCACCATCACGTGATGGCAGCCATGACAGTCCTGAGGCAGAAACAATTCAATATGATCTAATCTAATTTACATGAGAAAGAATTCAGTCATTTTTGTGAATAATTGTTTTGAATTATTATCTCGCTTGTCACTTGTATTTTCTTAGTTAAGATACTTGCCTGAAGGCTTGTGTGTATACTAGAAAATACAAGTGCATCATTGGGTAATTTCATGTGGTATACCACTCCATGCCATTGTATAACTAGTATATACAAGACATTTCAGTCTTCAAAAAGTGAGGCTGCTTCTTTAAGGGTTCTTACATTCAAGGATTAATTTTTTTGTCTTTTATAAGTAGAATAGATACATATATTTTTTCTTTGTATTTCAGCTTGAAAAAGAAAGAAAACTCCTGGCCAAATTAGATGACATCAAGCTTGAACTAGAACCGATGGAAAAGCTCAAGACAGACTTAAACCGGAAGTCTGTCCAGCGTGCTAACATGCTTGTGTGGGGAGGATTAGGCTACATGGCCTTACAGTTTGGCTTTCTTGCACGCTTGACGTGGTGGGAATACTCCTGGGATATCATGGAACCTGTCACTTACTTTGTTGGATATGGAACAGCAATTGTTTGTTATGCTTATTTTGTTTTAACAAGACAGGTAAGCTTTTTTTTAGTGTCAGTGTAAAGAGGGTCACACAGACAGACACAAACAGGTAAAATGACCAGGAGACAGGCCTAATGATCACTAGCAGACAGACAGACAGGCAAATGGCAGACAGAAGATTGATAGTTGGCCAGAGACATTAGCAGCAGTTCATAGACATACAAAAAGATAGCAGATTGATAGATACAGTAGGTATTGACAGACCGGCTAGACCAATTAAGACAGATAGGCAGGCAGGCATTTAAGCTGAAGCATGCATTCAAAAATATTATATAGACAGATAGTCAGAGAGAAATACACCCAGGTGCCCATGCAGAATGACAGACCATTTACATACTGTATGAACACTAACAGACAGTAAGACATGTACAGTACAGTACAGACAGATTGACAGACCAGACAAACAAGTAAACATCAGAGAAGTGGAGAGGCAGGCAAACCAGACCAAAAAACAGACTGATCAACAGACCAACCAACCAACCATCAAATTAATAGTCAGAAAGCAGACAGACAGACAGAAGGAAGGAAGGAGGGAATGGATGAGTGAATGAATGACAAACAAACAAATGAATTAAATAATGAATGAGTGATAAGGCGACAGAAGGAAGGATAGAGGGAATGAATGAATGAAATAATGATGGACAGATAGACGGGTAGACAAATAGGAGGAAAAGCTGCATCTTATAGTCTGGTTGTTTTTTCCTTCAGGAATTTTTGTATCCAGATGCCAGAGACAGGCAGCAGCTTCTTTCATTCCACAAGTTTTCCAAGAAAAACCTTTTTGATGTAGAAAAGTTCAACCATTTGAAGGACTGTGTTACCAAGATTGAAGATGACCTGAAGGAGCTACGCAGTCCTTACAAGCTCCACTTACCACCAAGAATCACTGAGAAAATCGAGGATAATTGATAAATATTTAGTATATACCAGTATTGAATAATTCCCAGGGGGACTCTCATATATAGAAGAGCAGGGATGCACATCAAAATTTTTGAAAATGATCCCTAAAAGGTCCACTGATCGACCCAGAATGCAATCCGTCGTTTTGGGATCAGGTCTTAACTTCGATTGTGGAACCGCATACCATTCAATTTTATGTTAACATTATAGCCATTATTCTAATATTAGCAACTTTGAATTTACAATACTTTTTTCTCTCTGATAATGAATTCATGCGTTGTAGACTCAATCAAATGTACAATGAAAATTTTTCATTTATACAACCAGTAGGTTACAGGTTTTTAAAAGCAACATTTTTAGAACTGATTTTACCTTATTTATTTCTTCTGGATAATTCTTAATAGTTATAGATAGAAATAACTTGTGTATTTGATGGCCCTAGTGTTTGCGAAGGTTCTTATTTCCTTGTTTAAGTTAATTTTCAGTCAAGGAGACAGTCTGTAATGTCCAGATTAACTCTAGTACTTAATTATGTTATGTTCATTGTATTACATAATCAACCAATCAGAGCCTTGCATTAACAACCGGGTCTGGAAGGGGGATCCAGATCCCACATCACATACTATTTATTTCCGAAATCGTGCAACATTTTGACATGACCGGACAGCTACTTAATTGAAAGTGATGACCAAATTCATATTCAAAGGCGTTTTAATTTTTATTTTATTTATTAATTTTTCACGTTTTTCCTGACAATAACATAGCAAAATCCTGCATCCCGGACAATGAATTTGGCAATTCCTGTGTCACGGCCAAGTCCAAAATCTTGAATCATGTAAGATTTTTTCCTAGTTTCCCCGTATCCCGCATCATATTTTATCCATTTTCCAGTTCCCGCGAATACCCTTCCAGACCTCGTAATAAGTCATGTGACCCTATATCCCCAGGATTTGTATTGGCTAGGAAGTTCTCCTTGTTTTAATATAAGGGGGTAGGGTCATGTGACCTAAAGAGTACCGAGTACTCATGGTTCAATACCTCTAAACTGCAGTATAAATATTGGAACTAATGTAGAATTTTAAGGAGGCCGAGCTGGAAGTTCCTTGAACTTGGCAAGAGTCGAATTAGCTAAGATAGGTAGCTCTAGAAGTAGCTCATATCTGTGTTTTGTAATTTTCAATACTACAAGTTGAATTCCATAGCATTGCATAAACTAGATTCCCTAACAGCTTTGAGGTGGGACAAAGGACATCATAACTAATTTAGAACATATAGTATTGGTTAATGTATTAATAAGTATAGTTCCAAGTACTTTTTTATGATGTATTTAATAATCCCAGTCTTGTATTATTTGAAATGTTATCTTCTGTTAGAGCAAATGGAAAGCCACATTCTTGTTAACATTAATTACCAAATAAACCATTTTCAAGATGCTCGAGTGCTTTCAAAAATATTGCAGGAACAGATGATGGTCTGGAGGCATTTTCAGCCAGAGTCAGAAACACACGTAACTTGCCCAAAAATGCCTCTTTTTCATGTCTGTGACTCCAACATTTTTGAAAGCATTCTCACATCTGGAAAAGGGTGTATTAATCCATGATTTTTGCTGGGACATGCATACGGCATTCCTTGCTTGCAATAATTATTACTGTGTACAAAGACTTATTCTGAATCATTAAATTGACTATTCAATAATGCAAAAAGGTATTATATTCCACTGTTTTAGTATTCTCATAAAATGTAATCAGCATGCTTGTTTGGTAAATGCAATTCAGACAGTAGTCCAGATGCTGGCCCTTCTGCGCAGCGGTCAAAGAAGGGTCCAGCATCTGAACTAGACAGGCAGCAGATGCATTTTTTTGCATCGGTTCCCCTTCTCCAGCAAATGCACACACACACACTGCATTAGAAAGTCACCATACCTCTGATGACAAGGTATGGACTCAAAAAAATAACTCAAAAAAAGCCTCTGAAATCAGTACACAGTAGATTGACCACACAAGGATAGCCTGTGTTGCTTGCCATTCTGCAGAAGGTGTTGCATGGGAGGGAGATGCAGCAGCCCAGGCTACCACAAGGTAACTGTCCAGGACTGTAATTAATTTCATTATGCACATCTGTACATGAAGTTGTGCCTTTACAAGACTAGTATTCAATGTGAGTGCCACTGATATGATATTACTAAAAACAGTATTAGACAGTATTTTCACAACTTAGTATATACTGCTTTACAACTTATCCGTGGATGCTTGGAACAGCATTTTACAGTCAATTTTTCCTAAAAACATTAAGTACAAATGACTGACAAAATGAAATTGAACCTTTAGAAGTATTCAATGCGATCAATGTGAATGCCACAGATAAAATAATATTTATACTAAAATGGTACATTCACAATTATGTACTGGTTTACAACTTGTTCCCAAATGTTTGCAACAGTATTTCACAGTCATTTTTTCCTAAAAACATTAAGTAACAATGATAACAAAAACATAAGTAAAGCCCGCGCCTCGGAAACTCCTACGTACAGGATGGTTCATGCTATCTTAAATTGTCATCTATGGCATACAGAGTTGTGATTACTTGCACATTAATACCTCAGTGTATTTACAAGCGTGTATTCTATAAATTTGAACATCAAGTTTATTCTCAGATAAAATAATAATTCAAGGTAGGTACATTTAAGAACACAATTTTTCAAGTGCTGGCAGATGAAGCCTTAGGAGGTTCCTCTTGCTGTGAGCCCTTTCAAGCCCCTAACCTCTGAGCATCCTGGGATGGATAACAAATACCAGATTTATTCTTAGATAACAAAAGGTACAAACACAATTATTCAAGAACTGGCAGGTGATGCCTTAGGAGGTTCCTCTTGCTTAGACCCCTTAGAGGCCCCTAGCCTCTGAGGATCCTGAGATGGATAATGAACAGGGGGTGGTCCAGGTCTTGGTGGTGGCATCCCCCCAGGAGGTGGTGGACCCCCATAGAAAGGTGGAGGAGGACCAAATGGAGGTGGGGGTCCAAATGGTGGTAGTGGTGGTAGAAATCCAGGGGGAGGTGGTCCACCAGGCATTCTCATAGGGGGAGGGGGCATTCGTTGTCCTGGCCCAGGTGGAGGTGGGAGGTTGGGTGGTGGGTTTCTTCGTGGTGGTGGGGGAGGTATGCCTGATGCTGGAGGAGGTGGGATGGTAGGAGCATTTGATGTGGAAGGTGTTTCTAGGTTGAAGAAGTTGCTGCCTGGTTGCTGGTTTTTGACTTCTTTTGGTGGAGGTGGAAGAGCTGCAATTTTTTAAAGGAAAAAATAATTAGCTTGAAGTTTTATGTTAAAGTTACAAAATGGTTGGCAGATTCTTAATCAGAAAAGTGTGCTTTAAAGTCTGACCATAAAAAGGGGAAAATTTTAGTCAAAATGCTTCACATTAACAAACACATGAGAAGTAAGAGTGACAGCATTAGGTATCATAGCAATAAAACACGCACACAATTTTTTCTTTCTTAAATTTCTTTTCTTAAAGTGTGCAACTTCCTACTCCATTTTTTTATTGAAAGGTTTTGAATAAAAAAAATCATAGCAATAAAAGTTGCCACAAACTTTGTTTTGAAATTTTGAAGTTTTTCACCAATTTGTAAATTTCTGAACATAGTTCAGAACTCAAACTTCTGAAGTTATGTGAAACCGACTGTAATTTGAGATACCCAGATACACACCTCCAGGTAATCCAGGCACCGGGGTCAGTTGTATACCACCCTGTTTGCCTGGTGTCGCTTGCTGTCCTTGGGCTTTACCCCACATGATCTTCAGCCTTCTCCCCTTGAGAATGAGCTTGTTAAAAGATCTATCTGCAGCAGTTTCAGCTGAATGACGAGAGGCGAAGCAAACAAAGGCACAGTTTTGTCTTGGAACCATGGTGATTGATCTTAGCTCACCAAACTGATAGAAATAATCCCTGTAAACAAACAGCACTTAGTTATTACATATTTCCAGAAACCATCCACAATTCCAAGGCTGTAATATTTTTTTTGATAAGCAGTTCATTTGTCAGGCCAGAGGAACATTTGACCTGTAAAGGGGTTGTATTACATTCCTCCATTTCAAATCCCCCATACCCTCCATAAAACCCACAGATTAATATTACAGTGCGAATCGAAAAACTGTGGGCACCTAGAAATATTCCAGGAACGTTCTATTGTTCTTTGGCCAATCAGAAATGACTCTCTAATCACAAGATAATGGAAAGATAACAATAACACTTCTGATTGGTTAAGAAACATTTTTTAAATATTTCTAGGTGCCCACGGTTTTTCGATTTGCACTGTAACATTTAATAATAATTTAAATACGACAATTATAAACAGTTTGGAATATCCCAATACCTTAAATCTTGTTCATTGACCTTTCCTTCCAGTCCACCCACATAAAGAGTGGTAATGGATCTATCTGTAGGTGTTTCAAGTGTCGGCATACTGTGAGCCTGTTTCATCAGTTTGTTTGCGACAGGATCATTGACACCATAGTAACGATCTTTGATGTTTTGATCTGCTAATGGGTCATTAGGATCTGTTGGCATATCATGCCTGGAAAGTAAAAAAATATACAATACATATTAATAATAAACTCTGCCAGAGTTCTCAGCATCAATATTGCAATCAATGCATGGGTGGCATTTGCTGCTACGGCAATGTCTCTCACCACTGCTTGCATGGGGTTGTGGGTTTGATTCTCCACTGAAATGTGAATTGAGTTTATTATAAAATGAGTTGTTCTCTTTCTTGTCACACGGTTTTTTCTCTGATTTCTCCAGTTTTCCTTCCTTCGTAAAAATCAACCCATGAATTGAATATACATATGTCTGCACAGGGATAACATTGTGGTAATAACAAAAATGAGTAATTTTATATGACTTTCTGGGTTTTCATTAAGGGTCGGAGATTGGATAATGTTCCAGTAGCTGAGCAAAATTCTCTGACTTAAACTACCAATAATAGCTTAGTAATTTGTAAAATTCCTCCAGCTAGTTCATGATCAACTCCTATTATTTCAAAACTTAATGAAAACCCTGGACTTTGGAAAACTAATGATTGTCAAATGCACTGGTAAGGTTTCGCTGGTAATCCCTACCTATAGGGGCATTCCTCTCCTCGTTTACACTCCCCTTTGACCCAGAATGAACATATATGTGGTCTGTTTCTTTTATAATATGGTGTGGTTCTTGCTAGTTTCATTAAGAGATCACTTGGCGCATTAGCTTTGCCAAGTGCTCCCCCAGGAGTAGTTCCATCGGAATCAGCAAGCTGTTGAAAGAAGAAGATAAACTAATGAAAATTGTGGAATTACAGTCTTTTCGATCCATGGTCTTTTTGATCCAATGTCTTAGCATTCTTAATAGAGGATCCCTTCTATCAAATTTTGTCTAAGAGTGTTTTCACTCAAAAAAAAAAAAAAAAAAGGAGAAGTTTATTGAGTGAGCAGTATCATTTTTTTTTGCTCTGAAGTATTTTGCCTTCTAGTTTGCCCACATATCCACCTCCATCTAAAAGCCTTCAGCAAAAAATATGTTTTTTACCTCCCAGAAAGTTTTATATTAAATCTCATAGCGAATAAGTAAGAGAAACATTGCGAAGAAGAAACGACTTGTGCAAAAAGGCAGTTGTGAGAAATGACTGATAACCATTTCAAGCATTGGACTTTCATCTATCAGAAAGTTACTAACAAAGGCCAAGAAAATGTGTTGAACATTACAAAAAAAAAAAAAAAAGGGATTCCATACCTGATTTTCTATATTTTGTGTATAATATTCCTTATTAACATCTGACTTGGGCATGTCATCTTTTAGACCTAAGGATTTATCTCTAACTTGAACTGGTAAACCTAGAATGAACAAGATAAAAACCTTCACAATCATGCTATGTCATGAATATTTGTGTGTGTGTGTGTCTACCAAAAACAGCAATGGAATATTTGACTCAATTTTCACCACAAATAGGACTTTTTAGCCAAAGTGTAATGTTTTCCCATTTCAGATCCTGTGTTGACATTCCCTAGTGTATCATTTCTTTGTTAACATTTGCTCATGATAAGACACATGAATATAGATACTTATAACTTGAACAAAGAATCTTATTTTCAAGAGAATGACACATGAATTCATATGGATACAACTCAAATGAGCAATCTTATTCTCGAGAAAATGACATGTGGTCTGATATGGGAAAACATCACACTATGATAGGCCCTATTCTTGATAGTTTTACTATACTATCATTGCAAGAATGCTCTGCGAGTTTTTAAAATCAAACTTTAAGAAATACTGTAAGTGTTAACTTAATTACAGCGCTTCCAACTCACATGCGCAAAATTGTACAATTTGCTGTCAAGACAAAGTTGGTTTTGTTGGACGTCAATCAAGGCATTTCCACAACATTCCACGTGGCACGTGCCTTGATAACTTTGTGCTTTTCAATAATGCCATGGGAACACTTTGATTGATGTCCACCAAAACCTTCTTACATCAAGATATCAAAACCTTATTTTGTCGCAACATCAATTCACTCATTATTGGGAATCGCTGTAATGTTTGTATGAAATTCTGTTGCAGTTCTTACCATAATCAAGGTCAAGTAAACAAGTCTGACAAACATTTTTTAACTTTGAGCATGTTTGACACACTTCTGTCTTCTTGAACCTCATCTTGGCACCAGGACACCATCTGAAAATTGTGAAAGGTCTTGCACAAATCTATGGCAAAAGATGAGATTGATCAGAGTGTTTCCATACTCAGGCAAGCCTGAAAACACTTAGATTTAGTGGGAATGAAGGTTGCAATAGCGGGAGTAAACTCACCTCTCACCTGAGGGGTCTAATAAATACAAAACATGTATGAAATTAAAAATACCTTGCATTCTCTTCCGTGTGTCTCTCTGGTCTGAGAAAAAAAGAGATTATACCCTTAACAAAATGAACTCATGCCATGGTTTACTGTATATATTTGAAGTAGGATGTCTATTGGTCCAATATACTGGTGGATCCAAGGGGAAGGTTGAGGGGGTTGCAACCCCTCTAGAATAATTTTGATGAGCTGCCTGACAGTGAAAGAATGATGGCTAACTAGAATTAGGCATTACTTTTGCTTTCATTGCCATCCTAAAACCCCCTGTTCAAAAATAATCCTGGATCTGCCATGCATGCATCAAGAGTTCTGCACTACCGCTCTAAGCGCATGCTCAAATGATGAAAAAGTGGGACAGTATTTTGTAAAATATGCTATATTATAATTGTATTTTTCTTGTCATCACATGAGCATACGCTTAGAGCAGTAACATGGAACTCATGATATGTGTATTAATATGCCATATAACTTACCATTCGTACATAAGGGTTATCTCCAAGACATGTTTGACATAAGATGGGAAACTCCTAAAATAATTAAAAACAATTTGTGAAGATATACAGTAGTAAGTTAATTATAAGCTTACGAGTACACACTGTAAGTTAAGCTTAGAGCAGATTTCATATGAATGTGAAAAGACACAACACATGGCAGGGTTACGGCATGGCACAGACACGGCACTGAATGTCAAATGTTTTCATGCATGGCACGGCACTGACACAGGCACGGCATGGCGTGGTCAGTATCATAACCTTTTCACATTCATACGAAATGCTCTATGTTTTACTAAGGCAAGCCCTAAGACATGAACGTGCTAAAAACTACTCTAGCTAGAGCCAGAATACTAAATAAAAATGGCGATTCAATAGATACCTAGTAAAAAGCACAGCATTATATCCTAGCCCTAGATTTCATTAGAATCGTTTTTCTAAGAACTCTTCCACTGTTCTCGTAACGTTGCACGTTGTTCAACGTGCAATAATTTGTCGTCTAATAAGATGCGTCTAAAACTTTCAATAAACAACAAAACTCACATAAAACAAACCCAACACCTAAATACTTTATCAAAGCAAGTAAATATGTTGTTATTTTGTGTGAGAAGAGTATTTTTCTTACCGAATCTTCCCAATTTTGTCTGTTGTACGTGTTTGCACTCTTTGAAGTCGCCATCTTGGAATGTGTTCTGCCTCGTTTGCATGTCAAAGGAAACCGCTGACTGATAACACAGGAAGCCCAAGCTATGATTCCTTGTTTTGATACACTCCGTAAAATGCTTCAATAAAATTGTAAAAACGTAAAAGAAATTAACAAAAAATTGACTTAATCTTAAAGATTTGTACTTATTTCGCTCTGGATAGATAGGTTGACCATTATATTTTAGGCAAACCCGAAAATATCATGAAATATTAATTTAAAACTCGTCATTTTTACCAGAATGAAAGAGATACAATGTTATATGAGACGCAGTGATTTTACTTTTAATATTTTGAGGATTTTGTTGAAGCTCTTATAACCACTATAAACAAAACCATATCTCGGGCTACCTGTGTCTCTAATATTAAGCAGAACTCGTACCCATTCCCTCTCCATTTTGTCATCAGTTGGCTTGTTTTGGTGTTCGCTTTACATGTTGCAGTGCTATCAAGCAACGGAAGGCAAAGACCTTAGCGGTACAATCAACTACTAATTTCTCATCATCAGGTAGGTCCAAGAGGAATTCCCTTCATTTAGAAACACGTCGATGTTTCGAAGAAATGACATCTTTTTTTTTGGTTAAGCGCGGGTTACTTTGAAACACCTTTCTAAACGATTATTCATATTTTTGCGAAAAGATTTATTATATACAACTTTATAAAGTGTCAGCTGTATTTCCTCTCATGTTTTTTTGGACGATTGTACTGTAGTTTTCTAGTCATACTGAATATATTTTCATATATTTTTTCATGAAAAACTCAGTAGCTTCTAGTTGATCTGGTCCTTTTGAAACCCAGTACTATCATACTCAATTATGCCAATACCGACCACATAGCAAACACAATGCGCCACGTTGTCTTTTATATCTCAAAGAAAACGAATCGTTTCAATATGAAACAAGAATCGAGGGATATTTCCGATAATTCTAGATCATGAGGCTTGTATTTGAAACTACTGAACACTCTGTTCTTGAATGTACAGTTGACATAAAAGCCAGCATCGGCAACGTGTTGGTCCTGGCGATAACATGCATGACACGTGAGGTTTTGGACACCAGGTGTTCAGCACGATGGCTAGCTAATGATTAATTGCATTTCAAAAAAAACTGCAATAAAATTGGGCCAACTTGGATATAGGAGACTGAATCTGTCTCAAGAAGTATTCTTCAACCAATATCATTGAGTAAAATTTATTTTTTATTGTCATTTATTCAGGATTTTAGTGGAAAATGTAATAGTGATCTCACCTCTGCCGGTTGATGTATTATTCATGTTTCTTGCGAACATGTGTGACATATGGTTTTCAACTAATCATATATAATTTTTTCGACCTTAGTATTCGTGCTTTTCATATGTCTTGCATGTGATAAGCAGCACCTTATCATAATTTCTTCTGTGGCGAATTCTGTGGCATCACTGTCAATCTTTGCGTGAGTTTCTGCATGTTACTGCGCGTGCGGCTTTTATGAAAACAACAATACAAGTTTGAATATGGCATTGATCAACCTACAAAAGATCCTAGTTTCAATTTCTGAAGAGTTTGAAATTTGATTTGTGTGATTCGGAAACCGTGAGTTAGTCCCGAATAAGTTTTGCATGTGTTAATCACATGAAACAAAAAGTGAAATAAATACATTTTATCAATAGATCATAACAACATGAGTTTTTCATTTTCGATACACTAAATCACGAAATTTCACGCACCCACTAAGTAAAAATTTTTGCATTTTACCCGCTCATCCATTGCAGTGTTCCATATTTAATACACAAACTCGGTAGTTTCGAGCTACCAGGCGCTGAAGGTTTTTTTTCGCTGCCGTCAATCAAAAATAATCATTCGGTGCGCGCGCCTGTGAAAAAATTGTTTTTAACGTGCGGCTCGTAACTACCGAATTCGCGTATTAAGAAAAGTGTCGAGTTTATTTGAAAGCTTTTCTGTATTTTTTCTCTCAGATATTTGTATTTATAAGAGGGTATCATGGATTTTGAACTTTGAAGTACACACCTATATTAAATGCAAACGGCGCCACAGGTACCCTGGGATGACTAGTGCACTTTGGACACTTCAGTCAGTAGTTTACTGGTTTTGATAATATTAAGTGACATGCTTGCATGTTAACGTGATAACTCGCTCCCTTAAGTAAGAAATATTTTACTTATATTTCTTATGTTTTTTCTTTAGTGTGCTTTAAAGGCTGCTAAATTTGAAGATTGCCAAGATTATCAATTCAAGTTCTTTCAACATGAACACTTCTCTGCCCTCGAGTAACGAGAAATATGCTCCTGGAAGTAATACTACAGAATCGGATAAACTTGTTAGAAAACCCACCTTGGAAAAAATATTCGAGCAACTCTTGGCGTATTGTAAAGAGCAGGACAATTCTCGTGAGGCTCCTGACGACCAAGAAAAATGCCTTAAAAACAAGAAAGAAGATACGAAAGCTGTAGACAGTGACTGGAACGAAAATCAGTCTACGAATACAACTTCAAAATGCAATTGCAAAACAACATGTTATTCGTCTTCCCATTCAAATTGTTGCCCTCCATTCTCGTTGACTTTTGGTGGTACTACTGCCCCGTCATGTTTGTGTTGTTCGAGTTCCCGCAGTACGTCCAACGGCGTTCAGAATTCTCAAGTCCACTGTACTAATTCTGGGAGTAACAATAGAGTTCTTCAGATTCACATGCCCGAGTCATCACAAGATCCTTGTCGGATCTTGATCTCTTCAGATAAAGATCAATTCACTGTGAAATATCTCAAGCAGGGACAACAGTTCACGTTTTCGGCTTCTTGTAAGGATAATGGGATCGCTGAAGACACATTGAACAGTGAAGACTTCGACCTGCCTGCGAAGGATGGGTTCAATCGTCCTAATGGTGAAGATTCTGTTGTCCGACCTTTTGGTATACGCAGAGGTAGTTCTTGTGATGGGAATGAAGAGGATGTTGCCATTGACGACGACAGGGGACTTTTCTCATCGCGCAAGAGACAGAGAGACGAATCGACAGCAGAAAGCAACTTCTATGACATGTTATTAAAAAGAAGAATGGAAGAGGAACAGAAGAAAAGCTCTGAAGCTGGCAATGATGATGATTACAGTGGTTCTGAGAATGACGTCGACCATCATGATGACGATGTGGATTCCGTAGAACCAGAAGTAAATGGTACTGATTTCAGCAATCAAGATTCGGGACTAGTGAAAATCACCAATGGATCGAACGTGGAAAGTCTCTTTTCCAAGGAAGAAGTGACAGAAATGAAAACTCGTGAAACAGGTTCTACAGATATGGAGCCCAGTCAAGAGAATTTTTCAAAGTCCACAAGTGAGTTTCTGAATCGTGGGAATAACAATAGGGGAAGGTTTAAGTGCCAGTATTGTACTGAAACGTTTGAACAACGAATTGAATACATCACACATCAAAACATGCATGCCAATGACAGGCCATATAACTGTCCACTATGTAATGAATCATTTAAGCAACGACGGAGCCTTAAATACCACATAAAACACCACAATGGCGAGCGACCTTACAAGTGTATATACTGTGAAAAAGCCTTCAAAGAGAAGTATCACTTGACTGTACATATAAGAACTCATACCGGAGAACGACCCTTCGCGTGTACGATTTGTGGCAAGGCGTTCAAACAGACCAATGAACTGACTTCCCATATAAGGACACATACCGGGGAAAAGCCATACAACTGCACACTATGTGGCAAGTGGTTCAAGAGACGGAGCCAGTTGTATCATCATAATCAAACGTGTCACATGACTGGCCGTGATTCGTTGCCTGGATACAGCGAAGACCAAAGTATACCGAGCTCAACTTTAGAATCTACACAAAAAAGTATTGCTTCGCAGTAAAAAAAAAAACTTTCAACATGGACAAAAATCCCCTTGAAAGTTATCTACTAGTAGATAAAAAAAAAGGAAAATAGACGATTATTACTGATGTGAGCTGGTTTTTACAACCGAATGCAACCGGCGGAAGTTGGTTTAACAAAATATTCGTTATTCGTTTCTGTTGATGTCGGTCATCAAATATGTAATCTCCAAAGCAGCTCAATTTGGGGGACAAAAAAATCTCCTTAGAATTGGAACCTATTGTTTCGTCTTCCAAATTGAGCTGTATTTCCAACGCAATGCAAGATATATTTTTAGTGTCGTCACGCAACGCTCTCTCAATTAAGCTAGACCACAATGCATCTAGTTTGTCGAGCTCAGAAAAAGATATTTGGCCTCTTGAAGTGCGCATTATTATTGTTATTTAACTTGTTTGTTTGTTACATGGCCAGTGGCATATATATGGCAGCCATATTGGAGGTTGATACAAGACTGAGTGAAATTATTGGAAACAGCATCCAATATGGCTGCGATATGCCTTTGTCCTTAAGTCAAAAATTACATATATAACTGTTTCAATATACAATGTATTCTTATTTGTTAATATATATACTCTTGGTCATATTCCTCGGTCGTCTTCTCAAATCTGGTCGTGTTTTTTAGGAGTTAATTGACCTTTCCCGAATACACCTCATTACCTATACACCCCTTGCAGCACGTCGGAATGCAGCTCAATTTGGAGGACAAAACAATAGATTCAAATTCTCAAGGGAGTGAAATTATTTTGTTTTGCCCTCCAAATTGAGCTGCTTTGACGTCACGTGAAAGGGGTCTATAGGCTTTGTTCACAACATATTTTCTGATTATCATGCTGTTGAAAGGACTTACTGACTGACTTTTAAAATGCTCTACATTCCTTAAGGAACATGGGCCCTAATCATCGTCTTCCACCTCACTCTGTTCTATGCTGCTGTTTTCCGTTACCTCATCCCGTGTCATGCTTGCGTTCTTCAGATGTGCCAATTATTTTATCAAGTCACCCTCGATTTTGAGCCTTTGTTAATGCAGATCTGGAACTACCAGCTTGACGATAGTTTGACTGTTTGTCAGTACCTGATATATTATCGTTAGTGCCATGTAATTAAAGCCAATTTGTGTAAGATCGCACAGTTGCCATAGCGTTCGATGGCTGCATCAATACTTCCCGCACTTTGTATGTGAACTTTATTTAATATCATTTATCAAATTTCCGTAAAACGATTGAAATTAAATGGTTGCTTTGAGTGCAGGTGAATACTGAACCCAGCGAAAATAACGTAGAATGTAGCTCTAGTCGTTGAGGTACATACAGGCTACTAGGGGCTAGCCGGCCGGAGTCTTTTTTAATTCAATGAAGCCAAAAATGCGTAAGAATTCAACAGACGAAAATAACAGAGTATTTTTTCCCGATAGTTCCTTTGATTTCCCTGTTCCATTTTTACAGGACTTAGTTTCCAAGATTGCTTTGTGAGCTTTGATGCGCAATGCCTATTGATCTGTGTGTTAGTCGTATAAAGCCCAGATGTTTTTTTTCAAGGTATCGTTTAAAATTTGAAGGGATTTTTTGAAGTCTTTTTTTAACAGACAGTTATTTCCCCTTATGGATCACGACTATAGTTATTCTAACAACTCGGTTTTACTGATTGGTTTAGCGATCAAAGAGTTGGCTCGTGTATTTGTTAAAGCTGCTATGATGTTAGCTCAAATTTGACTATTTTTTAATCTGAATTTGTACAGTGGTGTAAAAATAAACACAGAAAATGACAATACAAAAACCCAATAAATAGGGATTATTTGAGGAAGGAACATATTGGAACCATGTGAAGTACCTTTGATTAATGTTATTATTTTTTCTGTTAAAAAAATCTCAATTTTTGTGTAATTTAAGCAATTTGTCCCTGACAAGGTTTTTCGCAGTCACTATCAGCCGACATCTAACAAGCCCTGTGTGCACAAATTATATGTTTGTAATTACTGCATAGAAAATTTAATTCTTAATTCTTCAATCAAACCAAATGCTAATTATGAAAAAGGGTTTTCACTCAGTGGCCATCAATTTGTACGAAAAAACAACAATTATGTGATTTAAAAAAATTTTTTTTTTTTGGCGTTAATTTTCACCAGTACTTTTCAAACGCACGCCATTGACATACACACGATAATATCAAGAAAAAATGCCGTGTGCTTTAAAGTAGCTGTCTTGAAAGCTTCCCTTACTCTCAATTAAGTTTATTTTGGAAAATTTGACATTATGTATAAAATGTAAACTTAAAGACCTCTATTTACATTCTGAAAATGAGAAGATCCTTTAGATGTCCCTAAATAAATAAAATACACTAAACACTATCATCAGTTGTTGTAAGCAGTTCCGATGCGGTCGTCTTTGATTGAGTTGAGTTCAGCGGTCTGATGAACGCGCGCGATCTCAAAACATCAAAGTCACTTCGACGAAATACGGATCAGTACCGATTGCACCCCAGATTTACCAAGTTTTAGTAGATAATTTACATGTTGAACAACAGTGTTTCAAGAGTGCTGCAGTTAAATGTACACGAACGAGTATTGTGGTCTACTTGTTTCCTGGTCGAAGCAGTTTTCATCGTTATTGGCAATTCAATTGCGTTGTCAATTTTCACCAAGAAGAGGCCACGAGTGAACAAGTCTACCTATTTCTTGATAAGTTTGACAATCGCGGATATTTTTGTCGGTCTGTCAACGGCTTTGGCAGCATTGCCATTGATACTGTACAGTAATGGGTACAGAAATCCATCCTATGTCATCGTCAATATCTATTCCATTTGCACGGTAATTTCGACTTTTTCCTCCATCGTTCTACTCACGGCCATAGCATTTGAACGTGCTTTTGCCATCGTATTCCCCATCAAGCATCGATTAGCAAAACAGAAACACTATTTCATAGCCATTTGGGGTTCTGTGGCACTTTCCCTGGCTATCTCATGCACTGTTATTCTTTTACAGTTAGTGGTCCCAAGAGAGTTCTCTGGGGAACACCCGGAGTATAGCAACGTTTTCATGATTGTGGTGTCCTTAACTCTTCTTGTTATTGTTTTAACAGCTTATTGTACTATTTGGGTTAACACACGATTCTTATCAAAGAATAACGAAAGGCTAGCAAGAAAACGTAACAAGAAAATCGCCAAGACTCTGTTTATAGTGACCGCCTTTTCTTTTGCCACATGGCTACCAGAAGGCGTACTTCTCGGTTATAATTCTTTTCTCTGCTCCACTTGCCAGTCTTCAGTTCCAAAACATGTATACGTGTTTGCAGATGTCATACTTTATGGAAATTCCTTTGTTAACATATTTATTTATGCTTTAAGGATGCCCTACTTTAGAAAGGAACTCAACAAATTACTACGATGTTTTAGTCGTCCTTTTACGCGTCCATGCAATCAGTCATTGCGAATGAAAGCGTGTACAACTCGTACAATGACAAAGCCTATTATGCTTTTAAGTATCCAAGCAAAACGATAACTTGTGTTGGGCATAGAGGCATTTACACCGATTGTAAAGCATGCAGGAGTGTTGTGTCAAGGTAAATGGCCTCAGATTGATCCGTGGGAAAAAACCCTGAAAAGACATGCACCGTCCTTAATGATATTTTGCTTAACGGCAGGGATATAAATATAGACAAACCCAGTTAAGTTAAAACTTTGTTCACCGACTGTTATTCTAGCTAGAATGAGACGTGACTAATCATGTTTTGACTTGTTCCTAGAAAAGATTGGAACTCGGAACGAAATGTTTATCTTAAGAAAAAATACAAACAATCAACTTTTCGCACTCTAATACATATTATATAATTTTTTTATTCGTATTTATTTAGTATACAATTGTTGACATATTGTCTACGTTGTTTCCTGGCACTAATGCCGATTTTTCTTTTTACAGTGTTTAAAACAAAATATAAAGCCTTAGATCATATAGATTTGGTTAATCCCTCTCTCCTTTACTCTTTCTTTCTTTTCAGTTCTCTTTCTCCACGCCAGCGCGCACGATATAATCTTACTTTTATTTGTTTCTTTGTGTTTTTCTGTGCAAATCAGACTTTTATTTTTTCTTCGTGTTTTTCTGTGCAAATCAGACTTTTATTTTTTCTTTGTGTTTTTCTGTGCAAATCAGACTTTTATTTTTTCTTCGTGTTTTTCTGTGCAAATCAGACTTTTATTTTTTTCTTCGTGTTTTTCTGTGCAAATCAGACTTTTATTTTTTCTTTGTGTTTTTCTGTGCAAATCAGACTTTTATTTTTTTCTTCGTGTTTTTCTGTGCAAATCAGACTTTTATTTTTTCTTTGTGTTTTTCTATGCAAATCAGACTTATTTTTTCTTCATGTTTTTCTGTGCAAATCGGAGTGTATAGTCAAGGAACACCGCGGTATTTGTTGAATTGTCAAATCAAAATACCCTTAGAAAAGCGCCAGTTGTCCATAGTACACAGAATGACACTGAAACAGCCCTGACAGATGCCTTGGCAAATAACGAGTATATTTTTATATGAGGTATCTAATATTGCTCTAAATTTGGCCAATTGAGGACCGGCCTTCAAATTTTCACTCATTTGAAGTTTTACTTAACACATAGTGGGAAGTAGTATTTGTTGCGCCAAATTTACCAATTGGGTTTTTCATTCGGTGAATGGATTATAACAAATAGAAAATCAGTGAAGGTGGGCGGCATTTTTTGGCGCGAATCGCAAACTACAGGGATTAGAAGTCAACCACCCGCGCTTTTATCGCTCCCAAAGATAATCCGTTCACTCGTTTTTTCAGAAAAATAATAATAGACGAGGTGTGGTAATTTCAAGCGGACATTACTTTGTTGAATTCTTTTAGAAAAGAGCAACAAAGCAATACCTTACTGAAGAGAGATCGACGTTCATGTAATTGTTCAAAAACTTATTTTAAGAGATATTCAAATGATGTTTTTACATGTCGTGATGGTTGCGTTGCAGGTGTATTTACAAGGTATCATTTAGATTTTCTTTTCGGGGATAGAATTCTCGAGTTTCAATAAATATTTATCTCAGTAACGTCTGTTCACAAGGCTTAGCTTGTACGGTATCGAATATGATTTTAACTTCTTATAATAATTCTTATAATAAGAATTTATTCAGTCCGGTAAACACTTGAAAATCAATTTTACCTGACGTTTTACTGCATTGCGAAGTTCTTGTAAGCGCCAACAGTAGATTACCGGGTTTATAGAGGCAGTAATCGCAATTACAGTAAAGGATAAGTCCCCAAGTGAGACAACAAAACTTTGAAGGCCTAAAACTATGAGTAAAGTGCAAAATATCAAGTAAGGGATCGAAAATCCAAGGACGATTACTGTTACAATGAAAAATGAAAAAGAAAATTTTTTCCCTGTTTTTATCTGTTCACTCGTCAGTCCGCTAGCATGTTGCATTGCTCTTTCGAGATCTTGAATCTGAGCTCGATGTTTTTTAGTAATTTTGTAGATCTTCCAGTAACAAACTAGTATTATAATCAAAGATATCGTGCATCCGGTACTAAGCAATATGGTAAATATCATTATTTCGTTAAAAATGATTCGAGGGATCAAAATAATCAAGAATACTGGCCAGAATGCTGCAAATATTACCAGAACGCGTGGAACGGTCACAATTTCTCCGTAACGAAGATGATAATGTAGAGCAAGGAAGCGATCTATACTCATGACTGTCAGCGTCGAAACAGAAACTCCTGATAAAACAACGGTCGATAAGATAACTAGGATAGTAGTAGTGCATGTTGCTGTCCAGTTCTTGTAATGCTTAGCAATGCCATAAGCAACAAGACTTGGCTGAGAGACGAGCCCAGTTAGAAGATCAGAAACAGCAAGACAACCGAGCAAGATGAATGAGGGCTTATGCAGATGAGCATTCTTCCAGATGGTCAGAATCAAGATGAAGTTTTCAACAACAGCACAGAATGCAGTGGGGAAGTTAAGAACAGCTAGTAGAATATTGATGACTCGTTGTGCTGTATCTTGATGATCGAGTCCAAGAGGCATCCCAAAGCATTCCTTCTCAGATACCAATCCAGTAATATTCATTTCGTGGCAGCGGAGCTGATATCAATAAATGTTGTTTCTAGACTTTTTATGCGCAAATGGACGAGGGAATTGAAATTAAATAAATAGCCAGTACTGAGTGATGCTAGGGAATTACCTTGCTTTTGATTGGCTAATATCCCGTAGATAGTAATAGCGGTACATGGTCCAAGCAGCTGGCGGTGTTAAACGTTTAACGTATACTGTAATTACGACACAGAAATTCATGATCACAAATAGATTATTTTCTGTTTAAATTTTAAAATTGTCAGGCGCAGATCCAACCCAAAAAAATGACCGTTTTTCAGAATCTTATTAAAAAAAAAAAAAAAGAAAGAAAAGAAAAAAAAGGATCTTATTGAGGCCCAAAATGGCTGAAATCCCGCTCCTCCCCCCCCCCCCCCAAAAAAAAAAACCCACACAGACAAACACCCACCCACACACACAAACAAACCACGACAACAACAACAAGCAAATAAACAAAACCGGAAGTCAAACCACCTAACCAAAATTGCCGTTGTTGTACCTGTTATAAGAACTGAAGCAATAAATAAGCTATATCACTGTTACGTTCTTTGAAAATCTTGTCATTACCGTTCAGGTTCCGAAAACGGTGTGAGCAAGTGGTCTGAAACCGCGCCGATTTCTTTACTGATGTTCCGGTACGGATTTATCGAAGAAAAGAATTTTAGAAAACGTCTTTTGACGACTATTATTTACCTCAGTTACATGAAATATCCAGACACCGAAAAATTCATTTTTTCTTCGGGATCATAAACTTAATATAACAGATAGTTTTGCCTCCCCCACCCAACCCCCACCCCACCCTCGACGTTTTTCAAGTAATCGTACTACCGCTGGCTATTTTGACTGACAGACCAAAACAAAATGGCGGCTTGAATGAAGTTTGTGCAGTTAGTAAGCAGCAGACAGTAACCTAGAAAAATCAACTCTAAAGAAACAGAGAAGCTTTCCAAATCAACCAGTAACGCTTTAGAAGTTCAAAGACTTGCTTTGTTGTAGCTATCAAAGATTTCGTGATGTCATCAGGAAAAGATGGCGAAAAGAAAACACCTAACCTGCCTCTGAGTGCAAGAGGTAAGCGAGTCTTAAGAAGTAACTAGTCTATAAAATATATTACCGAGATATAGACTCTCAAAAGGAAATATCTTATGCTTTACTGAAGAGTTAATGGGCTTCAAAGCCTCTCTTATATAAGGCTTTAGTTAATACTTAGAGGAAAAAGCATAAGGTTAAGTTAATGTTATTATTACGATCATAATTTACATGCACCGTGCGATTCTTCCCCGTGTGGGTCATTCATATAGAAAAATCGAAAATTGGGCTCCTTTATTCTTGGGGTGCATGTTATACATCACTAGCCGCCATGTTGGCTGACTATACAAAGCATAATTTCATCATTAAGATTCTCTTGTTATATCAACCAACTTGGTGGCTGTTTCATTGTTATTGATATCTCAAGGGATTTTGAGTCACATGGTTGCACCCCAAGAACAAAGTTTGTACATGTAGTTCTCCTGTTTAAGGGCATGCATCCACTGTCAATGTGTTCTCACCCCTACCCACCCCCTTCTCCTCCATCAACATTTCCTATTTTTTTCCTCAGTTTTTAAAACATTGCTCCAAAGCCCATTACAGGGCTTTTCAAATTTCTGCGACCTTATTGACTCCAGACGTCTGGCATGTTGGCTTCCGTCAATCAAACTTACGACAGGCTGACTTCATTCCAATCGAGTGATAAGGAAATTCCTGTGACTAGACAGCTATTTTCATACAGAAATTTCTTTATCACTCACAATCTGAATGTCATTGAATTCAATTCAGCACATTGTAAATTTGTGAATTTGACAGAAGCCAATATGCCAGATGCCGGGAGTTGGTTAGGTCACAGAAATATGAAAAGCACTGTAAGATAGTGATTTATCTGTTAAATGTGTGGAGTTTTATATTTGTTTTCAGAGAAGAATTTTAGATTATATTAATTTTAATACATATATTTCTTCTTAATTTTTTTAGCATTATTGTCCAGACAGCTAGGGACAGGCTCTTGGTATGTGATGTCACTTAGTATTGATAATAAACAAATTACTGTAGTTTTGAGGAGGTCATGTCAAGCAGGGCTCAAAATAATGGCCAGTCATACGCCTGTCAAGATGTCTGGCATATGATTTTTTTTTTAAATATGACCGGCCAACAATCATGTCCAACAAAACCGTACCGGTCAAGTACCAAATTTGGCTGGACATTGACCGTTGACTGGCTGTTATTTTGAGCCCTGCCAAGATAAATTATCTTGGAAAGAAAACCTAGCAAAGAAATGTTAACACACACACACACACACACAAAACATGCAAACAAACAAAAAAGAAAGAAAAAAGAGTGTTTTGGTACCTTAACAATTTATGATATTTTGCTCAGGCTCATCTTATCATTGTTTATCATTTATAAATATTTGACTTAGAATTTATTTAGAATTTTTCATTTTGTTGATTGATGTATAGTCCAGGAAGACTACCATCACTTCGTCCAGCAAGAGATCTTAGTCTGGGTGCTTCTCCGAAACTCACTTTAGGTGGAAAAGCGAAAGTAGGTAGTTATTGTTTGAGATCCTATTGCTTTACCCACAATAACCCTATATTATAATCCAATAATAGAGGCTTTCAACCATCACTGTCTTGATGGCAGCCATGACAGGAGGCACACACAACAATAGAGTTTTTTTCCCCTGGGAAACTGAATTTCTCATGTAAATCAGATTAGATCAGATTCAATTATTCCTGCCTCCTGTCATGGCTGCCATCATGTGATGGTGCAAAGCCTCTATATATAGCTCCTTCAATTTTAATATTTTATCAAACCTAGTCCTCAATTCTAGATAAGCAGCCTCTGGGCTGGAGAAAAAAAAAATTTGAACATTTTTTGATTACTGTAACAGTGTTTGCATGGTTATTTGATTCAAAAAATTTTTTGTTAATTAATGTTTTTTATCTAGAGAACCTTCACACCAACAATACCAGCAAGAAGAATAAAAGAAGAGTGAGTAAATTTCAATCTGTATTATTACTACAGAAAAAAATTATTTCTCCAATAATGACATGGTTGAAATTTCAAAACAAGGATGGGGAGGGTTTGAAAAGGGCATGTAATTGTTAGTTTCTTATAGAACTCCCCAGAGGTTAAGGAGGCAACTGCAGAATGCCATTCTATGGTTCTAAAATCAATGTGTTTTAATCTAAAATATAGAACGAAAGATGAATTTTCAAAAGACCTGGCTTCTGTAAGTACAGCAATGAAATCATTGGTTACTTTGGTAACAATCGATTTTGTGAGCCATGTCACAAGACGCAATTTGTTGAGCGCAATGTTGCAGGCAATTGATGTTGCAAGTCATTTCATGTGATGCAATTTGTTGCATGCAATGTTGCCTACAGTATTTTGTGCAATGTTGCACTGTATGTCCATGCCTTAAGCTTTTAGTTTAATAGTACATATTATTATTTTAAAATATATCAAGTCTGGGTACTTGACCATTTCGACCCAGTTCATGTGTAAACTTAGTAAAGTTTGTGTGCAAATTTGTCCAAATTTCAATTTTAGTCTTCCAAGGACAGAAGAAACAGACGGCAAGAAGGAGAAGGACGTGGGCGTGGCCGAGGCAGAGGAAGGGGTAGCAGGGGGAGAGGAGAAATCATAGCATCTCAGTCAGTTTTCTCAATGGGCCCTGCAGAAAAACATAAAACAGGTAGGGTGTGTCAGAGTGCTATAAATTATGGTAGTGAGTATATATATTTTTATATTAATAAAAAATAAATGAGAATTAACAGTGGAATCCACCGAGTGGCTCTTCCTCCACTGCATTCCAATTGGAATTTAGAAGTTGATTTTTGAGGAGGGAGGAAAAACCGGAGAACCCGGAAAAAACCCTCGAAGCACAGGAGAGAACCAACAAACAACTCTACTCACATACGACACCGAGCCCAGCGGGGCTCGAACTCGGGTCGCCTTGGTGAGAGGCAAGCGCTCTCACCGCTACCCTACCCATGCTTCCCTTATAATGAGAATGATGATGATAATGAAAGTGGTGATGATGATAATTATGAAAACGATAATTACAATGACGATGGTAATGATGACTATAATGATGATGATGGTGATGATGATAATTATTAGAATGATGATGATTTTGAAGATGATGATAATGGGGATATGAGTATGATGAGAATGATGAAAAGTTTGAGCAGTATGTTTGATGTTTCCATAGCCCACTTTCAATATTCTGGTTGAGTGATCATGCACAAAGCAATTCAAGGCAAGGCATCAGGGAAACAATGAAGAATCCTTATATATTCTTTTATTTACCTGGATCCTCGCCTTGAATTGCTTTGTGTGTGATCACTCAACCAGAATATCGAAAGTGGGCTATTGAGCATATGAAATGTTTCAAATCTCAAACCAAAAATATATAAAAATGAAATACAAATTTGTTTCCCATGTTTTTTTTCTGGTTAATTAGGTCAAACAACACCATCAGTAGGTTTTGCAGGAGGAGAAAGAAGGGAAGATAAAAAAGCAACAAAATCATCATTTAAAAAGGACGATAAGTAAGTCTTGCGAAGAACAGGTTGTGTGGCAGCAAGAAAAAAATAGCCAATGGCTACTACTATAGCCAATGGCTGACAAATCTGTTGCCCTGTTCCATGATCATATTTGAATTTAGAAGTTGATTTTGGTGGAGGGAGGAAAACTGGAAAATCCAGTGAAAAACCCTTTAAGCACAGGAGAGAACCAACTAGAAACACTACTCACATACAACACCAAGCCCAGCAGGACTTGAAACCAGGTCACACTGATGTACTTGCCCATGCTTTCCATGAAAGCACTCTCCTCTCACCAATTCCTGGATTCAATTTCAACACTGAATAAAATAGTTGATTAATCTGTTGTTACAGTACATTAATTTTTGTTTGTTATCTAGGGATATTGATTATGATGAAGAAGAATCCAAGAAAATTTTGAAGATGCTGCAAACAGCGGTAATATTTTCAATTTTCAATGGTCTGAGCTATTTTTGATCAGCGGCAGCCAAAAATCCAGACATTTTGGGCTGTGTTAGTCGTGTAATCATGAAAATGTGTGTAATCCTAATATATTGACTTCATTGATTTTAGGATGATGATATTGAAGATGAATGTAGTGAGTATGGTATGGCTCCAGTCTCCATACCTCTCTCAAACTATTTACTGAAGATAAAAGAAACGGAGGACAAAAAAGACATTTTTATCAAAGGTGCAAATCTCTTCTTTACAAAATAATGTTGTAACTGAATTAAGAAATAATTATGATCAATTATAATTGTTTATGATATCAGATGAGCCAATGGATGTAGATGAAGATGAGTCAACAGTGAAACCCAGAATTAAACCCAAACCAGTCAAGAATATTCCAATCAAGACAGAGCAGAAAGAGCCAACATGTTCATCATTGTTCAATAATGTATCTGAGGTAATTAGGACATTATTTGCTGTCATGTGCACTGTCTGTCTATCTGTCTGTCTATGAGGTGCTGTTTGCATATATTTATCAGAGCAGCCAGCAGAGCTGTGGGGGCAGTTGTGACCTTAGTGCCTTCCCCCTACCCCAAACCTCACATAGCACCTACCACTTTTGTGGCATTTAACCACAGAGAGCTATTTGACTCAATTTCCAAATTTTCAGGGGGGCATGCATTCCCCTAGAGCCCAACCCCAGATCAGCCCCCTCCCCCCACTCAAAACTATGCTTTGCAGTCCCTTCACCATCATGAGTTTAAATTACATTATTAATTACTATTATTTATATTGTTTTTTTTTTATCTGTTTTGAATCAGCTTGAAGAGGAAAAGATCCTTTTCCTACAGTTCCCAGATAAGCTACCTATTACAACCAGGAAAAAGGATGCTGGCGATGGAAGTGACAAAGCTAAAGAAAAGGTATTGTATTCGAACATGACTACTGAATGGATAACATTGAAGCCTTTCTAACATGACAGAAAGTTTTTATCTCCTCACTTTGAGCATAGGCTTACAGCCCAATGTCCCTCGACCCAACCCTCCGTCTGAGAAAGGGTATGAGTGGGATGATCTGGGACCAAAAATAGCCAATATTTTACATGAGAAAAATCCCTTGACTCGTGCTGATCAAATAAATGGGTTTTAGTGGCTGTGCCTAGCCTCCCACAATAATCTCACTGAGAGGGAATCCCTTTTATATACAGTATATCACCTTCCACTGGTCTGGAAGACCCCTGAGTATGTTTCCTCTATCATGTGTTTATTTTTATTCTTTTGCTTGAAGACAAATGCAGAAAACTCGAATTTAAGCTTGAAAGATGTATCAGAAGGTTACATTGGAAAACTACAAGTCCTGAAATCAGGGAAGACAAGGCTCGTGCTTGGGAACATCAGCCTGGATGTTGCTATGGGAACGTCTTGCTCTTTTCTGCAGGTAAATTTGTTTAAAAAAATATTATGTTGTTCATCAGACATCTTTGCAAAATTGATCAAAGGGAAATTAAGCATCACCAGCACAGCCAACAATATATTTGTAGCTTGCTCAGTATGTTCTATCTTTAACTACATGAAGCCAAACGAACATTGACCATAACAAAAACATAGGTGACAATTTATTTTTTCCAACTTCTCCAAGTCTTTTGATTAATTTGTTTCAATCTATTTCGATTAGCCGTTTCCGAAAAACAAAAAAAGTTTCAAGAGCAAAACGTGTATGATTCCTCGAATTTTCAGTTGTCATGGCAATCCATTGGTACCATATCTGAACACGAAAAACGTTCTATAGTACAAGAATTTTAAAACATGTTCTAACCTGAGTATCAGGCTCTATGGGGAAGAGGCGGGGGAGGGGACTGGGTTAAACATGTTCCAAACTTCAAGGTCAAGTGTGCCAAACAGAAATGTTTTTGCACACATTTGTATAGAATTGTATTACATTTTACATATATTTTTATTTGACTGATGGAGGCCAAAAACCAAGGCGGCTCTGTGTTGGTTCCGAAATCACGAAAATAATTGTAATGATAGTGCATTGTAGACAAGGCAAAATATATGGAACCCATCCAATAGACCCCTTGCAGCACGTGTCCGAATGCAACTCAACTTGGAGGACAAAACAATAGGTTCCAATTCTCAGGAGATTGAATTTTTTTTGTTTTGTTCTCCAAATTGAGTGCTTTGACGTCATGTGTAAGCAGTTTACACATATTTTTGGCACAGACTCTTTCGTTATCTTATCTCAATCTTATTACGTCAAAGTTGTTTTCCCGGTAACTTTAGTGCGTGCATAGTATTGTATTACAATTTGTTTTCGTAAAATCAAGATAGAGCGTTGCGCGACGAGAGACTATAGCGACGAGAGCGGGGGAGACTATATAGAATCAATGGTGAGCAAATAGTTGTACGCATAGAACATTGAATGTAGAGATAGTGTGTGGAAGTGAAAGTAGGCCAGTATACATACTATAAAAAGTTTATTTCTTTCCTCAATAAAATTGTTGAGTTAAAAGGAGCAGAAGCTAAAATCTTTTTCAACCCTGTTTTCATCGACAAAACATTCTTAATGATTTACTCGATCAATCAAGCCGCATTCTGCAATAAAAGTCATAAAAAACTTGAACTTTGCGAGGCCTTTTCTTTTACTTACTTGGCGTCATCATGATCTTTGATAACGGAAATGACGTAAAACATGTTTTGAAATAGACCAGTACTCGAAAAAAAAAATAAAAAAATGGACTAATCAGAGTGCATGATTTAAATTCATTAGGTACGCTATTATATTTTGATTAGCAAAGCTCCAAGCAACTTTGTGGCAAACGTACTAGTTTTTTGACTCGTTTTAAAAATAAAGGCCAAAATTTATTTTGAGTTATGGCTGGCGCATTGTTAGCATGATGACATACTTACGTGATGTTTATCAACACTGCACCAACAGATGTGACGCAGGCTACAACATATATGCTCTCGATGTAGTTGTGACGCATCTGTAACATGTACACCGATGTAATGGAATGATTATAGTAACGACGACAACAGCTCTGGGCTTCCTGTGGAAGTCTTTTAAAAAGCTGTATACACGTGACTTCGGAGAGCCGTTCCGAGGTTGAGAAAAAAACTGGGTCGGCATTACAGTGCATTGTGGGACTATTTTTTTGGGGCGAAAATGTATCGAATCCTAAACACATGCTATTGTTTTTAATTTCAGGAGCTTGTTTCTGTTCACACGGATGAAAATCGATCCGACATGACGGTACTGGGACAAGTAAAGCACCGAATCATTTGCACGCCAGATTTTGAAAAACTGCTGGTCGCTTAGAAAGATGTATTAAATTATTTATAAAAATCCCTCGCTTACAATATGTATATCATTGCTATTTTGAGAATAAAATCTTGAAAGCAGAAACATCATGTCTATTCCTGCATTTCTTGGGAAAGGGGTTTCAAAAACATGTAGTGGTCACAAAGTGATGAGGATTGGTCGGGGAACATTACGTCACCATGGTAACATGGTCGGGATAGGATTTCTTTTTGGAGTCCCCATTTTGACTTCAGCATTTTTTTCGTCTCATGATGTCAAAGTTTACGTGGCTAGACAAGTAACTTTCAAGTCGACTACTGAAAACAATAAATGAAATTTAACAATAAACTAAGAGAGGAGAATACTACAAGAATCGGAGAGGCCAAAGTTATACAAGCAACAAAATCGTGCAACTTGTCGCGCGACATTTTTGCAAATGTTGCTCGTGTTACCAAGTTGCACGGTTTGTTTTTAGCCTCTTTCTCCTGCTTTTTTGTTGTTGCCAAAGTAAAGAGTGCGGTTTTATTGCAGACTTTAATCCTTTATTATCTCGCCTACCGTCTACCCACGCCAATTGTAAAGATGGAACTAGCCGCCTTAAATTAAGTCTTGCTGTCGCATAGCTGAGCTGTAGTGTAAATGTTTACCTTCAGAAATAGAGCGCGGAGATTATTCATTTTTTATACCATCTATGTAAACGCTTTCGAGGTCAGAAGTCGTCTATTTAAAGCCGTCACGACTATGTGAATTCCTTAAAGCAAAATGTGCAACTAATCCTAAAATTGTAATGGGGCCGGGCGCTAGCGATCGTTTCTTCATCTGAACGGCTGTTTCACATGAGATTGCTTCTGCAAGGCGTGGAAGTTTAGCCTCAAACCGTTAGATAATGACATGCCATTTTAGCTCGCGCGGCTGTCATGGACGTAGCTTTGTCCCATCTCAGTCACCATATCATTGTGGGCTTCTTCCTTTTAATACTAGGCTAATGCAATACATTTTTCAAGGGCTATTGCACTGCTGCATTATTTTACTTTTAATAACTGACAGCTAACCATGGCCTCCTGAATTGAGCATTTTTCTTCAGATTTTAGGAGTTGGTGACAGAATATCCAAAATACCAGACGGCTCCCAATGACAACAAGGCCGTATTGTCTGCTCCTTTTAGACGGCCTCTCTCCAGGGGTTCTAGCAAGGATTCCTGTCGTTGTTAACCGCTTTGCGGGTGTTACGTTTAGTAGAATATTATGATAATAGTACCTTTTATGCCCTCGATCCAAGGATAGTCAAGGTTAGCGAAAGCTAATGGTTGGGAAGCCATACAGATCACCGTGTTTCGTGATTAAGTTTTTGAATCTAATTTCGAGACTTATAATTTGAGAATAAAGAAGACATCGTTATGGCAGTCAGTGCTTGATTCAACATGTACCAATTTTGATCGCGTGACTATATATTATCTTAAATATCTATTTTGACTGTGGAGATCAGTGGCTTCACCACACCAAAACCGACGATCACTTCCACTCGTGTGCAACAGTCAATGAAGCCATAAAAGGGGGAGGGGGACATTGAAATATTTTGGTTTGTACTGATTTTTCTAGAGCATTCTGGAACGATCTATGAAGTATTTGATCTTTCTGGCCCATTTGTCCACAAAGTGCTAATTCAAAGCGCATGCGTCCAAAGTTTCCTCAAGGGCAGTCTCGTACCCAGAGCTCCTCGGTCTCGTCTCTCTCCCGAAGCGAACAGGCAATCACTTGAAACAATGGTTTTGGCCAATTTATTTTTCCGGAGCCCTAATTTTGGAAAACATCGTATATTCAATCTAGAGTTTCTAAAGTCCAGCTTTTTATTATTTGGTTGCAGGGCTGACGTTTGCAGAAATAATTTGCATCGCTCGTTTGTCTCCGCTGACAAATTATACTTTTCCGATCGACCTGAGGCCAAGTAAGTCCTAAATTTAGTCGATCGAACATCATTGCGATATCTTTCATCGTATAAGCCATTTTCCAAAAGTTGATCAGTAAAATTTCTATAGACCCCTTTCACGTGACGTCAAAGCAGCTCAATTTGGAGGATTTTACCCTCCGGCTACAAACTGCATGAGCTGAAATTTCAACTGGGTGCTGCAGGGGATCTATTATCCCCCAGAGTGATTCTAGTTCACAAAAGTGGTTGGCGAGTACACAAGCAGATTTCCAGGCTTGCTCAGTAAATTTTCTATACCCCAGAAAATCCCGCGAGGTGTCCAAACCAATGAACTGCACGAGGTGGTGTGGCTGTGCGGGCTCATTCTCTACTGTTTCCAGTCTCATTCAACCAGCTTGTGATGACATGGGGTTTCTCTCTCATTACATACCCTAGACCCATTCTCCGGCTGTATTACGGAAGTAGGTCACTTGACGACTACGGCATTGCTTTTCAAGCATTTTGTTTTTCAGTAATTAGTTCAGACGTGTCCATTGGATCTTTTGTAGATCTAGAACCAAAACAAGGCAAGTACACTATTTTGCATTCATCTAATTAGATATATGTACACAAGGCTAACTGCCAGAAGTACGTGCGGTGGCCCATCAAAACATCCATGTCAACTCTCGACCTTTTCTGCAAACTACGTGACGATCATGAAGTATATGTATACAAACACGTTACAAGCCTAACTTGAGTCAGCGAAGTCGAAGCTTTCCATAACCTGTTTTCCAACGCTTATCGCATTCGATATAGCCGATCCGAGTACCTAACGAGCTCAATTAGTTAATTAGAACTGCATCGTTTGCCAAACTGAGCGAGTTCGTCTTGAATCTTAAGAACTGAAAGATGGGCTTTGCATTTGTACGAGACCAAACGCATGCAGAAGGATACACGATTCCTCGATATTTAAGCCTAGAAAGTGGTAATTGCTGGCATAAAAAATCAATCTTGAGTGGCTGAGAAAAAGGTGAACATTTCTAGTGCCAACTATAGGGTAAAAATTGGCACTCTCACGCCTCATTACGTCAGAGTCGATTTTTTTTACTGCAAGATTTCTCTCGCATTCCAATATTTGTAAATACGGCACCGAATAATAACATTAGGCCAATGCAACAGGGCGATTATTGCGGGGCCTTTCAATTAAGAGCGGACGTGCCGTTTGTGACATAATCATTTGGTAAACACACACACATCACTAAGGGCTTCCCGCTACGAACCATATAAACATATCGAACGTGACTTTACAAACATAAATATACTAGCCGGACTTTTGGTGCAAAAGCCTAATCCGATCCACCGTGGATCTTCTTAAAAGTAATCCAGTTCAGTCTCTGTTAAAATCAAAGCTATATTTTTCCTGTGTTTGAATTTGAATGAAAATTTTATGTGTGGATTCTGCCTGGTGGTAATGGTTTTGGATGCTGAAAGCAACAGGAAAGTCGTACTTGTAAATATTATCTCGTAAACTCTAGATTACAAGTGACCTTTGGCTGTCTGACATTACTGTTGATGGAACTAGAGTAGTTATTGGTTTGCTAGTGCGGGACTCGTTTATTTTGCTACAGAGAAGCGAACTCAGCAGAGCTACCACGGCATGTTCTCCATGCATTTGTTACGGATTGCCAAAGCAAGTGCTACTCAAGAACTACTCTAGCATAAGCAGTAAAGATCCTCAGTAATGTTTAGTGGGAAAGCGTCTATATGGTCACGTAAGTAAAAAATTTTTATAAATAACGATAGGACAATGATGGTATTTAAAGCAGATACTTAAGGCCTGCATAGGCCTCGTTCCGTTTTGCCGGCAGTGGCTCCGAGTAGTATGGTTAACGATTTCGTTCCGTGCAATGGCTTGTGTTTAGGATTCCGGTATTTGGATTTTTGAGTCTAGTTTTACGGTTTACAGATATTGACATTGATGATGGCCGACCGACTAGAGTAAGTAGAGATTACAGCTTTGAAGTAGAGGTAGACTCAGCATTTCCAGTTAGGTATCCAAAAAATGTGCATTTGCATTTGGCTTTCTAAGTAAATTAAGTAACTTAGAAATGTAGTTACGTACGTACCCTTTGTTCAAAATATATAGACCATTTATGTGGTCCTAAAATCTTTACACAATATGCAAGGGTCTTTTAGATTGGGGAGTCAGGGGGAGGGGGATTTTTCTCCCTCCAGCCTGCTGCACAGCCTTTAGGTGTGAAGATTAGGTACCTCTGTTCACATGCTCACAGGGTACTTGCTAGATATTCCAAGGATTTAGTCAATGAACCGAGAATAGTTTCCATGATTACCGAAACTATTCTCGGTTCAGTGACCAAGTCATTGGAATATCTAGCAAGTATCCTAGGCCTGTGACCATGTGAACAGAGGTACCTAATGGTTTCACCCCGTAAGGCATCTGCTACAAGTGCCGGAGCGCATAGTTCCTCATAAATGCGATGCCAACAAAACTGAAAAAGGTTTGTGTATATAGAGTTTAGATATTATAGTAGGAGCTAAAAAGCCAGGCAACTTCACCAAGGTGAAAACCAAGCGTTTTGGTTTTCATTGTTGACAAATACTTTGGAAGGTCAAGCTTATCGTAAGCCGAAAGGCGGTATAATCCCCGCGCACCAGTAAGAAGAAATCAGATCTAATGGCACCATATTCGTTCTCATTCAGGTACCGGACATGGAGATATATTCGAAACCCGCCTTAATGTGGACACCTCATGCGCCATTACGTCCCTTTTTGTCCCATTGGCCGGATTGCAGTTATACTCTTATCAAAGTACCCCGCTTTTAAAATATGGGCACTTTGAAGTGCCTTTGAATGGTCTTTTCCCTTCGTTAGCCATACTAACGATAATCTACGCAGTTGCATAAACTCGGTGGGACAATATTATCCTAAGTCGATCCGTAAAATGTGATAACATTCCGAACAGTGAGTTTCCTGCAATGCGATGTACAAATATAAATAGCACGCTATAAACAGAACAGGCCAGTTTAGACTACAGTCAGTAAGGTTTACAAACATCAAACTATCTCAATTACATATATACAAGCTGGAAAGAACTGCACTGCTCCAGGAATATTTTTTTGTATTTAGGCAAATAATCAAGAACTAGAAACTTCGTAATCATACGTTTGGCAGAAACACTGGCAAAGCTAGGATCGATATCGATAGTGCAACAACTCAACAAAAAACGAAAAGATAAGCAACATTCAGTAAACAAAACGGGGGGTTAGTTGTTGCTCGAATCCCTGCTCAACACTGAAGTAGGCAGAACCCCTAGCTTAACATATAAACTAGTAGCTGGCTTGCGCTTTGATTTGACAACGTTTAGATTATGACAAACCTCAGAAAAGAGAAAGTAAGATTTAGTTCATTTTCTCTTGCCTCAGATTTTTATGATAACAATGCGTTTGCGCAAACGTCGGCCGTCGCGTTTTTGATAACTCTCCCCGGCTCTCAGCTTATACCGTACAAGAATTTAAGAATTTCCAAGCATTAGAAACAGATGCATTTATGAGTTTTTTTCCTGTCTTTAACCTATAAACTTTTCTATGAATAAACGTGCTAGTAACTGCATAAAAGGATGTGATCACGTAGCTGCAGAAAAAAACAAATGACTTGGATTTAGTACCCACGATTTGACCCTGTATTTAGCCCCAAGGGTTTTTTAACGTGTTGCACAGTTCACATCTGCAAGGCTCCAGACAAACTGTTAATACAATTCCGTCGTGAAACAAACATTTTTGAAAGCGGAATCGAGTGGTTTGGCTTCGCGATGATGTTCTCGAACATTTACTTAGGCGTTGAAGGTTGTTACCAAGTTCTTTGTTTTTCTATTATTATTGTCGGTACAGGCTGTTGCATGTTGAGACCATGAACGAGTATAGAATCAACGTTCTCCATAGATCACTCCGCCAGTAGACTTTTCTTTCAGTGTATAGTTTGGTAATTTGATTTTCCTGGCCAGTAAAGTTTGATCGTAATGGACTTAGGAAGCACCAATGATTGTCTGACAATATATATCTGTAATTCTTTGATCATAGAGTTTCAGCACGATGCAGAGCTTCGTGACATCAGCGATCATGACATCCATTGAAAAAACAAAAGGAATAGTATATTTATAGTCGATACATTCCAAAGCACTGCAGCCACAATAGACCCAACCACATGAAGGGAAAGGTAACCCTACTGCATTATGCTGTATATGAAAATAGAGCAGGCTTTTTTTGGTGTTCCCTGGGGCAAGGAAGCAAGACTATGAACTAGTATCTGATGGTCACTCTGCCATCACTGATCAATGTGAACCAGGATTTGAGCAGTCTCTACTTTTTGGACAATGATGGAAGAAAGTTCTTTGGCAAAGTACCCTGTTAATTGATTCCTAGGCAAATCGGCGTCACAGAAGCGATATCGCAACTGAAATCCAAACTTTGCAAAAACTGAATGAGCCCGAGTTCTGATCTTAAGTAGGCTTATGCCCACCAATGTTTTTCACGTTCACCGAGAAAATTCAGTAGTATTGACTGAGTTCATTATTATGAAAGACAAACGATGAAGATTATATAGAAAAGAGACAACAAAAAAACCACTCAAAATAAACAAAACGCTTAAAATAACTAACGAGGAACCCTGCACGTCTCAGAAAACAAAAACCGATTAAAAACCACCGACTGCGACAAAAAAATCCCTACTAAGAATTTAATTGGTTTAGATTCTATTATGGGCGACGTCTGCCCCTCTAGGCGAGCTATATTTCTAATTTCAGATAAAGTACACTAGCAAATGGGTTTTACATGGTTTCAATTAAACTAACGTACCCATGCATGCATGCTTTTGAATGCTACCTGTCCAACATGTCCATGATTAACATAGAAACATTTGTAAATGATAATAAAAAGGAGATCGATGATGTTACTTCGCGGTGACTGGGTTAATTAAATAAGGGTTTGAATTGGCTTTCTACATATTTCGCCGGACAGTAGAGATTGTCTAAACCAAACCTCATCTCATGGGTATATAGTTAACATCAATCAGCGCGTTATTTTATAAAGTTAATCGGCGTTTGCCTTCAAATATTTTTGAACAGGTAAAATTCTCAGTGTGTAACGGCTTGTAGTTCCGAATCTAAGTAAGCTACGAACCCACAGGTGGCAGTAACAGGTCTAGTTCGTTTATAGTTGTTGCCATGGCGACTGCATGAATTCAAAACATTGGCTTGGGGTAACATCTGGCAAACACAAGTCACTTAAATGATGGCCCCGCTGCAAGTCGTGAATTGCTTAACGTTTTGTGGAGTTTTTATGCGGATCAGCCCGTGGATTGATTGTTGTTTTGCATGACTTTTTGAAAGTGCAGCACACACACGCGATGGAATTTTCCAAGCACCTTAATACTTTAAAAGTCTTATGTTACTACCATTTCCTTTTTGCCTTAACGATCCCATCACGTATACAATGGTTGATGGAACATTTTTTTCATTCGTGGTTATCAAAAGGGGAAGCAAGGAGGGGTTGAGGCAATGTAATAGTCACGTGAGACTCCCAGTTTTGGAAGAATCGTGGTTCAAATAAAGGAAGAAATGGATTCCATATCTATAAAACCCTAGTCGAGTTCATGGATTTGCTCTTAATTTGTGATCCATATAGAGGCCATTTCTAGTTACGTGTGTAGAAGGCATAAGTCGCCTAAATCTTAATGACCCTAATGATCCTCTTTTGACTGCCGGCAAGAATGACGGATGGTACTCCTCTTAAAAAATTGAATGGTCAGGCATGCTTAGCTTCATATCCTGAGTGATTTGTTTTAGTGGTTATGTTGGTCGACACTGAGGTGAATTCGCTGAATTATCAATCTAAATAATACTCGGAAAGTGATACTTTATCACTCTTTTTTTCCGAATATTTTTGACAAATACAAACCACTGCTTCGGATTTTGGCAGATTTCTCCTCATAAAATCACAAGATTATGGAGGGGTCACTTTTAAATAGTACAGTACCGCTAATCGTTTGTCTTGATCTCCCATTCCCTGTTAACGTAGCGTCCGGTTCACAAGAAATACCGTACTACATGCAACAATTTTGCTTTACTCCAGAAAACCACAAAAAGAACTTATGACCGACCGGTTACTTCTCTTTCAAGTTGTTCCAAGACTAACCAAAATAATCATGTGTATAAATAAACCAGGATATATCGGTATAACCGCGGGCAAGCTCGGCTTACGTTTCAAGCAATGATATAGACATTGCGTACCTCCCTTCTATTGTTCACATGTGACTGGGTGGTGGAGCACTGAACTTCGATTAATCGCCGTCCCTCAGTAGTTGCTGATTTGATCCTTGGACTTGTCGTCTAATGTGAGTAACTTTCCTTTGTCAGTTTTCAAAAGCCGAGTCATTATAGGTTATAATTATACCACTGGAGTTTTTACTAATCCCTCTTGGTACCCTCTACGTACTATTAGTGCCTTCGACTTGTTTTTCATGATACGACTGAGTCCTGGCTCCAGACAAAGCCGGCAGTCAACTACCTATGTACCAGACAAATAATACATTGATTCTGTTCCGTTCTACAAATTGAAGGGAGTGGTACGGGAAGTTAACAGTGTAACATGCTATGGCTTTCCGGTGCAAACATGTTCTGTGATCATGTTTTATGCCCCAAATATTCTATTATTCTTTATTTTTTAAGGTTAGCCTCCTCCGAAGTTTATAGCTTGAGAAAACAGACGTCCTTTCGCTCCTTGTCCCCACGCGAGACTAACAAAGACAGGGTTTTATATCACGTGCACATAGGGTGCTCTACCACAAATTATTTCAAAGTACCAAAATGAATGCCTCAGTGAGTGCCTTTTTGATAAAGCCGTCTCCTTTTCAGTCTTGTCTGCATTTGGCAATCTAAAGCCTGTGACTATGACAACAGGGCTTTTTTCTAGATTTTGTCCTGTAATCGCATGCATTTATCAATATTGTTTGTTATGATGACTGACCTGTCATCGAAACAAGATGACCGCAGATATCATTGTATTGTGTTTGCGGAATGTTTGCCAAAATACATATTTTTCTTCCTCACTCGCTCGTTCCTCCTAGACAGTTTATCTACCTAGACTCGTGCATACACTTCTTGGTTAACCAACGATATTTCCGATCAAGGTCACTGGTCAAAATGTTTTAAGAAACTGATCCCTGAATGCTTTCTCTTCACGTATATGAATCAGTTCAGTTAACAGAAATATATACCATCGCTTAGGTCTTTTACCTATTCAATTGGAATCACAACGCTTGGTTGTCCGTAAACTGGTATGGATTTTATCATCATATCGACGTTTTTAGAAGGGAATATTAAAAGGCATTTGAGTGTTAAGGATTTTTGTTATCGCATGGCCAGTCTCTTTATTATAGGGTTGTTTCGGGATCACGGTTAAATAATTATAGGCCAGGTTAATAGGTTTGAACCCGCTCTTTGCTCTAACGAAGCGACGAAACATGAAAAATGCATTCGAGTGCAGCGACCGACAAATCGTTTTCGAATTCAAGCGTATAGATTCCATGTTCTTGAAGTCATAGCTTTGGAATGAGAAAAATTTACCAGTGTTATAACAATTCATTAATTTTATTAGAAAGGAAGGAGGAAGAGAACAAATACTGCTTTGTTAGTGATCACAGATTGATTTTATGGAAATAACTTGTGTTTGTTCTGTGATAACCAAACAATCTCATATTAAACCTTTCAATTTACATAAAATCACAAGCGTCTGAGGATCCCAGAGAGTAATTTTATAGTGAAACAATTTGTTGTAATTTTTTTATAATCAATTTATCAGTCGATTCCCGGGTCGATTAAGCGATAACTCGATTAAGTTTCGAGAACAGGAAGTAGTACTTACACAATATTAGCGTTGTATTTACAAGAGTATTAGCGTTGATATCCTTATTTTATATTATTTTTATTAAGAAGGTCTAGATATTTTAAGCAAAAACTCAGTTTTCATTAAAAATACTTTTGACTTTGTAAATCGTATGAGATTTACATTTCATTTTTTCAATATTTTAGCATAGTTTAATGCTTTCATTCGAGTCTATCAGTTGTTTATAGAGAGATAATGAGTTTGTCTAAGATTATTTTATTTGATAGTAGATCGTTGGATTACATATTCAATTTTTCCGATACACAACTAGTTTGCGCTCCTCGGCTATCGTCCATTTTGTCAGTCTACGAGACTGGTCTTTAAGCGTTTCAAGGGCCACTCATATACACAATTGAATGAACAAAGCACACTTTGGTAAGAACCAGCAAGTAAAGGGAGAAAAAAGCATGATTTCAAGGACGATTTCCGCAAATTTTTCAGTGTTATGATCGTGGATACGAGGGCGCGATTTTCAGTAGAGCGTGGTGGAAGTAAAGTGAAAGTATTTTTCGGTTCAGGGCTGGGTAAAATCCCTGTTCCCCACGTGTCAGTGACCCGTGTTGTTTTACTGCCATTGCCATGCTCAAACACACAGCTATTGAAAGATCCTGCCCGATCAGCGCATATAAAACAAACCCTGGTTAGGGGATTTTGAAGGAATAAAGGAATCCAAAATCTGAGAGTGTAAAAATTGTTGCAATTTTTTAAAGTCTGGAACTTAGGTCGCCAGTGAACCAGAAAATATTCATTGATATGTCAGTTTTGGAAGGGCATCGAGCGTGAACGACTATAAGTAGCGCAAGGACAATCATTAAACCACCTAAACCACCGCTTACATCAAGAGTTTTCTAATTTGGTCTCCAACACTGTGGTTTATTTCTACACCTTAATTAATGTCGATTAAGAGGTTTAATAGACCGTCATAGAAACAATTTTCACAACAACGCTAACTCGTGATTGGTTCATTGTAAGTTCAAATTAATTGATACTTCACGCTAAACAGGGCGTGGTTTACGTCATTATTCACACGTGATTGGTTAAGAGAATTGACCACAGAACTCGATATGATACGACCGTAGACCGAGCTCATACACTCGAGTAGCTCGCCACGGTCTTGCTTGTCAGAAAATTATGAGAATGGCAACGGACCCAGAAAGTTGTGATGAGGAAACTGATATTAATGAAAATGATGTCTTCGATGAAAGAGATCCAGCGTTTATTGACGAACGATTCCGCGTGGATCGCCGTAAATTGGAGCAAATGCTACAGGGTATAGCCCCTTGAATATATATTTCATGAAATTTGAAGTACACTCAGAGCTATATTATGTGCGTTTAGAGACATGCAGGAACTAATACTCTGGTATATCTTTTAGCTGCAGAAGAAGGAATTGGCGAAACGGGGGAGGAATTCTTTCGAAAAGTAAGTATACCAGGTCAAATTAACCCGCATTTTGTTAGCTATAATTGAATCGTACCGCTTGTGTATATAAACTTCAAATCTCTGTATGCTTTACGATCATAGATCATGGATGAAACAGCGACCACTATTACATGGCCTTCAAAGCTGAAAATAGGGGCAAAGTCCAAGAAAGGTTTGTGTTCGATGCATCTACTGTGCAAAGTACTCTTTGATGCATTTTGCCCCTGAAAAACCTTGCGTTATACGCTATGCCCTTCGTTGAGTTACCATTGCGGGTCATTTAATCCAAAATCTTAGTGTAGATGACTGATTTGGCTACGCGAGTCGATAATCATTCTAGCATAATTTATTTTCCTTCTTTTAACACTGCTTCAAGATCCCCTTATTAGATAAATAACTCAGGATTATTCTATATTATACGGTATATATAAACAAAATAGTTCGTCTTCCTCGGTTCAAGAAAGGCTGATATTTCTGGTCATAGTTAACTCGTGTATCAATTCTACTAGAAACTACCTTTTGTGTTGTCAAAATAATTCTTTTTATTCGCTAAAAATCTTTTGTCATAAGCTATTCTTTGAAATCTAGTGCGCGAACTGTTCCAAGTAAAGAACTCAGTGGTTTGTCTCTTCTCTGAGCGAATAGATATGTGTACGGGTCTTGGTTACGGCTCGTTGCTAAAATAGTCCCTTCTCTTATGAAGTCACCGTTTAGGACTCTACTTTATTTCCAAGCAATCTTTTTTTATGTTCTTTATTCTTCATGGCGTCATAACTAATTCCTTTAGAAATCAAGGTGAATGTATAGAATAGTGCAAATTATTTGTCACGACTTGTTACTCGAGAATGGTTCTATATAATTGTATTGTAACTTCATCCAAGGACTTGTCAATTCGGTTTGGTATATTTCCAGTATTGTTTAACCCCCAAGGCCAAGTATATTGCACAAAATCCTTAACTATAAAAGAATTCACCATTTGATTCAATAACAATACTTCTCAAGTCTGACTAGAAGTATTTTTTCTAGTGTCAAAGGCGATGAATAGTCTTTTAAATTGTTTTAGCCAGTAGAAATTGAAATCTATTATGAACAATGGCTATGTTTATGTATGAGCGAGGGCAAAAGAAGATTATCTCGCTATCGGACTGAATTTCAACGCTTATTCACAACCCCTTTTATTTTTCCTATAAGAGTATTTTTCAGACGTTTGGTCAGGATTTTCTTAAAGAAGATTTATTAGATTCACGGTAGGAAATTAGCGTGTCTCCTTTCAACAACGCAAAACTATTCATGCATGCGCGCATTTTTCTGGACAATCGGAGCGAGACGGTTCGACCCTGTAGCAAGGGTCACGCATTGTTCACTCGCCATTTCGAACCAAGATGTCGCTTGAATGCCTTATCGATTTCTACATTTCTTGGGTCATTTGTAATGTTACTTTGAATTCGAGATGCGAAGAGAAAACCATTCAACTTTTAAGAGATAATAAACTTCGAATAATTCCACACAAGGATATTTTTTTGTATCTTTCGTGATTATTATCCCTACCGGATGCCAGTGTAGAACCGTGCGCTTAGACGTTTCCGTCCCTTTCTTAGTCTAACTCAGAATCTAACTGTTAATTTAGTCCGTTAAGGCAAGAAATAATCATATTCAAATCCTACTCCTTCTGTTCTAGTTATATCACTATTGTTTACAAACAATGACAGTTTTGTTATTTTTGTTTGAAAACTTGTAAGACAAGACGACAGTCACGCGTGTGTAATCATTTTCGTGATCAACAAACAATAGAGATAAAATTTACAAGAATGTTATCCTGAGACATTTGTTCTTTGATTTTTTTCTACGAATTTAAATCTGCTATCGTTTGGTTTTAATTTTTTAGAATTTTAAAGCTCTGTTCCTTTTTAAAACTCGTTTACGAAAAAAAAAGATATTAATTTAATTCAAGGAAAAACCATTTCTGTTTCACGAAGAAAAAAAATTATTCCATAATGAATTTTTTTCCTTTCTATAAAAACAATTATTTAAAAAAATCTTAATGGTTATTCTGATTTGATTATTTTTGTTGTAATAGCGATACTTATGCTTATGCTTTGTAGTCTAAAGTTAAAAGTACAAACTTTATAAAGTACTCCTCATCAGTGCATGACTCATGATGGATGCAGAGCCAACAGTTTAAATTTTGTTGAAGTGCATAGGACTATACTTTTAGTAATTACAGACTGATCTAATTTAGGAGAGTAAACTCTTAATATTTTATACAGTAAGATGCCAAGTTGTATCCAAACTATTGATGCATCAGGTTTGGTTTTGCTAAATCTTTTTGCCTACATATATATTTTTATTACATGGCTTTAGCCAGACCAAAATTTTTATAGGGGCCCTTAAATACAAGGAAGTAAAGTGGATTGGACTTGATGAGATTAAAAATACTGATCTGTAAAATTTTACCAAGGCAACTGCCTCATAGTGGCTGCGGCCTTGTCCATTGCTCAATATTCTCTCATATATATATGATTTGGATGAGTATGGTTGACCTACCAATGCCAACTAATAAAGAGCACAAGATTAATTTGAATTAATGAAAGGAAGTGTAAGGCAGATGCTGTATGATTAAAAGTTTGGTGTATAGAATTCGATAAGGCTTATGTCACAAAGCTATATATTTCTCTATAATTATACCAGTGAAAATCTATATATAAAACTGGTTAAAACTGATCACATGATCAATGTGTTGGATGTATACTGAGTTAAAAATAACCCCAGAGTTTATTGCCAGTCACCAGTAAAGCAGTGGCACAGGGGTCCATCTGAAAGCAATGACTTAGCCATTATTTTAAGCCCTGAGCTCTCACCAATTTGAATTAGGGTTGATTTGAGAGGAAGGAGGAAAAACTGGAGGCCCAGAAAAACCATTGGAGTCAGGATAAGAATTATATAACCAACTCAACTCACATGGGGTACCTGAAATTGAACCCCATGCAGCAGAGGTGAGAGGTGATCATTTTACCACCACATCATGGACTTTCCACAGTACTTCTATTAAAATATTTTTTTTGTTTGCAACCATTCCCAAGAGAATAAATTAATCTGACTGTGAAGTAGGCTAAAGGTGCATATTAACATTATACAAATCCTTTTACCTTCAACATTATACAAATCCTTCACTTAGTAGACTTTTAAAAGTTAGTGTTTATTTTGTCAATGGGACAATTTTTGGTCACATGCAATTTTTCAACATTAACAATACTACTGCTACTGATAATAATATTGATGATAATAATGATGCAATGTTAAAATTTGTAAAAACATGCTGATTCAACAAAGCCCAAAGCAACACTTACACTTTGTTGATCAACAATTCATTATTGTATAACACATACCTATACATGCTCAGTTAAGCCCTAAGATGTTTAGCCAAGCCTACTTAGAGCCATTGAGTGACACACAACTGTATCACTATGTATTTATTTTGACCTTTTAAGCCAAAAAAAGAGTCAAAAAGTAACAATTTCTTATCATTTCTCTCATTTATAATTTATTTGCAATCACATTTTGTTCAGAAGCAAAATAATAGTTGTCATTATGAATGTTTTGGTTTGATATACCTATATTTGTTCCCCCAGGCCAGTGCTAAGCTATATGTTTATGTTTGACATATCACTTATCGGCATTAGTAACTCTACTTAGATGAATGATAAGATGAAGTTTTATATATACCTGTGCATTCATGTTTATTCTCCTACTGATGTAAACCGTGTATGCAGGATATATTTGGACCTCTAGCTATCATGACCATTAATGTTACAGTCACTAATTAGGTTTCCTAAGAAAGGTTCTGTTTCTCTAATAATAAATACTCAATTAGGGATATCAATAACATTGAAAACAGTGTATCAATTATGTTTTGAGGGAAAATTTATTGACAAAAAAAAAATGAAATAGTCAAAATATTGTCATATTTATTAATGTTTCTACTGAAATATTATTCTTTGCATAAAATACACATCTGATTCATCACAAGGCCTTCATATGGTCACATGGTCATTTTTCAATGCATATATAATGATTTCAAAACAAAAATAGCACTTACAGATATTTTTCATTAACCATGCTATATTAGCCAATTCAAAGTTTAAAAATAGCTTTCATTGGCATAGTTCATAGTTTAAAAATCGTTTTCATTTGGCATAGTTCAAAGTTTAAAAATCATTTTCAGTGTGCTTAGTTCAAAGTTTAAGAATCATTTCCATGTGATTTATCCAAAATTTCTCACCTTCTTTTGTTTAACTAAAAACAAAGATTTTCACAAATTAAAGAAGGTGAAAAATTTGGGATAAAATCGTATGGACCCTGAAAACAATTCTTAATCTTTGAACTATGGCTTGAAAAATGCCCACAGTACAAGGCATGACCAAATGAACATGTGACCAGGCCTTGTGACATCAATATTTTTTTCAATGCTTGCCCTATACCACTATTCAAAAATAGTCCTTGGTTCTTTTAATCATGATTTTGATATCAGAAAAGAATTCAGTACCGATCATCCTTCTAGCAACGACCCCAAAAATGTCATGTCATATGCATTTTAGCATATATGTTATATAGCTAAGCAAATATTATAAAGTTCTATTTTTTGAGGATTAAATAATGATGCAAGGTTTTTCAAAACTTAAGGAGATTGCTTTATGACAGCTACATTTAGTCAACTTACTATTACCAATGGGAAGAAACTACATTTCTTTGCATTTAAATTGACCTGAGGCATATAACTGCATGCTATAAATAGACCAAATCAGCTAACATGTTGCTATGTACGTTCAATCCAATTTAAATCTTTTGGGAAATCAAAAGATTTTTTATCATGGAAAATTTCTTGAATAAAAGTTCTCATTCCCAGAGGTTTTGAATTGGGTCGAAACATGCATAGCTATGAGTAAGCTGATTTGATCTATGCATACATATAAGCAATCTAATTCACCAATGATACTCTTATATACCTTATACTCTTATACCCTCCTTATACTCTTCTGGCTGGCATAATTTTGTATATTTTTAGCTAATATGTATCTGTCTTCTTATATCTTTAGATCCTCACATAAAGATAACAGGCCTTCCAGAATCAGTCAAATTGGCAAAGGATAGAGTGATGGCAGTTTTAGACACAAAGGTAGGGCGTGTAGCTAGAGCTATAGGACATGTAATTTTCTGAATACAAGTTATAATTCATAAAAATGTCCGCTATAATGCAAGAAATTTAATTGTAGTTGATTATTTTCAGTCCAACAGGGTTACTCTTAAAATGGATGTATCTCATACAGATCATTCTCACATCATTGGTAAAGGTGGATACAACATTAAGAAAGGTATGCATGACATACATCTCTACATTCTCTGTAAGCATTTTTACTACTGCGTCATTGTGACTGCTTGTTATAAGAAGGGTTTAATTTTAGTATAAGGGCTTTGCACCATCACGTGATGGCAGCCATGACAGGAGGCACAAACAATTGAATCTGGTCTAATCTGTTTTACACAAGAAAGAATTCAGTTTCCCAGGGGGAAAGACTCTATTGTTCCTGCCTCCTGTCATGGGTGCCATCACATGATGATGCACAGCCTCTATTAGCCATATTACATTTTAATATATATACCTATTTCAATTAAACATTGATAACAGGCGATCTGAAATGGTCATTCCAAGACTGTTAGGAATTGTTGACACCCACAACTCCTATCCGTCTCAGATTGACCATTTCAGACCTCCCTTTTTCAATGTTATTAAAATAGGGGTATAATCATTCACTGCATTGTACCAGCTATTCCCTGTATTAATTTCTATATTAATTAGTTTAATTTTTTTTTCAATCATAAACAGTGATGCAAGACACAGGGTGCCATATTCATTTTCCTGACTCCAACAGAGGGTCATCCACTGACAAGAGTAATCAGGTATTTAGTGGTTGTGATGTGCATGGTGATAATTATTTTATGTGATTGTCAATATTCTGCAAACTTGGTAGTTGCAAGTTGCTTGTTGGAAATTGGTTTTTCACTGCTGCCAGTCAAAAACATAAAAGATACCAAATGATTAGTTTTGATTGACAGCAGCAAAAAAAAAAAAAAAAAAAATTCACAACTAGCCGTGGAAGTGTCTGAGTTCACAGAATATTGAGAATTACAGTAATTCTTTTACTCTTGAATACTCATAATTTTATGTTCTTGTAGGTTTCCATAGCAGGACAACCACTTGGGGTTGAAGCTGCAAGACAACAAATAAGGGTATGCTCTCTTCTTATGTGTCTAATGATATTTTATTTTATTACTATGCCATTAAATTAACTACAATCCAAATATGTCTTAATGATCTCATTAAAGATGTTAAAATGTGAGATACACTGGATTTCAATTTAAATGGATCATACCAGGAACCAATCAATAAGCAATAAAATGTGTTCAGCATGTTTATCACAATGTTTGAATAATTTAATATGTAAAGCCTTTTGATAGTCAAAAATATTGACAGCGTCCATGGACTGCAGTCTTTAATTCTTTCTAAATCAAACCTTGTAAAAAGATTTATTTAATAGCTGATTAATACAAAGCAATAAATGATGTTAATAGAAAGATGTATCAGTCTAGAACATTCAAAGGATGTTCGTTAGTGCAACCCTATTGCTAACTAAAGAACATTATTTTTACACTATTTTTTCAATATATTTGTAGGAAATGTTGCCATTAGTTTTGTCATTTGACCTGCCACTTGGAAGTAGAGGTCCTATAGATAACAATTCAGGAATCATCCAACATATCTCACAGACATACAATGTTAATATTACATTTAAACATGTAAGTATTTGTTTGACGTTTATATGTGGCTAATGCATTCCATTCCTTTATATTTTGCACTTTACTTCAACTAAGCTAAGTAACTAAAGGATGTTAGGACTGAATTCTCATTAGCTATTATGAAAAGAAATAAGTTACATAAACATGACTTATGTATTACTATACATATTTTTATATGATGTATTTTTAAAATATATTTATTTCTATTTATGATAACAATGAATTGTGACCGATAATGATTTTTATCTATTTTATCAAGCTGAAATAAATGATAATAGTTATTTCATCAAAAAATTATAAAATTATTTATATATAACTTATTTTTTATTCTTTGCAGAGACCTCGAAGTGGAAGCCAAACAGTCATTTTAAGAGGAAGTCAACAATCTATACCTGGCATCAAGGTACATTAAGATAAAATAAACATATTGAAATACATGTAGCAATACAGTAACTATTCATGTGACGCAAGGCTTTGTCATTCAAGTGCTAACCAGAGATAATTGGCTGGTAAAACAAAGCAACTTTTGAAGAGCTTTTGTGAAAATGGTTCACTTGGCATATTAATATCATAATGCTATTGTCAGTAAACATGAAGTGTTGCTGTACTAGCCAGTATCTTATAAAAGATATCTTAAATATCTTGAAATGTTTGTCTCTTTTAAAACAACCTAAGTATTATATACAGAAGTTATGACATAAGTGAACCTTTAGGAAATATCTGTATCATAAAATTATCACAATAAATATAAGATATCCGTGACTAAAGGGCGTGTGATTGGAAGGTGAGCTGTGAAGCTATGAGAGGTGAAAACAATCTGGATTATTTTTTCCTCCGGCAACTTTACCTCTCGCCCTCCAATCACCCTTGTGGAAACCTCCGGAAACCAGGATTAAAGGAGGAGGTGATTCCATTATTCTGAAGAGGGGTTATACATCTTAGAGCTGAAGAGTCCTGCTTACTTATTGGCATCCAGCTGAGATGGCGTTCAGAAGGAACTCAAGGTCAACCAATCAGAATTAAGGATTCAACATTGAATTTTGATTAACATTTCCCATGCCCATAATCAGAAAATGCTAACCAAAAATAGTTGACCATAATTCCTTTCTGGAACGGGATCAACTCAGCTGGCATAAGGAGGGTTTTCTTTGAGAAAGAAATTAGAGAAAAGAAAAGACAAAAATTATTGTCCAGACTGTCATTATCAAAAAGACCTAACCACTCTCATGTGTAAATTGCATACTTCAAATCATGTGATGTTTAAAGCTGTACATGATGTTCCTTGGAGAATTGTTCCTTTATCTTTCTGAAATAGCAGATGCATGCATGCAAATGAGATGCAAATGAGACAACAAGCATTGTATCGACCCAATAGCCTCACTTGTATGATTCTTAAAACAAAAGAATATCTCATTTGCATGCATCAATAATAACATGTGCATGATATGAAACATTATAAAGAAACCATTCTCCAGAGAATATCATGTAAACATCACATGGCTTGAATTGTGCAATTTACATTATGAAGGTGATTAGGTCTATTGGTGGGTATCGTTTACAATAAGAATAAAAATCGACCCTGGGTATAAAAATATTCTCTTAAATGTCTGCTTTAAAATTATTAATATTTTCTATTCAATAAAACCTGGTAAAACTAAAGCTTATATTTCTTGTTATTTTAAGTTTTTTAGTGAACCTACTTTCAAAATAATTTATATTATATATTTTTAATTGTTTTTAAGGATGCTGTTTCCAGACTCGTGGAATATTTTACAGGAAACATAGTGGTAAGAAGATAAACATAAAAATATTTTAAGTATTAAATTTAGAATTTTACCACATCCACTGGTTGTGTGATGAATTAACAAGTGAATTTGACGTAAAAAGATGTATTTTACTAAAGTTTTCGAAACTAAAATTAATAACTTACGTTTCAGTAGAGGTAATTGGTCTTTTCTTCGAATATCACTCTGTCTTTAGGTACAATTTTTGGCTTAAAAAGCCTTAAATTGAAGTAATTTTGAGTAATTCTTCTTTCTGTGTTCACGAAGACATTTCTTGATACTTCGATGCGCACGCGCGTCGTACATGAAAGAAATGGCGGGAAATATTACAATGATCGTGATTGGCTGAATGATTACATTCTTCTGAATCAGCGCAAAGTGGCCCGAAAACGGCCTTTCCTCTTTTCTTTTATTCATTTATGTTTTGTCTATTGTTTCTTCTTTCTCCTTTTTCTCATTTTCGTTCTCGTCTTATTTACAATAGTCAAAATCTCCTTAACCTCGTACCAGTACACACCGTCTTCTGATCATAAATAAAGTGCTTCTAGTTTCTGATGAAAAATTGCTAATTTTTAATGTAATAGTTCATTCGTTAACGAATGTTGCATAAATTCTTTCAGTCATCAGTTCCCGTCAACATGCAGATTGATATTGCTCCACAACATCATCTTTTCATCATTGGCCGAAACGGCAGTAACATCAAGCATATCACTACGCAAACAGGAGCTCAGTGAGTTTTATGATACCTCAAAATTGTCAAATTTTATTTATTACTTTTCATAATTCATATTGATTTTCTTTCATTCTTTTCTCTATAGTCTTAGTTTTCCAGACCCAAACAGTTCACATCGAAAAGGAGCTGTTTTTCTGAGTGGAACTGTCGAATCAGTCATTTGTGCAAGAACATTACTTTTGGTAAGAATGTCAGAGTTTTTCTCTCCTGGGAAACGAAATTCATTGTTAAGCTAAACCGGGAATAAGCATAGCCCCATAAAAGACAAGAACTTCAATGACACTGAAGGCTTAAACGTTAACGCTCGGACATTTTATTTTCTGATATTTACAGGAATGCCTACCTCTGGTCCTTATGTTTGATTTGAGAGAGGAAGATGGCGATGTAGATTCGGGTTAGTGAGTTGTGAATACGGCAGGGTAAAGCAATAGCCAGTTTCGATATTCTGGGTAAGTGATTCAAGATGAAGCTACAGGGAAACAATGGAGGAATCCTAATATATTCTTTTGTTTCCCGGAGCCTCACCTTGAATATCTTTGTGCGTGATCACTCAACCAGAATATCGAAAGTGGGGTAGTACAACCACAAAAATAAACCAATACTAGAGAAGATATAACTTTGATGAAACATCGTTTCACGGCACGCAGCACGGTCACGGTACGGGACAAGCCTTTTCATGGCTATGAATCCCCTCGGCCAAAACTAGACATGCGCCAGGCACGCTTGCTCACTCAAGCTGAGATTTAGTGAAGGTGTACAGGAGCGCGAGGCGGGCATCAGACCAAAGCAACGGCGCGAATAGACCCCTTGCAGCACGTCAGAATGCAGCTCAATTTGGAGGGCAAAACAATAGGTCCCAATTCTCAGGAGATTAAAATTCCTTTTTTTTTTGTCCTCCAAATTGAGCTGTTCTGACGTTACGTGTAAGGGGTCTATAAAAAGTACACAATTTGAGAAAGTCTAGCCCAAGGTCCAAGCCATTCATTGTCCAATTGCGAAGTCCAATTGCAGAACTAATCACCCTCTCATCGGCAAAATTGCACAATTCAAACCATGTGATGTTTACATGATGTTCCCTGGAGAATTGTTTCTTTATAATTATATCATATGCACATGACTTTGAATGAATAAATTTCAGGAAGATATATATATCAGGGGCGGATCAAGAGGGTGTCCTGTGGTGCACCGGACGTACATCCCTAAAATAAATTAAGTCCAAAATAAGTCAGATCACGTTTATTGATGACGTCACTATAACGTCAGTTTTTTCCATTTCGGACACCTCCCTATATATTTCTGGTCCCGCCCTTGTATATATGGAACACTGAATTCTGCAGGGAACATCACTCGAACATCACATGGTTTGAATTGTACAATTTAGGTCTATTCTTATCTCAGTAACAAGGTGTGATAAAAGCATGATTGTGTCCTTAATGACCTTTACCTTGGCAGTTGAGAGAACGACTAATCGCACAAAGCATTGTCAATCAAAACCTTTCACTCTTTTGTTTAAAAATCTCTCAAGTAGTTTTTAGATAAATCACGAATGAAATATCACTGATTAAAAGTTTTGGACCTTTCTAGGGCTTAAAATGATTGGATTCCATTTTTAATAGTTTTCAGCAGAAAAAACTAAGCGTTTGAATGCGTTGGGCCGGCAGTTAAAAAATCACAACGGACTGGGATTGGTTAAAAAATTAAACGCAGCTCAGCTGGTGAGCTACACAAGATGGTATCGCGTGAGATTATGACTCAATTAAGGTTATTAGTTGAACCAGCCGAAGGGAGTAAGACTGCATATTAGGTTTTTCTTAAAATAGCACATGATAGCATTGCGTTCTATGAACTATGATCACCCCTACAAACTGTTTTGTACATTCTTCCTCTAAATTAACCATCTTTTTTACTGACTCACAGCGAAACTAACCAAGATCATGGATGATTATAACGTCTTTGTCAGCGTAAAGCCGAAACCCAAACAACCAAGCAAGGTGAGTTAGAGCTGTACTTTGATGCTTGTGGGCCACATGATACAAGCCCGAACAACCCAGGATCTATCAAAAAAGACCCATCTGACAGAGTGACACAAAAAGGGCCGCTCCATGGTTGGGGTAGAGGATGCTTTTTGGACGTTCCTCGATTGGCGTTGTCGCAGATTCAGTGGGGAGGGGGAGGGGTGTTGCCTGCCATAATGGGTGTTTTTTAATGCAACCTCATTTTTTTTACCCGCCAAAAACTCTTCACTTTAAATTCTTTAATATACTATACTTGTCGGCTCTCTCTTTACTATCAGATTTCTATTTCTTCACACAGTCTGTCATAATCAAGAGTGCTGAACGAAACGCCAAGAATATCTACTTGGCTAGAATGGACATCCTCGGGGTCGATAAAAACCAGAATCGAGCTTCGTCACCAATCTACTCCTCTATCATATCCCCTTCAAGTGACAGGTCTTTTTATAGTGGAACCATGGAGTATGGTTCCTCTCCTCCAAGTTCTACGTATTCGAACCCTTGCAACGGACACGTCAGTCCTATTGGCCACGTTTCTTCATCGTCGTCTTGGTTCTCGTGCTCTGACTCATCTAAAGGAATTAGCACCATGGTTGGATCGACACCATTCTCGTTCACACCAACTACCGCACCTCCACCTCCTCCTCCTGGACTTGGGCCACCTAATACGATAACTAGTCCTGTTGTAAGCACAGCATCGGGCTACATTAGAGATTTCTCTGTGTCTCCCACTGGAAGCTATGCTAGCATAGAATCTAGTAGTGGTGAGTCCTTATTTTGTAATCTTATTATTTGAATACCACGTATAATAGAGTTTGCACCATCACGAGATGGCAGCCACGACAGGAAGCATAACAACAGATCGAGTCTTTTTTTCCTTGAAAAAATGAATTCTTTCTTATGTAAATCAGATTAGACCAGATTCAATTGTTCCTGCCTTCTGCCATGGCTGCCATCACGTGATGGGGCAAAGCCCCTATTACTCACGTAATTCCCTCTCTCAATCCTTTCTCATGCGACAGCCATATTAGGCTAAACAGTAGCTTTTGCCCCGGGGGTGCGGGCTCAATTGACTTAACATTCAAAGCCACTTTCTTGTCCAACAACTAGCTACTTATCCAACAAAGGTTAAAAGGAAAGTCCAGTCAACTTCGCCGATCCGAGACACGGCACGAAATATCGTAACAGTATCCCAATCTTCCCAATCGTAGAAACACGTAGAGCTCAAACATGATACGACCCGTCTCCTATAGAAGGATTCCACAAAAGCCATGTTCTAAAAATAGAAATTTTAATTCTCCAAATTGGGAAATGGAATGTCTTGTCATGCAAAAACATTACATTGCTCCTGCCCTTAACATAGCTGCCATTAAACTACGAGTGAGCTCTACTACTTCCTAGGATACCTTAATTATCATTTTCACGTACTTTTTAGGGAGTTCCTCAGCCCCATCAGGCAAACCTCCAAGTCCAATAGGACATCGGGCATCCAGTCCTCCAGGCTTTCGATCCCATAGCCCTATTGGTCCCCCAGGGTTCAGCACAAGAAGCCCAATAATGGACCAGAGAGAAAGTCCTATCCTAGGCGGATCCGGTAGTATCAGTCCACGAAGTCCCACGGCAGGGAGTCCTCCATTGCAAGAGGAAGGTACGTGAATCACATACTTGTGATAGTCTTATAAGATTGCGTGCACGCTTTGCATGTTTGTTTAGTTGCGTGATTCCGTGCATGAGTCCTCAGAAGAGTCTCGAAACTTTTGACCGTAGCCTGCAGCCTATCAATTAAAAGATTGATGACCAGAAGAAAAGGATGTCACCAAATGGTTAACATTTTTCTTATACTTTTATTTATTCTTGACCTCTTTCGTAAGATAAAGTCAAAGGGATTAATTTTAAGCTCAAAACTTTTTTTCCAGGATTACTAACTCATTTCCAGAGCGACAGCGAAGGGAGAATGGTAAGACGTACGCATATTACCTAGCTTTTTCTACCGTTCATTTTTATCGAGCTAAACTAACGACTAGCTTAGATTCTGATGCGTGTTCAATAATTTCACTAACTGCCCAAGTCCTAGCTGAAGCAAAAGTACATTCTACTCTCAAAACGTGACGCGCGCGCGAACGAGCAGTTGGTCCCGGCCAAATTACTAAGAATATCCTTTCTAATTCCATGATCAGTTTCTGTGACAGATATATTTTATGAATAGTATCATAATATTTACATGTTACATTTATTCCTTTCAGTTTTCTCGTACTTCATCAAGCTCCAGTGGTAAGTTGTGTGGTGATTTTCCCTACTAGTTTATGTTCTCTAAGTATTGCTGAAAACGTTACCACAACTCGACTTCTGTGAAGTTCTAACACGTTTCTAAGGACTGTTACGTAACCGTTACCACAACTCGACTTCTGTGAAGTTCTATCACGTTTTTAAGGACTGTAAGAAATCCAAATCATCGTGTTTGTGCGAAAACATGAAAAAAAAAGAGAATTAACAAAGAAGTTTACCTGTAACTTATAACTGAGTCCAGCAATTGCAGGGGTGGGCCGGATCTAGGGGAGAGGTGCGCACCCCCCTTAGATGAGTTCCCCCTAGATGACCTGATATATACTGCGTTATTTGTGCTTGAAATTGTGAACATCCTGATCATCCCTTCCTAAAAAATAACCCTGGATCCGCACCTGAATCGGGACACATGCTTCTTACTAATACATCTACGTCAACCAACGGAATGAATGTTATTAATGTGCTGTAACACGTCTTTAATATAAGTAATTTTGCCGTAGTCTTGATCGTGTTCTTGACTAACCATTGTACAAAGTAACGTTACATTCTACAGCCCAGTACAGATTATATCACAGACAAACTGCACGAACGACTGACTGAATCTAAGCCTGCCACGCTGCTCTAAACCACCACTGATTCTGTGCATGCACATGACTTATAAAAAGGTGACCAGCTTTGAGCTCTTAAACAATAATATATAACCAAGGACGAAAATATATATATGTGCAGTTCTAAACGCGTTCCGCTTCCGCCCCCTGTAAATATGCAAGGCTCTTGCGGGTGAAAGCTTGAGACAAGAAAACAGGGGGAGGGGGGAGGGAGGAGGGAGATAGAAAGACAATATAGGCAAAGGCCAAGAGAGAGGGAGTTTGAAGGGATGGATACGCCAGAATGAACACAATCTTGAGTTTTCCTGACAGACAAACAATCGATACAAAGATCGTAAACAGTATAAATCTGATGTTTAGTTGTTTCTTCAGGTTCTGGTATAGCGTCCGATCAACATAAAGTCGAAATATTATCTGGAACAAAGAACATTTCTTTACAGTAAGTGTTTCCGTAAATTTCGTACCCGGAAGTCGTTTTTTCATACGATTGACGTCACACTTAAAAGCTCTATAGACGCAATTTGAGAAGAATGAATGGCTCTTTGTCAACCTTAGCTAATAACTTTGTGCCTCAACCAACTGGTTGTACCGATTGTTTTTGTGTCTACTGCTAACTAGCAGAAGACACTTTGCCAACGTGTTTACCGAGAAATACTTCACATTCGTATTAACGACTGAAAGATACAATCAAATGACACAACAATATTACTGACATGAAGTTTATCCCCGTGTAAGTAGTGTAAAACTTCGGGTTATCTTTAAATATATATAGACCCCTTGCAGCAGGACAAGATAATAAGTTCCAATTCTCAGGAGATTGAAATTCTTTTGTTTTGTCCTCCAAATTGAGCTCCTTTGACGTCACGTGCAAGGGGCTATATTTATGGATTAAATATGATTAAATTTGAACATCATCATCGACTTGGAAACATTGCTGTAATCAGAGAAGTCTGTTGCACTGCACTTTAGGGTATTCATTCTAGTTTTGCACTCTTTCAGCGCTAGTGAGGATGACACCAATAGCTTTAGCTTGTCGCTCAGATCTTCACTGTAAGTAAACAAAAACTGACAAACTGAGGTATAGACCCCTTGCAGCACGTCGGAATGCATCTCAATTTGGAGGACAAACCAATAGGTTCCAATTCTCAGGAGTTTGAAATTCTTTTGTTCTGCCCTCCAAATTGAGCTGCTTTGACGTCACGTGCAAGGGGTCTATAGATGACTTAATTATCAGGTGATAGCCATGTTGGTTTGAAAAAGGCCTCACAAAGCTATTAGCCCAGTTTCGATATCCTGGTTGAATGATATCACGCACAAAGAAATTCAAGGCAAAGTTTCGGGGAAACAAAAAAATTATATTAGGAGTACTCCTTTTTTCCCCGGAGCCTTGTCTTGAATTGCTATGCTCGTTATCACTCAACTAGAATATCGAAAGTGGCCTATTCTTTAAATTAAGCACTAGACTGAGTGCACAAGGTTGTCTGATCTGATAATCGATCACTTAACTCTTGCACCAAAAACTGCCCAGTTTCCGCGTGCGATGAAATTAGTTGTGACACATGACATACTATCACTACTAACACATACTAACGTCAAAAATAATTTGCTTTCTTTTTCAGATTCAACAAACTTCAACTAAACAACCACAATTTACCTGTAAGTTACACTAAGTTGCGCTGAGAAAAATTACCTTCGATTTTTTTCGCCATTATAAGGATTATAGAAGCTAAGAAAGGGGAATACTCCTTTTTACAGTTCCCAAGTCGAGGTTGGAGTTGCCGCGCATGATAAACTATAGTTTTGCTATGTGTAGCAACTCCAACCTCAACTTGAAACTATTGTTCTTGGTTATTGAACGGAACTGTAGAAAGGAGTATTTGATAGCAAAATAAAGCGGTGGATTCAGCAATTTTAAGGCAGTGGAGACGCGTGGTCATAGAATGATTAAGTCAAAAGTGGGTTCGCTGTCTTGCAAGTAAAGTTCTCCAGAATGCGTCCGACCAGGATTACATGCTTGCTGCCGATTGGTTTAAGTCGGAATGCTTTCTTTTCATTCTACATTTTAACTGGTTCACAGTTTTCCCTTAAGGAATATCCGCACAGTAATCAGAGAAAGTATTTTAAGGTAACGTCATCTTATTTTTCCTTTGATGTTGCTTTATTAGATCGACGAATATGAAAGGAAAAAGGAACTGGCTTCAAAAGGTGAGCTCTAGTTTGTAAATATAAACCAAGCTTCAAGTACAAAGGCGTATCTGAAATTTACTTTTGCAGTGTTAAAATTTCGTTTTTTCTATCTTATACATTGAGCAGCTACAAGATAATGTATCAAAAACTGCTTATTGCAAACATCCTAAGATATTTTCCAAAGACTATATTTCTTTGCATATCATTTTTTTCTAAAAAGGGAACAAAACCAGAAAAAGCGAGTTCAATAGCAGTTATTATGAATGCATGCAAATGACTCGAGATGCAAATGACTCGAGATGCAAATGACTCGAGATGCAAATGAGACAACAAGCATTATATCGACCCGATAGCCTCACTTGTATGATTCTTAAACAAAAGAATATCTCATTGCGGGCTCAACTGTAATAACAGCTATATCTTTTCACTCGATATTTGACTGTAATTTTCAACTAGCATTTAGTTATTTATCTCGTGGGAATTTCGAACCCTGAAAAAATACGCTTCAAATCAACTTAAAATTGTAGCGCAGCTTCCCCTTTTCCTGTTGATCCCTACCATTTCGTCGTGTGTCGCGCTTTACCGCAGATATCCTTTTAATCGTTTCGTTGCTTTCCTTATCAGCGATGCAGAAGAAGGTTCAATTCCCTGAAGTTCGAGTACCAACAGACACGTGGAGTGGCCTCGGATTCTCGAAATCCATGCCAGAATCAGCCATTAAGCAATTAGTAAGTACAAGCATTCCTGAGTGTGAACGTTACTTTTGATTAGGTCAGTCGTGCCACGAATCAAATATCTTTTTGAATAATGGCCAATTTTTAACATTTTCATATTGATTTCTTTCAGCTTGAGTTTAGGTCGCGAAACAAAGGAAATATGCTGCCATACAATGGACCTGTTAACGGAACGTTACCCGAGGTTAGTGCAACAGAAGTTTTTTGGTTACATGGTAATGTCCGTTATGACACCACAACCGCCATGTTGGATGAGCCGGCATCTCATGTCGCGTCTTTATACTAAGAAAGGCGCGAAAGAGTGCGCGCAGTGCACATTAATTACTATACGATTTGAATACTTTTGGGATTTTCCTTTGCTTTACCGTTCCAAGCCTTTTAGTCGAGTCATGGTTTACTACCTTGCTTTATGAAGTGTGCTAAGTAAATAATTTTGTCATTCTAGAACCCGCTACCACTATCTTCCCTAGAAACGCTGTCACGAGAAACGCTGTCACGAGAAACGCTGTCACGAGAGCAGCGTAGCAACAGCACTTCTGTTTTTGAGGTAAAACACTAATTGTGACTATTTGTCTAAATTTAGCACTAAATGTGTTATGCATTTTTGGTATAGAGCTTTTACAAACTGACTTCTTCAGTCGTTTCATTCAGTTAGTGCGATGGACCGTTTCACGTGGTAAAACAGTTCACCGCACCGTGTTCCTACATGTCTGATTTAGTACGTACATTTTCTTTTCAGCAGACTTCGACTCAACATGGTCAGCATCCAGGTTAGTAGTGCAACGTACTTTGTTGTGATTGTCACATAAAATGCGTATAGAAAAGAATTGTGGTATCGACTTTATGCCGGTGCTGCACCCCTGAGCCAGCATTCCCAAAGTAATTCGATTTAATGATAATTATTTTTCAAATCAATAGATAACTTTATCCCGACCGTTGGTGAACGAAGAAATACCTATCCATTTCCTTCACCGCCATTATCAGGTGATTATAAGAAGTAATTAAGACGCGCGCTTTTATTCGCCTCTTTCATTTTAAATTGTCATCTCGCACCCTCTTCATCCAAACTACCCTATCTAAACTGTCTAAACAACCCTCCAAGATCGATCCGCAAGTGTTGCATTAGCTCGGGCAACGGCGCGAGTGGTCTAAGCAATTGTACTTTACAGTACGATAATTTCCGACCCATAGAGACTACTTCCCGTTTATTTCCGAGGAACCCAAGCTAAATGTATTTATCTTTCTCTTCTTTCAGACCTTGAAAAACTTCTTGAGAAACTAGGATTAATGAAATATTATAATATATTCCAGGAACAAGAGGTAAGTCAAGATCAGTACCGAGTGAAATCATTACCGGTCAAACCAAATGACCACAAAAAAAAAAAAAAAACGGTCCTACATAAAGGAATATGGATCGACCTTTTCCAGTTCCCAGTTTAAGAGTTTTCAAAAACAATAGTCCAATTCGTTTGCTGTGTTCTTTATAGGTCGACTGGCAAACGTTTTTGACGCTCACCGATGAAGACTTAAAAGAACTTGGAGTTACAACTTTTGGTGCAAGAAGAAAATTGCTGTTAGCCATAGCAGGTAGGTGTCAGAACTACTTGTTTGCAGCTTGCAATTTCTTAATAGTTAATAGTCATTAAAGGTGCGGTAATACGAGCAACAAAATCGTGCAACTTGTCGAACATTGTTGCGTTGAAAGCTGCAGAGTAAACGTGGCTCGTATTACAACAACAAAATTTTGTTGCGCGACTTTGTTGCAGAAGTAGCTTTTTCTATTCTCTGCAACAAAGAAAATTTGTTGCGCATGGTGTGGTAATACGAGAAACATTCGAACCTTAATTATGACCTTTCACTTATCAGATCTCAAGAAAAATCCCATGGATATGTTTACAGAAAGTACACCTGTCAACCCACTACCATTTCACAGAAGACTGCCAATGGATGTTGCAAGTCACAGTGGAAGATGGTGATATCAGAGATAAACATTTTACAAAATGACATGGTGGTCATGATTGGTAATTGCAAGAATGACGCAATGCAACAATTCTGGTATTTAAAGCCAACTTGGCTGGAATGAAATACAGTGTCCTTTGGAACTGACCTTCCGACTTTGCGGTGAACACATTCTTGTAAAGAATGCAGCATGACGCAAATGAAAGCTTTGGAGTTTGGATGGTGCTGTTTCATCCATTTGCCTGGTAACAGGTATTTGTAAATACAGAATACATTTTGGGTAGTTCGATTCCTCATAATTCAAGACTGAAAACAACACTATATGATTAGCATTTAGATAATTATGAGGATAAACACTGACTATGGAATCTTTGCATGTTGGCTGTGAAATGCAAACCACGACATCAAGGCTTATCATTACTACAGAATGCTCATATCTCACCTTGTCATTCCTCTGATTACCACAACGTCCCATATTAGACTATTCACAACCATCTACTGGTGCAACATTGTAGTGAACTGACTGTTGACAGCTCATCATCTTGTCTCCATGTTATGTTCTCTGATTACCAAAAGTTCAGTAATGACACATTCATATACTGAGACCATACACGTTGACAAGTCTACCACTGATGTCCCATACTTTGGAACATCATCACCTCGAGTTTCCAAGTGTTACCCATGCTTGTACAGACTGATACCATGTTGACAAGTCTTCCATTCACGATGTCCCATACTGGACTTTACTTATCATCTTTGGAACATCACTACCTCGCGTTTGCAAGTGTTACCCACACTTGAACAGACTGATACCATGCTGACAAGCCTTCCATTCACGATGTCCCATACTGGACTTTACTTATCATCTTTGGAAGATCACTACCTCGCGTTTGCAAGTGTTACCCACACTTGAACAGACTGATACCATGCTGACAAGCCTTCCATTCACGATGTCCCATACTGGACTTTACTTATCATCTTTGGAAGATCACTACCTCGCGTTTGCAAGTGTTACCCACACTTAAACAGACTGATACCATGTTGACAAGCCTTCCATTCACGATGTCCCATACTGGACTTTACTCATCATCTTTGGAACATCATTACCCCAAGTTCCCAAGTGATAACCACACTTGTACAGACTGATACCATGTTGACAAGTCTTCCATTCATGATGTCCCATACTGGACTTAACTCATCATCTTTGGAACATCATTACCTCAAGTTCCCAAGTGCACACTTGTACAGACTGATACCATGTTGACAAGTCTTCCATTTTACTATGATGCCCTTTACTGGACTAAACTCAACTATGCCACTTAATATTATCACCAACATTGGATCACTGCTAGATCTGTTTCGACATGTTACTCACACTTGTACAGACTAAGACTATGTGACAAGTCTTCCATTCTACTGTGATGTCCCATACTGGACTCTTCTCAACCATGCATGCTATCAATCACCTTAAAGTTGGATCCTTGATACCTGATCAAGTAACTACTTATTCCCACTGAGACCAGTGGCAAAAGTTCTGACTTGCATTTGGTTCAAAATTTTCTTCCAATCCAAGTATAATCAAGCATAACTATAACTGATATCATTTGCGAGGTCTTCCATTTTTCAACCACTTTCCATACCAGACTATCTTTGCTTGAAAACGCCATGAAATGTTATGCATTGCCAAATACTAATAGACTTCATCTTTCTACTATGGTGTCCCATGGTAGACTATGTTGAGCTATAGCATCCATAACATCATGTCCATGAGTTGATTACAAATTTTATTTCCACAATTTATGTAATATATATACTGACACTGTCGCAAATATAATAGTCATGATGCCACATAATTATCAAGCTACATCTTCAAATTTGCTTATGAAAACTTCAAACAAGTCTCACATACCAATTCTTCACTGAAATCACAAACTAAGATATCCCTTCTATATTAGAAGGGCTTTATTAATATTTTAAAAATGGATTTAAATCTTTTTGAAGAAGTATAAATGCACTTAAGATAAAATTATGTATTAATTATTATACATAAAATTAATATATTGGGAATCGAGCTGCAAGTGGCTCCAGATCTTATACTGCTCAATCCATATTTTTGCAGAGGTTGACAAATTCTTAAGGTACTGGTAAATAATATTTTTGCTGTACACGTTGTTAGTTATAACAGACTTCTTATTACATAAAGGGGGGAAATGGTTCTTTTAATTGTGCCATAAAAACCGTTTAATATTGGATGAAATCAAGGGGATAAGCTATTTAATGTATGAAAACCTAGGGATTGGATTCCTGTTACAAACAACCTAAAAAAAATTCATTATTATACATAACACAGGATTATTATGTCGAATGCAACAGAAGCAAATCAAAACTATCTAAAATTCAATATTAAGCCTTCTAATTCCCTTTTTTTATGTTCAATTGCCTTTCATACAGTACAAAAACAAAATCATTAACGAATTTAAAATAAAATCCCTCTCGGAAACCCAGATCTTTTCCATTCACAAGAGACCTGCTTTGAACCTGCTCCCTTTAATATAATTTAATAGAGACTGTAAATAATGAATTTATTGAAGAATTTTTTTGATTTGATATTAAAGAAATTTAAATTGAGATCCGAGGGACACCATGGTAATACTATTTGTAAGTGCATTTTCAATTCAGCATTGCAGCATTTTAAAATGAAATAATCCAGGAAATAGTAGATACTTTGCTATTTCTTTTCGTTGCATGAATGCAAGGCAATTGATCCTAATGTTGAGGTTGCATGGTAGTATGATGTGCAATACTGACACCTTTACATGCAACCCTATGTAATGCTTAATTACTAGACAAGTGTCATATCTATTTTAAATCATGATACAGTATATTTTGGTGTTCTTTTGTTTGAGGTAATAAACTTTCCATTCTAAGAAGATTCTCTAGATTTCTTAAAAATAGTTTTGCCATTAATACATCTATAATTGAGGAATGCTTTTTCTGTCTTAAAACTTATAAATTCTTAATTTAATAGCAATTTTATTGATATATGCTTATGGAACATATTTTCAAGCATACTAGTTAGTTGCTGCCTTTTTACTTATGAAAAAGTGTAAGCATGAGTAATACAAATTGGATATTGAGTGCTTTAAATGCATGCATGACAAAAATTCAACAATATTGACAATATTGGCAACAAGGCTGATTATAAAATATATTTTTAAGTGATTACAATATGACAAAATTTGATAAAACTTTATAATGGATTAAATTGTTTAAGGATTTATCTGGACTTTGGAAGAAACTTTAATATAAGATACCAGGAAATTATAAGGTTACAGTTTGGATATCTAAATATATTTTCAAATTAAAATTAGACAAATGCATGCTTGATAAAATTGATGAGAAATTTTACAAACTAAGGAACACTACCACATAAATTCTACACTTGCAGGCTACATAATATTTTTATTCCAATTTATAATCACTGCAGTACTTCATAAGCCAAGAAATATGCAAATTTATCTTGATTTCTATCAAGAAACCAGGAGTAGTTTTTATAAATAGCGATAAATTAAAATATATTTTGTTCAGAAAATATGACATGGAGAAGTAGGAATTTAGACCTTCATGCTAGACCTTCCCATGCTTAAAATATAATGTAAGGGAGTCTGAAAAAACATTGAAAATAACTTAAAAGGAGTCATAACTGCCACCTGCAATAAATATGAATGTAGAAATAATGATAATTAAAGGTACACAAACTAGTACTTCACCCATATCATGCTAGAAAGTGACATTAAAAGATATTTGATTTATCTGAAAAAGGGAGTTTAATATTAAGTTTATCTCATCGATGATAGAAAAGTTACGACGTTTCATAAAGATTGCCTGCAAACTGATGAAGATATGAATTTGTGAAACTAATGGTGTTTTTAATGTGTGTCCAGCCTGATAACAGGGCTTGCTAGGCATGTGATACCCATCCACATGGGTTTCCAAAATTTATGTCAGTTTAAAAACGATCTTTAAAAAAAAGTTTGCAATTTTACTTTATCAATGTGTTAGATTTGATAGTAAACTTCTTTTTTCTGATAACTCAGATATCTTACAATGTCACACTAGCGTGATATAGGTCTATAATATTATTATACCCTTCTCATAAATTATTTGCTTTGGACAATAATGGTTATGCTGGTCCTAGGACAAAGGAAAAAATATCCAGACTGAGATAATCACCATTCGTAAATAGTATGAATAATATTTGAGTACTATTTTTTAGGTCATGAATGCATTACAAATTAATATAAGACTTTGAATTACCATTTTTGAATAAGAGGACAATAGGCCGTATGCATGATGGCATCATTTGCCCACCACTACCAAAATGCTTCACAAAGATTCTTTCTTATTCAAATTTTATTGAGAATAGTAAGACAATTGGTGCTAATGAACTGAACAAAAGAAAGTGTGCAAGGGATTCTGGTAGTTGTAGTTAATGACACCATAATGCAAGTGTTCTATTTGCATGCAAAATCACAATGATGCAACAACCAAAAAGACATGGCATCAGAAAAAGAAATAAAGAAACATGCAGCAACACAGCATTTTCGCACTTGCCACAAATATCCTCAGCATGCATGCATGCAGCCTGTTTCTTATAAATTTTCATTTACATTAATTTTGTTGTATTTGCACAGATGGAGGTGGAAGTCAATGATGGCATTAATCCCATGATATTTTATAGACCCCTTGCTTGTAACATCAAAGCAAGTTCTCAGGGGGAAAAACAAAAGAATTTCAATCTCCTGAGAATCGCAAACCTATTGTCTGGTCCTCCAAATTCGGCTACATTTCAAAGTGCTGCAAGGGGTCTATAGGCATATGCCCTTGAAACTTGTTTTCCCCAGCATCATCTTGGGGCCACTTTGATTGACATCCATTAAAAAATCCTCTGTTGCAATAACAATCCCACACGTGCTATTGAAAATGAGTGTAAACCCCTAAGCATAATGTGCTGCAGCAAAAATCGTCTTTGTTGCTTGGTTGTCATGTGGAATTTTGAACAAAAAAATGGAATTCAATCTCTGCATATAACAGAATTTCTTGCCACAAATATTGCTGTGCAAGAGTCAATGAAAAGAAAAAAATATTTTTGTGTGTTGATATTGATAAGCATGTTTTGATTTGACGGACAACAACATGTTGCGTACAAAGAATTGGAGACAATCTGATTGGTTTATTTTTAAAAATCGCAATTTTTACTTGTAAGCTGACATTTTATAGGACATGATTATCTTCCATGTAATCAAGCATGAAGAATTTAGAAAAAATACGAAAGAAAAGTATGGCAAAATACTACTTTCAATAATGACAATTTTGGTTCAGTTTTCTACAAAAAAAACTTACCTACCCCTCCCTGAATAATAGAATTAGTTCAAGGAAGGGGATGTTTGAGGAAAATTATTTTTTAAGATGGGAGGGGTGGGTAAGTTTTTCCTTAGAAAACTGGACTTTTTCAAATTTTTGGAGTGAATTAAATTTTATTGTTCTAAATTTGTATAATATAATAATTAGGATTAAAATTTTAAAAGCTGAAACAAACAAAAGAATAAAAATAATCTATGTGTAAGTGTGTTGTCCGTCATATTTCTAGGATAAAATTAAATTTATGACTAAGAATGCATGATTTTAGACTCGCTGTTCTTCATTTTACAGCTGTTTAAGTATTTGTTGTAGCATTCAGAATACATGATTGAAAAAATTTTCTAAGTTCGATGTTACCATGGTATTGTTAGTGCGTGATACATTATTAGAGTTACATTTATTACTTGTAAAATAAAATTTCATTGGACACATATTTAGTAAATAAACCTTTCTAGCTTGGGTGTAATGTTTTTCCATTTCAGAACACATGTCATTCCCTAGAGTATTATTTCTTTGTTTGTCAGCTGTGCATGAGAAAACACATGAATATGGATACAGCTCAAACAAAGAATCTTATTCTCAAAGGAATGGCATGTGGTCTGAAATGGGAAAACACTATGCCTAAGCGGATAAGGTCTATCATTAATTCCAACATAATTATAGTAATAACTTGACAGTACATATTATTGTCATGTTAATATTTACTTAGAAATGCAGGCAACCCAGTGACATGTAATGTATAAGTAAAAAATAAAATGTAATATTGTCAAAAATATGGTTGTAATTCCAAGCTTCAATTAGTTAGACGTACATGTTATAAGGGCGAGGGGTTGGGGTAAGTGCCTCTAGAAAATCTTAAAAACAAATGGCAGACTCAGCTGGACGTCCCAGTCATGCAAACATGCATGTATCACTATGTATACCCCTGCAGATATTGTATAGTTATGTATCTGCTGGGACTTGTTGACTACTGTACGTGTAACCATGGGTTACTGAAAATTATTAATTTTCCTATCATTATGAGTCATCACTATCATTTCCATCATCAGCACTTACACCAAATGTTATCATCTCATCACCACTAAATTACCATATTCGTCTTTACCATTATCATCATTGCATATCACAAGCACCATCATCAACATGATAAAAAATATCACCATCAAAATAAAAAGTATTAAGTGAATGAATGAAAAAGTCAGATCATATTATTCGTAATATTGTTTAATGACTTATTGATAAATTATTTGGAATTCAAACTAGTTACTATCAGGCCAGTCTGATATTAAATCTAAGAAATTCATCCAATGTCTTTATTTGGTGTCAAAACTGTATTCATGCTAAAGGATCAAGCTTTTTTCAAGTTTATTTTATAGAATTCCAACACTATAAAAATGAAGCCAGAAACCAGATGATTGTCAGGAATTTTGAGCTTGTTGCTCATGAAAATAGTTGAAATAATAGTGGAATCTTGAATTAAATTTATTTCTATAAATACCCATGCATCTAGAGTGCTTCATGAAAGATGAACTCGCGATTATTTTTCTTTCTTTTTTCTTTTGGAATGAGGTACATCTAATGTGCAATGAAGATTACAAAAGTCTTGATGTGTGCTTTTGCGTAACATATTATAGGTTTCATTCACAAGCTCCAGTGAAAACATGTCACAGCATGCGCATACTATGAGCTGTTTCTAATAATTTAATCAATGTAGTACTTCACTGACTATCTACTGAGTGCATACTAATTGCATGACAGTACTCTAACACACTATCTTATGCACTTTTCATATTTCTGTGACCCAATCGACTCCAGACATCAAAAATACAAAAAGCACTGTATTGCTTTTCAACTGTAAATTTGTACACCATTTGTGTGTGGCATTTTGCAGGCCAATACCTACCTATACATTAAATTTGCAAAAAGCTATAATACCGGTATTCTAGAATAACTTAATTGCCACTATCCCAAAAGTATAGACACGCCATAGTCTAAAAATATATACCCATTATTATAAATTACACTCACTCATAAAAGACACAGACCTGGAAATTCATTATTATTTGAAGTCCTTGTTAAAAGCTCTACCAATGATTATACGTCTTACTTCACTGGTACCTGCACCTATCTCATACAGCTTTGCATCTCGTAATAATCTCCCTGCAGGGTAGTCATTGATGTATCCATTACCACCTACAAACAGGGATAGATTTAGCTACATTCAAAATATACAATACAACTATTAGAGTAATATGTACTAAGAGAAAATGGCCATACTGCTGCAAAGAATTGGAGCCTGAAAAAGACTGAAAATTTTCAGGCTTAGAATGGGACTTGAACCCATGACCTTTGCAATACCGGTGCAACACTCTAACCACCTGAGCTATGAGCTCCAACCATATGAGCAGTAAGATTAGTACTTGCCTAAACATTGAATGGCGTCCAATGCAACCTGAGTAGCATTTTCTGCTGCATATAAAATAACACCAGCACAGTCCTATAGAGAACCAAAAAACATGATAATTTTAGCAAAACATGCAGTTATCATGATCTTTCTTTCATTGGGGGAATCAATGGTAGTGTAGCAGTTTGTTAGGTCTCTCCCTTGTTCAAGGGTTTTTTCTCTCATTTTTCTGGTTTTCCTCCCACTGAAAAAACTTACATTCTAAATTTCAATTTGATCTGTAAATTTATTAACTGTGCCCTGACTTTGATCAGCCCAGGGTTGGTTTCAGTATGTCAATAAAATTTGAAGGTTTGAATTTTTTTTCTCAAGAAGAAAAATTAATTATCTTTGATTTCTTGAGTCAGTTTCTTTTATAATATTATCACAAACTTAGAAAGTAGGCAGTAGTAAGTTGAATATACCTTTGCATTTATATGTCCTGAATCACACGCTCTTGCAACAGAATAAACATAAGTTCTGCATGCACTGAGTCTGGTGTACATATCTGCCATCTTGCCTTGTAGCAACTGCATGCAAAAAAAAAAAATGAACATAAAATATGAAAAACAGGAAGGGAAAAATAAATCAAATTATTATGTTCCTTTTAATGGTATGTAAAGTCTGTGTCACCAATCCTTTCTGAATCAGAGTTTACCTGGAATTCTCCTATTTTCTGGTTAAATGCAGTTCTGTGATGGACATATGGAATAGTTACATCTACAGCTGCTTGCATTATACTGCAAGGAAAACACAAAGTGTAAACAACTGGAGCAAGTAGTTCAATAAACTTGTAAATCGTGTTTTATCAGGTCTAAAACCACTCGGCTACACCTCATGGTTTTAAACCTGATAAAACACTCCTACTCCTTTATTAAACAGTACATAAAATCCATTTGATAACTCGTATTCAAGCTTCATACAACCAAATCACGCCACAGGGGTAGATATGTAGCGGAGGGGTCCAGGGGGTACACACCCCCTGGGTCAACTTTGTGCCCCTACTTCACAAATAACCAAAACAAAATTATGATTGTTTTTATTTTTCCTTTGGTTCTATGGGGTGCACCCCTCCCTGGGTTGACTTTGTGCCCTTACGGCAGCCTTGAAGATATCCAATACTAAATAACTTTCTCTTTATTAGATGATATGGTCATGCTTTTTTTGGTTAAGAGTTTTTCTTCTACAATGACATCAACAAATTTAGAAAGTTTGAGACAAAAAGATTAAATTCTTGAGAAGTTATGAGAATTTTAAAAATGTGAAAAACACCACAACAAGGCTAGCAAGGAAACAGATCACTGAACACATACAAATCTCTGTAATATTAGTTCTGAATAGCTTCACTTGAATTCAATTTATAGCAATGAAACTTTCAAAAATTGCATATTTCTGCTTGCTCTTTCTGGTGGAGGTGCTTATCTTTTTAAGATTAGGTTTTTATTTCTGAAAGTCAATGGCAGCCATATTGGCATTCGGTCTATATGTCTACTCCTGCCTTGCTTAAAAGACAAGAGACTTACCCTAAAGGTCCAGCAGCTAATACAAGTCTCTCAACATCTAATCCACTCATGAGAATATAAACTCCTTTATTGATTTCTCCCATAACATTTTCAGCTAGAAATAAATTGAATGTCAGTGGAAATGAGTTAAGAGAACAGACATCCCAAATGCACGTACTGTAGATTGTGCAGTAACTATACCTGGTATTCTACAGTCATCAAAGACAAGTTCACAAGTATTTGAACCTCTCATTCCAAGTTTGTCTAGCTTTGGACTAGTACTGAATCCTGGGGTACCCTAAAGAGACAAACCAATAGTTTGAATTAGTTTGAATTAGTCAAATACCAAGTGCTGTGTAATAGACCATTTTTGAGATGCGTGAGCGCTTTCAAAATTATCGCAGGCGCAGACATGAAAAAGAGGCATTTTCGGGCAAGATCACGCGTGCCATTGACTCTGCCCGAAAATGCCTCGAGATCATGTACGCGCCTGCGATATTTTTGAAAGCGCTCGTGTATCTCGAAAATGGTCTATTGACCACAGATTCATTTACTCAGGGTTAGCCTCATTTCAGTGTCTAAATATCCATAGTGGTGTAGGTGTTTATTTTGTAGCTCTTACAACATTTTTCATAATTCTGTGACCTAACCAACTTCAGACATCTGGCACTTTGGCTTCCGTCAAACAAGTTTACTTACAACTGGCCGAGTTCACTCCAACTGAGCGATAAGGAAATTCCCAGGACTAGACAGCCATTTTCACAATCATGTGAGTATCTTTATCGCCTATGATCATAAGTTAGATTCATTTGACAGAATGCAAAATGCCAGACTTCTGGAGTTGGTACCATAAGTCAGTGACAGAAAAGTGCTGTAATTTTGGCTATGCAGTTACCCCCAAAAAAAGCTTTACCTAATTCAAAAATGGTTTAAAACTCACTTTTTCAATAAGGAAGGTAGTGATAGAGTGTTCTGGTTTACTGTCAGGGTCACCAGTCTTTGCATAGACAACCAGGACATCTGCATCTGGCCCATTAGTGATCCACATCTTTGTGCCATTTAAAATGTAATGATCACCTGATTCAAGAAATATTCCAGTAAATATGATGTATAGTTATAGTAATATACTGACCAGAAATGCATGTGTATTTGAGCGACATCTCATTCAAAAAGTACCAGGAAAATATGATGGATGGTACATAATATTCTGGCTGGGAATGCATGAATGCAGGTACATTTGAGTGACATCTGATTCAATGAATACAAGAAAATATGGTATATGGCATTCCAGGAATACATCATATCATTTGTATGAATGGTTTTGTATGAACAATAAGGCTCGAAATAGAATATAAAAATGGCTAGACAGTTTATATTTTAAGCAGAACAAATAAGTTTGGTCTGGCAAAATTTCCCGTGCCATTTCATTTTCCATTCATTTTTCATTTTCCAAAATCTTTTTAGCTTGCCAATAAAATTTGACATACATTTTGGCCATTGGCAGGCCACTATTTCAAGCCCTGGATCACTGGCTTACATACCGTCCTTGTCGGCTCTGAGTTTCATGGACACAACGTCTGATCCAGCATTATGTTCACTCATCGCAAGTGCTCCTACATGCTCTCCACTGATCAGCTAATAATAAACATAAATTTATTAGTAAGTTCACACTATAATTTATTGTATATTTCACATTATTCTCAATTATAGAACCTGGGTAATGAACACCACAAGAAAGTACATTTCAATCAATTCAAAGTGTTCCCGACTGTACCCTGGTTCAGAGGAGCTTTTTTAGGCAAGCTGATGCACCACGGATCTCCTTCAGCTCAGCTTAAAATTACCTAAAAAAGCACCTCTGGAAGCATGGTAAGTGTTTCCATGACAATGTTAGTAAACAAAGTTTTCAAAGGCATATTTTGGAAATGCCATGATTGACATTGAAGTTGAGACAGTAAATTGTATAAATTTATATATGCTACTGATAACAAGTGTACAATCCAGAAGATCTGAAGTACAAATGACTAACCTTTGGAAGGTATTTTTCTTTCTGCATTTCATTTCCATGCCTGACTATTTGGTTTATACATAAATTAGAGTGAGCTCCATAGCTAAGAGCAACAGCAGCAGATGCTCTTGTCATTTCTTCAATGATTAGACAGTGATCAAAAAACCCACTTTCAGAGCCACCATACTTAGCTGAAATTTAAAATGACTTATTTAAAACATGAATGGTTGTGCAGGTTCATGTGACATAAAACTGTAAGTTCTATCTATCATATGCTGCTTTCTTATGACCCATAAAGCATTTCCATTTGGCTCATTTGCATTCAATTTGAGGGGCACTTTTCATAAACACAATAGTTTTCGTGCGCAGTGAAGAATAACAAGCTATTGTATTTATTCAAAGTGCCCCTCAAATTCAAGAATAAGAAGCCAGTGAATACTTAAACATGTGCCTATGTCAATGATATACAGTAAACATGCTTGGAGCTGTAGAGCAAGAGAGAAGCAAGCTTAGGAACACAAGGTGTAGCCGAAATAGCTGATACATGTCAATTGACATTTGGCCAAACATTGACAGATCATTGGTTGACAGTTGGCGAATTGTTGGTTGACACATGTCTGCTGGTTGTACAGTACATGCAAACACCTATTATATATTTCGAGAAAATATGTATACCTGGAGCAGTGATTCCTAGAAAACCTAGATCTCCTAGCTTTTTCCAGAATTCCTGTAAAAGAAAAAAATAAGTTAAGATAATTTTGTACAGTAGATGGTTTGACATCTTGAGATGATATCAATTAATCTGATTGACTTGACAATGAATGCCACGTCAAAAATAACACCTGATGGGTTAATTTTTTACTTTAATACATCTAGATATACTATATACTATATACTATATACTATATACTATATACTATATACTATATACTATATACTATATACTATATACTATATACTATATACTATATACTATATACTATATACTATATACTATATACTATATACTATATACTATATACTATATACTATATACTATATACTATATACAGTCTAGATATATATAATTTTGCTTCCAGTGTATTTTATGGACTGTATTATATTTAAAGCTTACCCTCATTCCTGTAAAAGTATTTTCTTTGTCTATCTGATCAGCATATGGTGCAAGTTCCTTTTGGAAAAAGTTGTATGCTACTTCTCTCAACTAACAAAAAAACAGAGAATATGTTATTTTGGGTCAAAGAATCAAACTCAACCAATGAAAACAGTTATAACAATATGGGATGCCTATTGACTGCTTGCCGATGAATACTGGTCACACAATAGCCATTGCATGACCATCATTGGTCATTGAGTTGGCGAACTGTTGTCCAAAAGACAGTCATTGGATGATCGATGATCAATTGGCATGAAATAATGGCCGGTCAGTTGCCAGTCATGATGACCAGAAAAATTAGTTTTAGCTTGGTAATACCTTGTTTCTTGGTCAATGTTACTGGTCAAAATGACCTGTAAGGCAAAGATTTGACCAGACAAGTTTCAAATCTGGCCAGACATTGTCCAATGACCAGCTATTATTTCAAGCCCTGATCAGCTGACAGTGTCAACCAACAAGTATCAGCTGGCCAAAGAGCAGTTTTAGTATGACTATGAAACACTTATGGCACAGACTATGGCTTCCCATGACCGTGTCAGTGCTGTGTATGTAAACATACATTTTGTGCCATGTTTTCACACTTATATATGAAATCTGCTTTTAAGTATGCAATTATCATGTCCCCCATTTATTTCTCAAACTTCTCCCCTTCAACTCCCAAAAAAGGATTCCATGAAGCTTCCCATCCCATGTTAATGAATGAAGGGGTCCCTAGATAAATTTACTTTAAAAAGTCTTACATCATAACATGTAAGACTTAAAATCTTACTATCCCCACAGCCACTTGTTTAATTTTCAACAATTAAATGAACGATAATAAATCTGCCGTTAACATAAACATGTAAGTTATAATATGTAATAAAGATATTAATATTTGGACAAATTTGAAAGATAAATTTGCCGGTACCTCGACAGACCATGCTTACGTTGCAGTGTTATCAACTTAGTAAGCTTTAAAATACGATAAAATAAAATATAATAACAATTTATACATGTCTTTGATGGTCATTGAGTCCAAAAACGTAGTCATCAGGAGCTGTAGATAAATATTTCAAGCTACCAAGCCTTGAGGAAGGAATGAGTAGACGTTGAAGTCCAGTTCTTGAAGAACAAACTCTTCTTAGAGCCGCCATCTTGATTAGTGATGATTGTGTAATCAAGTGACCAAATTATTTATCTAGGGAGGGGTGGTACAATTTGATAATTTCTAGAAATAGCAATTTACAATCACAAAATTTTAAACCTTATAGGTATAACTAAAATTAAATTGAAAAGGATCTTAAAATGCTTACTAAATCATTAATTTATAAGATTATTATTATTTGTTAGGGAAATGGGAAAGATATACTTTTTACTCACCCCCCACCCCTGAGTAACGTTTAAGTAATGGTCCCAGACTCCCGGCAACTCCCGGCCGTAGCTCATCACAACATTCAAAATGGCGGTTCTTGGGAACGTAAAAGAATGGCTTCTTTTCTTAGGTGTTGGAAGCTTCATAGGGCTGATATTCTGGTCAGGAATGAATGTTTTTACCTTAAAAACAATTCTTCTATGGATGTTAATCAGTTTTGGGTTCTTAACGTTAATTTTTCACGCGTTTGGCTCGTCGTTACTGGGGTTGATGCAGAAAGTGTTCGGCATTGAAAAGGGAGACAAAACCAAACCAAGTATGTGTAGATCTGTTTGTTGTTTGGTTGTGTTTATTAGTTTTATTGTTTAGTTGAGTGTTCATTTTGTAATTTCGTGGGTTTCGATTGTGCACTTTTTGATTAGTATTACTAATTGATGAAAAAATTTCCAGTTTCGTGGCTGACCACGTTAGCATGTTTACGAGTTAAAGCTGAAGCCGTATTACTGTTTTATTATGTGTTTATACAATCATGTTTATCTGAATTGAAGATTCTTGCTCGTGTATCAAAACCTCACTAACATGTATGTATCTGGTACAAATTTTGAAGTGCTTTTTAACGATAATTTGTAATTTAAAAAATTAAGCTTTCCTTATAAGCAGCTGTTCAGCAGCTGTTTGTTGTACTGATTTTGTTGTATTTCATTTGTTTATGCATTAGAATTCAGCCAGGAAGAGATACGTAGAAGAAAAGAGAGAGCTCTCTCAAAGAAACAAGCTGTGTTTAATGACAGGGTGAGTTAGATCTTGACCATGCAGTGAATTCTTTCGACAACCATGTCCAAAAATGGGTATTAAAAACCAATGAATTCCCATTGTCATTTTGAATGATTTTATGCATCAGCTCTTGCATTATTGTTTTGAGTGTGCATGTGCTAATGTGCTCATGCATTCATTCATTCACTCAGTCAGTCAATCATACATTCAGTCGCTCATTCATTCATTCATATTCATTCATTCATTCAATCATTCATTCATTCATTCATTCATTCATTCATTCATTCATTCATTCATTCATTCATTCATTCATTCATTCATTCATTCATTCATTCATTCATTCATTCATTCATTCATTCATTCATTCATTCATTCATTCATTCATTCATTCATTCATTCATTCATTCATTCATTCATTCATTCATTCATTCATTCATTCATTCATTCATTCATTCATTCATTCATTCATTCATTCATTCATTCATTCATTCATTCATTCATTCATTCATTCATTCATTCATTCATTCATTCATTCATTCATTCATTCATTCATTCATTCATTCATTCATTCATTCATTCATTCATTCATTCATTCATTCATTCATTCATTCATTCATTCATTCATTCATTCATTCATTCATTCATTCATTCATTCATTCATTCATTCATTCATTCATTCATTCATTCATTCATTCTTGAGACTGACCTGTACAGTACTGTATATAGCCGCTAGGGTGGGAACTGGCTGTACACAGGCTATCATGAGACAAACCCGTGTTTTCAAACTTTGGTCAATGTATATATGTATATATTATTTAATCTTAATGAATGGAATGCAGTGAAGTAAGAGCCACTCTGTGGATTCCACTGTTAATTCGCATTTATTTTTTTATCATTTATTTTATTATTTAATCACCTCAGAGCCAGGATTACAAAGAACATGTCATGAAACCAAAGCAAGAAGCTGAACTTCTGAAAAAACAGAAAGAAACACAGAAATTCCACCCCAACTGGAAGGGTGAGGGTCACAGACTTGGGGTAAGTTGTATAAGATATTAAATTTTGCTTTACAGCAATTTTTGATATTATGCAAACTCAGTACATAGTTGCAATAATCAGTAAATAATCAGTTGCAGTAAAAATAATCAGTTGATACCTTTTCCTTTTTGCAAGTATTGGATATAGGGAAACCACAAAGATGTGGCTTTCATGAATAAAGTCCATTGACAACAGTATTTATTTGTTATCAACTTGAATTTAGAGTGGACCAGTACCAAATATTTGTTCATGTGGTCAGGCACACGATGACGTTGACACAGATGAAATGGACCCAGATTGTTTATTAGATTATATTGAAGATACCTATTCAAGTTCAGATGAACAGCAAGAAGGAGAATTGATTCCAGAACCATCAAAAATATCATCTGAAGAACATAAAAATGTTAATACGATAAGACAGAGGAGAAAAGAAAAATCAAGTGATCAGAAAAACAACTCGCAGACAGCTAACAGTGTGGGTCATGAGGTAAAGACAATGCTTTAATCTTCAGGACTTTCAGTCTATTCTATGTCAATGTGGTTTCTTCCACATGGAGTTTTAACAATTTAGCAGTTATGAGAATTGTTTCCCATCTACCAATCAGCACTGGTCATTTTCTCTCGTTTTTCTCATTTTCCATGTCATACTGTATCCCTCACTCACTAGTGGATGTACTTGTTTGCAATATGATATGGAAGCTTTTGAATAAAAATGATATCAATGCAAGCTCAATAACATTTAAATAAATAATCTCTATTAATCATTTATCATACAAAAGAAATGAGATCATTAATGAGAAATATAGAGTCAGAGACTACAATAGCTAATCCCGACATCAACTAACAACATCTTTAGAGCTCATTCAAGTAATTGTTTGACGTTTCAGGAACAAACAACAAATCTTGTCCCAGAGGAGCCAGCTATTGGTACTCCAGGGGTAAGTGTGGAAATGACTGCAATAGTGCTGAATGAGTAAAACACAATCTACTAAATTAGTACACTTTACAGGGCTAAACACAATCACTGGTCAGTTTTAGCTGAGTTATACCTCATTTCTGGCTCAATGTACTGGTCAGAATGATGGGCAAGTTAAGACAAAGATCTTGACTGGACACGTTCCAACACTTTAGGTAGAGCGTTGAGGGTCTCTCGGTGGTGGGTGATAGGTTACATTATTCAAAGGAAGGTTATGGATTCAAGGCTCAAAATAATGGCTGGTCAACAGTGAATGTCCGGCCAATTTTGGTACTTGGCCGGTCAAATACAGTTTTGAACGGACATGTTGACCAGTCATATTTTTAAAAAAAATACTGTATCATACTCCAGACATTTAAACATTTAATACTATCTAATGATATTTTCTAGACTGTGACGGTAGCATTCAGATGTCCTAATGGGGACACTAAGAAAAGAAGATTTACTATAGAATCTCATATACAGGTAATACTGTTCCATAAAATTATTTCATTTTCTCTCAGGAATTTAATTCTTTCTCATGTAAAATGATTGTATTGTTCCTGCCATCTAAACAATGCTGCCATCGATATCATGTGACAATGAACAAAATTTATAGTGACCCACAAAAAATCTTGGGACTCAAATCTTGAACAGACACATGTGGCCTGGGTCCCAGAACCCAGATAGAACAATGTAGTCCAGTGATCAGGCACCATGGAGGCAGCCCTCCCCCCTTGATTTTAGCCAAAAATGATTTTCTATTATGAGTTGCCTAAAGCTTTGACATTACATTAATGCAATGTATTCGCCTCAAAACTGCAGTTCTGTAAATTGCATTTCCAAGCTTTTAGGAGTGTGAGGGCATTCCTCCAGACCCCCTATATTAGACCCCCACTCAAACACATGCTCAGCAGTCCCTGATTTCTAATTTCTTTCTGTTAGAGTTTGGTGGATTATGCAGAGTCGCAAGGCTACACATCAACAAGCTATTGTATCATGACAACGTATCCAAGGAAACCATTGGCTGACCCAACAAAAACATTGACAGAGGCAGGACTGACACAAGATGTTGTCTTGGTGATAGATGATGTAGATGATTGATGAATAATGATAGAAATTGCCAGCCAATTTCAACACTCTGGATTTTAGACCATTTTGTTGTAGGCTGACAAATCAGAGGTTACTAAATACAACTGTCAATGAATAACATGAGATCCATTTTGTAAGTCTTTGGTGTTCTAGCTGTTGTCCAGGCATTGACTCTATTGCTGAGGTTGTATTACCATATTACCACAGGCAACCCATGTAAGGAATATAACATTAGGTTTAGATTAGTGATATACAAAGTGGGTAAAGAAATGGCAGTAACTGCCCCTGGGTTTCAGTCGGAATTTGTTTTGTGGCTGAAATGATGGTGATTCAGAGACCGAATCATCCTCGTTTCAGCTGCAGTAATTCCTTTACAACCCAGGGTAAACAGTGACATGATCTTTAACCATTTTATTACCAAGAAATTATTATAAAAAATAGAATCATTTATATATATACAGTATTTTAAGACATAAGGAACTCAAGATAGATTTATGAGTAGAGGAAAGTTTGGGCAATGGAAGTATAAAGTTTTGGTTAATTTTGGTTATTTTATCATGTGCATTACATAGAACTTTTCTGAGATAGGGAACATGGTGCATTGTGGTCTAGCTTGGGTACAAACATCTTTTGTTCACCATGCCTTATATGGTGTTGTTTGTACCCAAGCTAGACCACAATACATTCTGTTTTTCAAATTCAGAAAAGGCTTATGGACAACTTGCATTGAATTTAATATCTTTGAGAAATGGGAAATTTTGATAAGTTTAGAACTTTAGTCCAGAATTTTAAAAAACTTTATAAATTTAAAGAAAAATATTATATGGTACACATACCATTCAGTTATATAGTTCCTGTTCTTCATAAATTATCCCAAATATTATCTGACATATATTTCAATATATATTTATTTTTTGGGAAAGGAAAAATAGTATAACTAACTATAAAGTATTAGAGCTAAATAAATGTACATGTATTGTAGGGTATGGTCAGTGGTCCAATAAGCTTAATTATTTACTTTTTTGTGCCTAAAGTCCCTGTTACACTGTGCAGTTTTATCACCAACTTGTCTCCCAATGCTTGAAAATGTAGTGATGCAGGTTGCTGAACGGCCTTGTAACACTGCAATTTTTCTGCAGCAACTTATCTCGCTATACTTGAAAATGTAGTGATGCAGGTTGCTGAATGGCCTTGTAACACTGCAATTTTTCTGCAGCAACTTATCTCGCTATACTTGAAAATGTAGTGATGCAGGTTGCTGAACGGCCTTGTAACACTGCAATTTTTCTGCAGCAACTTATCTCGCTATACTTGAAAATGTAGTGATGCAGGTTGCTGAAAGGCCTTGTAACACTGCAATTTTTCTGCAGCAACTTATCTCGCTATACTTGAAAATGTAGTGATGCAGGTTGCTGAAAGTCCCTGTTACACTGCAATTTTTCTGCATTAACTTATCTCGCTATACTTGAAAATGTAGCACTGCAGGTTTTGGTCTGTATAATTTCTTAAAAAACTAAGCCAGAATCTACAAGTCAAATTTAAATCTTTAACATCGATTACATTGTATTCACGAGGTAGTGTTGTTAATCAATGTCATTCCAAGGGTGTAGGTTTTGTATTATCCTTTATAATAAGACCATCCCAGTCCTCAATCAGTCTTGCTGTGTTTTTGCCTGGTACTGGATCTGGTTTTCTAACCACAAAACGTTCTCCTCCCCTCCATACAGCAACCGGGTTCAAGAGTTTCTTGGCTGCTCTAACTTGACCTTGACTATCCTCTATTACCATATCAATATCTTCTACTTTCAACACTGTAACATCAGCTACTAGTCCTGGACTCAAAGAACCTATCTTATCTTGCCATCCAATAGCTGACGCTGGTGTTATGGTGACAGCCCTGATGATGTCTACCAGTGGCATCCCAATATTTAGCAATTTAGACATTACCATTGGAAGATCATATGCAGGTCCATCAAGTGACATGGTGTGTAAGTCAGTACTAATAGTATCAGGCCAAAATTGTTCCTTCGCACATATCTCTGCAACTGTCCATGAAAAGGACCCAAATCCATGCCCAATATCAAACAATACCCCTCTCTTTCTAGCCTGGTGAATAGATGGGTGGATTTTTTGTGTTGAAGGATTGACTATGCTGCTTTGATGGGCATGAAAGACGTGAGTGAGAATATCTCCCTTCCTTAGGCTTCCTGGACAAGTCAGCTGGTCAGTATCTAAGAAAATAATATACATTTTCAGGGTATGATACACAAGTTTGAGACCAATGAAACCATAGAACTGCTTGCCTTGGCTTTCATTCACTGTAATAGATGAATGTGTGAAGTGGACCATCAAAGGGACACCAGCCACTGATGATGCTCTCAGGGCTCTCCTGTCAAGAGGAAAATTCATGCATAAGCTGCAGTAATGCTATCATGAAAAACAGGATGTACACAAGGATGAAGCATGAAATGGGAAAACATTACAACCAAGCTAGAAAGGACTATTCATCTACACATATGAGACCATGCATCAAAGAATGTACTAGGAATTATGTTGTTGATTGATCAATCACTGATGTCACAGTGTCATGAATTGTACCTGTAAGCTTCCTCTTCATATTCGCCATCATTAGTGACAGAGCAACTTAATCGTAGTTTAACGCCAACTGCTACATCTCTGTTTTCTTGGATGCATTTTGCACAAGACTCTGGATCAACTTGGTTGAGGGAATCACATTCTCCTCCCTTAACTGTACAAAACATAGATTAATTTATCATTCAATGAAGTGTGCAATATCTGCAGGGATGCAAGTAAATTAAGAGGGTTGGGGATTTTTCCCCTACCACCACTCACTCATCCCTGGGGTCTCAATTTTGATTCCTGGACTCGGCATTACACACGAGTAGAGTTTGTTCCTAGTATGTGTTCTCTGGTACTGTTCCTCCCTTCACCCAACCTAATAAGCTAAATTCCAACTTGATCTGTGTGAGTTAGCCATGCCCTGATTGTGATCAGCCCTTAGGTTGTTTTGGGGTATCAATAAAATTTGAACGTTTTAATTACCAACACCAGCACATCCAGCAGCACTGAGCCCATGGGATGCAACATGCACAAAACAAAGAACCCTTGTCTTGCTGTTTTCCACGACATACTTCTGCAAACCTGGCAAGGTACTTGCACCTACAATCAAGGTTTCAATTATTTTACTCATTTATATTTTCGCGTCTATGTGTTCGGGGGGGGGGGGGATGAAGGGAAGGGGGGAAGGGGGAAGGGGTAGCCCAGGTCTCAAGAATCCAAACAACACAGGCCACAGGCTTACTGGAAAACCACACTTTAACGAGCACAAATTTTTGGTGCATCATATTTTGATGGATAGGGACGGAGGTGGAGGGAGGAGGGAGGGAGGGAGGTGGAGGGAGGGAGGGTCATTGACCTTTTTAATAAAAAAGGATTCAGGCTTTTAGGTTTTCATCATTTCATGAATGCCATTAATAGTATTCCAAAAGCAGTGGACCAAATACATAATTTTATAGACCCCTTATATAGCACGTCGGAATGCAGCTCAATTTGGAGGACAAAACAATAGGTTCCAATTAATTCTCAGGAGATTGAAATTGATTGTCCTCTAAATTGAGCTGCTTTGATGTCATGCTTTCCACGTATTTGGTTTAGTCTACTTTGACTGTGATTAGGTACAAGAAAACCATATCAAGGTTAAATTCTATAGCTAGTAATGGGTGATGTAGTTATATACCTGCACTGCCTGCATCCACTACTGTCGTAACGCCTCTAGCTAGACAAGTTTCATCAGGGTTCACTCCTAGAGGAGTAGCGTACTGATAAACATGAGCATGAATGTCGATCAAGCCAGGGGTCACAAGACAACCAGTAGCATCAAACTCTTCGTGTTGCTTGAGTTCAATATCTAGGTCTTTTTCAACCTTTACAATCTTGCCATTTTGAATTTCTACATCAGCGATTCCATCGAAGCCATTGGCAGGGTCTAATACTCGGCCATTACGGATCACAATATGTGAGTTTATATGTCGCTCCATCAACTTCCTGGATATTTCTGTCATGCTGCCACGAGCGTCATCTGGTTCTAGTTTCACTTATAATATAGATTCAGCCGGTTTTATAGGAAAGGCTTGAGACTTTGGGTGGCTGAAAGGTTTAAAAGTTTACTTGGGACCGCTTTTGGCCCCGGGCTTTTGGCCTTATCGACGCTCGTTGTTTATTTTTGCTATTCGAACCCCAATATCGGATTGCATACAGATGTCACGCGAGAGATCAATTCGTGACCGCAAGGTTTAGTCGAGCAGAAAAATGTGATGCTGGTTCTCTTGGCAAAGTCTCTCAAATTGAGGAAAAGTATCGGTGTTATCTTTTGAAACACAAAGATAACGGGATTCAAAATAAGCTCTTTTTTAACCAAATCATCACTGATAAACTTAAATAGCATAGATCTTGAAGGACTGCGGAGTTCCTAAAATCTGAGTAAGAAGTGTAGGGCGGGGGATTGGGAAATCTAGTGGATTTTAGCAGCAGGTCTCTGCCTTCAGTCAATTTGTGTTTGCTTTTTTGTCTCTTAGTTTGCTGTGCTTTAGTATTAGCGCAAACAGCTAGGCAAAGCCTGTCGAACAAACTCAAGAATTTCATAATCTGCATAATCACTAACTGATCGGAAAATTTGAAAGTAATGTTGTGAGTATCCTATAAATAAAATTCAGTGTTAAAACGAAGTTTGAAGCTTCAAAATTTGCAACCCAAATTTAGAACATAAAGTATATTGAAAACCATTATCAGAAAGTATGCAACTCGATTTCCTCAATTTCTCTTTAATTATTAAAACTAACGTTTTATTCAAAATTACTCTTTAAAATCGAAAGATAACGGCTAATACACGAGGCAAAATGTTGATGGCTATAATTATAAAGTCAAATAAGGACATTTGCTGCTTGAGTTGACAATTAAAATGTGATGTTGTCAACTATATTAAATAAGATATTCACTAATTCAGAAGTTATTTACTAATTTAGTCATTATGGATGAATATGATGATTGTGATGCTGATATAAAATGGATGTACGAATATGATGATGGTGCTGATGCAACATGGATGAACAAATATGATGATGCATAATGATGCAACATGGATGTACGAATATGATGCTGGATGCTGCTGATGTAACATGGATGTATGAATATGATGATGGATGCTGATGCAACACGGATCTACGAATATGATGATGGATGCTGCTGATGCAACAAGGATGGACAAAAAGATGTTGCATAATGATGCAACATGGATGGACGAATATAATGATGGATGCTGATGCAACAAGGATGGGTGAATATGATGATGCTGCTGATGTAACATGGATGGACGAATATGATGATGGATGCTGATGCAACACGGATCTACGAATATGATGATGGATGCTGCTGATGCAACAAGGATGGACAAAAAGATGTTGCATAATGATGCAACATGGATGGACGAATATAATGATGGATGCTGATGCAACAAGGATGGGTGAATATGATGATGCTGCTGATGTAACATGGATGGACGAATATGATGATGGATGTTGATGTAACATGGATGTACGAATATGATGATGGATACTGCTGATGTAACATGGATGGATGGATGAATATGATGATGCATAATGATGCACCATGGATGGACGAATATGATGATGGTGCTGATGCAACAAGGATGAGTGAATATAATGATGCTGCTGATGTTACATGGATGGATGAATATGATGATGGATGATGATGTTATATGGATGGACGAATATGATGGATGCTGCTGATGTAACATGGATGTACGAATATGATGATGGATGGTGCTGATGTAACATGGATGTATGAATATGATGATAGATGCTCCTGATGTAACATGGATGGACGAATATGATGGATGCTGCTGATGTAACATGGATGGACGAATATGATGATGGATGCTGATGTAACATGGATGTACGAATATGATGATGGATGCCGCTGATGGAACAAGGATGGACAATAATGATGATGCATAATGATGCAACATGGATGGACGAATATGATGATGGTGCTGATGCAACAAGGATGGGTGAATATGATGTTGCTGCTGATGTTACATGGATGGATGAATATGATGATGGATGCTGCTGATGTAACATGGATGGATGAATATGATGATGGTGCTGATGCAACAAGGATGGGTGAATATGATGTTGCTGCTGATGTTACATGGATGGATGAATATGATGATGGATGCTGCTGATGTTACATGGATGGATGAATATGATGATGGATGCTGCTGATGTTACATGGATGAATGAATATGATGATGGATGCTGCTGATGTAACATGGATGAATGAATATGATGATGGATGCTGCTGATGCAACAAGGATGGATGAATATGATGATGCATAATGATGCACCATGGACGGACGAATATGATGGATGCTGCTGATGCAACAAGGATGGATGAATATGATGATGCTGCTGATGTTACATGGATGGATGAATATGATGATGCATAATGATGCACCATGGATGGACGAATATGATGGATGCTGCTGATGCAACAAGGATGGATGAATATGATGATGCTGCTGATGTTACATGATGGATAAATATGATGATGGCTTCTGATGTAACATGGATGGACGAATATGATGATAGATGCTGATGTAACATGGATGTACGAATATGATGATGGATGGTGCTGATGTAACATGGATGTATGAATATGATGATGGATGGTGCTGATGTAACATGGATAAATGAATTTGATGATGGATGCTCCTGATGTAACATGGATGGACGAATATAATGATGGATGCTGATGTAACAAGGATGTGTGAATATGATGATGGATGCTGCGGATGTAACATTGATGTACGAATATGATGATGGATGCTGCTGATGTAACATGGATGGACGAATATGATGATGGATGCTGATGTAACATGGATGGATGAATATGATGATGCATAATGATGCAACATGGATGGACGAATATGATGCTGGTGCTGATGTAACATGGAGTACGAATATGATGATGGATGCTGCTGATGTAACATTGATGTACGAATATGATTATGGATGCTGCTGATGTAACATGGATGTACGAATATGATGCTGGTGCTGATGTAACATGGATGTACGAATATGATGATGGATGCTGCTGATGTAACATGGATGGACGAATATGATGTTGCTGCTGATGTTACATGGATGGATGAATATGATGATGGATGCTGCTGATGTAACATTGATGTACGAATATGATTATGGATGCTCTTGATGTAACATTGATGTATGAATTTGATAATGGATGCTGCTGATGTAACATGGATGTACAAATATGATGGATCGACGAATATTCTGAGATGGGACACTTGCCTTACGAAATGATACATTTATTATCATGCGCATTATTATTAATTAAAAAACTGTAGAAATTGTATATCATGCATGTTGATGGGGATCGTGTTGATTACATTTGTCTATCTAACGAACCGTTAGATTAAAAGAATGGTATGGTGATAATGGGTATAATGATGATAATGATGACTGGGTTGGTGATTTTACGATGATAGTTTTGGTGAAGGTGATGATGATGATGATAATAATGTTGTAAATAATCAATACAACTCGTGTTTAGCGCAATGCTGAAATTATTTTACTTGATCAGTATTAATGAATAAAAACACACTTGAAATTGATAATGTAATAAAAATGTTGGCTGTGATGATGATGGTGATGATGATGTGACGGGTGATGATGATAATGATGGTGTTTTTGATGATGATAATGATAATGATGATGATGATATCTATGATAAAACATTTCTACAATTAAAAAGTTCTTCTAAATAAACTAGCAAGTGTAGCGGTGCAATGATATCGGGTACCAGACTCGAGATTCCTCGATAGATCCACATGCACCGTCTACTGATAGTCGTGAAACTGAAAAACACTCCAAACCGCCACACTACGGTATGTTCCATGTGGCATTTTTTTTTTTCAAGAAAATGTGACAAGAACTTCATTATTATCATGAGATCTACAATGGCTTGACTTGTCAGTCTCTACTCTACCCCTTTTATCTTACAAATCCGACATTTCGTTTCTTCATGCTTTCTTTGTTTTCTTCTTGGTTTGCTTGTGGATTTTACGAGGCCCTGATTTACTTGGTGCTGCAAATTGTAAAATTTTGATAATTTATTTTAAGATGCTTAAATAGATTGAGTTCAAGGCATAAGTCTTCGTAATTCAGTAAAACGATGAATTGACCTCTCTCAGTTGTCTCTCGCGGGAGTTTTTATTAGGCCTTACCTAAAGGTGGATTCCAGCGAATTTGGTTTCGCCTGCAACCGCAATGGCAACAAGGGCTATGGCAGCAGTGACAACAGTTATGACAGCAGCAGCATTGATGGCAACATGGATGACAAATACAAGCACATGATGGCTGTTCCTCATGTTTCGGACAACATACACCACCTGATAATCGAAAACGGACAACTTTGTTATTTTTCTAAATTTATGGAAAAAAGCCATAACTTTTGATTTAAAAAAAATTCAAAAGCAGAGTAGAATAAACCTTTTTAGCTTGGGTTTGGTTAGAGGATTTTTGTTGCGACATGATAAAAATCAACTAATCCCCCAAAGAGGTAATATCTTTTTTTTATGATCCCTCCTCAATAATGGGTGCTACTAAGTGACCCCCCCCCCCTCCACTTTGACACCTGTCAATGTACAGCTGACTCCCCGGTTGTCTAAGAAACACGTGACAGCTCGGCCCCTAAATCTTCCGACCGGTCCTCCCTAAGATGAACGGGAAATTTGGGTCTTAGTCTGTCATATATAGCTTTACTTACATGGGTGGTAGCAGACAGGCACTCGCACCCATTCCACGTGCGGTTTGATGCCTTTCCAGCATACACATCCACACCCACCTATGGTTAAAGTAATAAATAGATAACTAGATGAAAATACACAGCTTAATGAAATTCCTTTGTCAATATGTCGGTTATAACCCCCCCCCCCCCCGGTATATGCCCCCTCCGATTATAAGACCACCCGCCAGGGGGTTCAACCCACCTCGTACTGACTAATATTTTTCAAATGTCCTTTTATTTGTAGACGAAAAGATTAAAAGCACGGCGATCTCCAAAAGAAATAACAATGATATGTTGGTATAGATTGCTACTGATACGCTATTAGAGTGCATTTAGTAAAAGCGTGAAACTTTACTAATACTAAATTGTACTATTTTGTACAAATTAATAATTAGTAAGTTTAGTGTGCACGTGCAATCACTGAACCGCGATTGTGTGAATAATCAAGTTAAGCGCAGTCAAGCGCGTTTTAGAAACGCTGGTGTACAAAAACCAATGAAACGACTAGTTATGATTACTGTGTCTAAATGTCGTGGAGAATAGTTTCAAGATTACAGAAGCGAATAAAGGTCATTTTTACGTATATTAACGTTTAAAGCCAGCCAGACTGAGTATTTGTAAGGTGAGCTACAATAGAGTAAATAATACTTGTTCTTTAGTGTGCCTTCAATTTGCAGTAGCGCAAAGGAATAAAGACTCTAAAAGGTTTTTACTCGCGTAGTATTGTGGTTATTTTAGTTTTAGATGGGTCTTGTGTCTTGATTTTGCAGCAGCGCGAAGAAACAAAGACATTAAAACCTTTTTACTCGCGTATTATTGTGGTTATTCTAGTTTTAGATGTGTCTTGTGTCTTGATTTTGCAGAAGCGCGAAGAAACAAAGACATTAAAAACTTTTTACTCGCGTATTGCTGTGGTTATTCTAGTTTTAGATGTGTCTTGTGTCTTGATTTTGCAGCAGCGCGAAGAAACAAAGACATTAAAACCTTTTTACTTGTGTATTATTGTGGTTATTCTAGTTTTAGATGTGTCTTGTGTCTTGATTTTGCAGCAGCGCGAAGAAATAAAGACATTAAAACCATTTTACTTGTGTATTGTGCTTATTTTATCTTTAGACGTGTCCGTTGTCATGATTTTGCAACAGCACAAATGAATAAAGACTTTTAAATAATTTTACGTGCGTGTTGTGGTTATTTTCAGCTTCACTTGCTTATTCTAGGCACGTGAGCATCCGCTCTTCACGCTTCAACTAATTTTTAACAAAATAGTACAAAATAGTACTATTTAGTAATTAGCGTTTCATGCTTTTACTAAATGCACTCTACATAACAGCTGTGTATATTATACATTTTCCAATAATTGCCCTCTCTCAGCATCCAATAATTGCCCTCTCAGCATCCAATAATTGCCCTCTCAGCATCTAATAATTGCCCTCTCAGCATCTAATAATTGCCCTCTCAGCATCCAATAATTGCCCCCTCAGCATCCAATAATGTCTTAGTTAAAACAATAGAATCCAAGATCACCGCATCAGACCAAATAAAGTCTACATGTATGCCTTTGCAAAACGATAAATAAGCCATGCATTTAACACCACTCACTGCAGTTTAGTTGTTTGATATATACAACAAAATTTCCATTTCAACCTCCATCCTACATGCACACACTATAAGTTACCCTTCTTTTTCCCTGGTTACTTTCCGGCTCATGTGTTTCAGTTACCTTCTCGTCTTCCGTATTGCCCGTTATTTCTGCCGTATCTATTCCCTCTCCAACGACGATGTCCACGTCTATGATCAAAACGTCTTGAATTATGATCGTCATCGTCAGCTGGAATATGATCATCGTCATCATCATCTCTTTCATCACCCCTATCATCATCATCATCTTCATCATCATCATATCTGTCTTTTGAGGGTCTTCTTCTTCGTCCATAATGACCACTAGGTTGTAGAGTCTCTTGGTTCTCCTCTGTCTGAGGTGTGGGCAACCCTCTAGTTGGTACCAATGGAACGTTGTTGAATATGGTTTGCTGAGATTTTATTGGAGATCGTGCTAGTGACGTCGATAGTTGTGTACCGCCCGGAAGGGCTAGTGTCTGCGGGGCGGTTTGGACGATCTGCGCTGGTTGTACCTCCTGCGATTGGCCTGGGTTTTTGGGCTTCATACCCAATAAATTACTAAGGATTTGTTCGGCCGTAGGAACATCTCCCTTTGTTGTACTTTGACCTACCAAAACATTGGCACATTCATGAATTGATCGGTACGGAATTTTTCTATTAGGCGGCCGCCCTCGGGGAATATTCGAGGGGTCGCTACTAGCGACGGAATTAGAATCGGAATCGGAGTCGGAAACAGCTTATCAATCAATCAATCAATCAATCAATCATTTTTTGTTTGCTACCGGTTTGAAATTTACAATTACACATTATGACGATGTGAAAATCAGAAAACAAAGATGGAATTGGTGTCAGAAGCGCTTCGAAACCCGAATCGGTAGGTTTTTTTTTTAGCTTGTGTTTAGGATTATGACGAGCGGTTTTCACTTGCGTTTTCACGTATTAACTGTACATGTTTCCGACTTCGATTCCGACTTCGATTACGTGGCAATCGAAAACCAGGTGAATGCATTCGAACGCAAGAACGCAAGCGAGCCAACGAGGCAAATTTAAAACAATCTGTAATATCTTGATTGAAAATTGAAAATTATGGAATTGAGCAACAAACGCATGCAATACCCAAGCTTACCATCGCCATTTTCTGAAGAATTATTAGCAAATGAATTTCCAGCAACTGGTTCACTTTGCTGTCCAAGTATATGCCTGACTCCGTACGAAAACGTCAAACAAACAATCGTCAATATGTAGAGAAAATGACGTCCCATGTCTATAAAAAACACAACTGCATCCTCCAGAAAATTTACTTCTCTCTTCCTGAAAACACTGCGGAAAAGAGGAACATAATGTATCGAGGTCTATATAACACTAGGTATTAATGCTACCGGGGTCCCCTGGGGAATGTTACAAGGAACAAGAAGCAAATAGTTAATGTTAGACTGAACCTTAAAAAAACCTTTAAATTCATTCTATCGATCCAATGTCGATACATATAGGACGAGATCGTTATGGTATTTTGGGTCCCCCTGAGCCTGTTCTCTAGTATTTTGACGAAGACATTGTTTTCTAGTTTTCTTGCAAGACTGAAGTTGGTATCGTGTGTAAAAGTAAAGCATGAAAAGGCAATGAAATTACGTGCGGTTAAGCAGAACCAGAACAGACAGTCGACTGAATCAATGTTTTTCTATCAAAATGCCAACAGCTTACATATAAGACTGGAGCAGGTAAAGAAAAAACATTGCCTGTCACTAACTGCATGCTTAGCTTTATAATTTCTTGTTTTTTTTCCTAAAAAAAGTAAGCCAAAAAGCAAAACTTTGACTTTACTCACCTAAATTTCTCTCAGTTTCAGATAATTTCTATTGTCCTTGTAACAGTCCCTTCTTTTTTCCCTTCAAATCGTTCCTCCCCCTATCGTGGAATACAAGCAAGTATTTTGCTTTTGATTTACTAACCAAATGTTTGACTTTCTGGATTCCTTTTTACTTACCTAAACTGACCTATGTCGTAAATTATTCACGAGGAAAACGACCTTCATTTTCTAAAAATAATGTATATCTAGCAGAGGATGATGCCAAAGCAGCAAAAATCAATTGGTCTGTTCTGCCAGAGTATTGTTTAGAAAATGTCGATTTTTTAGCTGTTGATTGAATTTTCTTTCATTTTTTTTTTTGGTTGTTAAGTTCGTGTTGCGTGGGGTTTTCATTTTTTTGACATATAGCTCATTATATGCTTACCCACTTCATGTACCAGTTGCTGAGGTCACCCCTATGGTTGATCTTGACTCTTTAGTTAAGCTTCAATTGTTTTACAAGAGCAAGATTTTGACCGAACCACAGCTGGGAAATAATAATTGGTGCATTCATGACTTCATGGGGTAAAAAAGGGTTCCTAAAAAAAGTATGAGCCTTGGTTTGTATACGAAAAGGCGCAAGGGACAAAGTTTGAAACTTCTCATGGGCATCCTAGGACAGCAATGTGTTGTGGATCAGGCTTTGTGGGTCTTTTTAAGGTCAAGATGTTGAACCACAGTCGTCATTTATGCTAAACCAATATCATTTAACTTGATTGGATCTCAAAACCCTAGTTTGTCTTGGACTTCCTTAATTTTCATATCCTGTGCCAATCTGAATCATGCGACAAATAAATTCTTTAATGGTTCGGGGAAAGTTTAAATTCGAGGACGAAACGCAGAAATGCCCTTCCCCTTCCCCGCTGTGAAGGGTTCTTTTTTAAACAACGTTGCCTTTGCTTAATTTACCCTCACCTAAGTCGTGGTGTCTATGACACTTTTTTGCCAATCCCCTACCTCCAGTTTTGCAATTTCCTGAATCCCTGGACCCGTCCTCCCATCTTTCACTTTTTTCCTTTGTATTTGAGGTTTATAGTCCGTATAGGATCCATTCTTTATACCTTTATAAAACTTTTATCCCTTACTGAGCTTAGTTTTTATTTGTTTATGTTTATATGTGAATCTTTATTTAGGCGCTTCATTGCAACCTGCATTATCAAATAAAATTGTATTCCAAAAGTAGTATATACGTACGTTTAGTGCAGGCCTAGCCAAGGGTTAAAGAGGTTAAAAGGGGAAACTTTTATTCAAAATGTTTTAACGACCATTTACCCTCATTTAGACCATTTACAGGTATGATAAATTTCATGATGTAAAAAGAGTTAATTCGACAAAATTTTCTGAGGTGTGGTAAAATGAAGCCTTTAAAAGTGCACTTCATTGGTTATGAGAACGTATGGCGCAAGGTTCACAGCCATTGGCAAAAAGAGTCTCTTGTAGACGTCCATTATTTCTTATCATCAATCGATTGTTAAGACTGATGAAGCCCGCAAGAGTACACTTTCACAGTTATTGGCAAAAGTCTCTTGTAGACGTCCATTGTTTCTTGTCATCAATCGATTGTTAAGACTGATGAAGCCCGCAAGAGTACACTTTCACAATTATTGGCAAAAGTCTCTTGTAGACGTCCATTGTTTCTTGTCATCAATCGATTGTTAAGACTGATGAAGCCCGCAAGAGTACACTTTCACAATTATTGGCAAAAGTCTCTTGTAGACGTCCATTGTTTCTTATCATCAATCAATGGTTAAGTGAGATAAAGCCTGCAAGAGTACACTTCATTGGTTAAGAACGTATAGGTTTCACAGAAGTCCGGTACAGTGTCTTTTGTTTCCATCAATCAAACGGAAACCAAAACACAGGAAAACATTTGTTAAACACCGGCTAGTGAGCTGTCAAGATATCGCACACAAAAAAAAAATGCAGATGAATGAACCATCAAACAAGATTCATTTCTATTAAACACTGATTTAAAATCATATGCATTGTCCCAATAAGAACGCTGCATGGTATCGCATACGAGTAGGGTTTGTTAGGTCTCTCCATAAAACGTAACAGGCTAAACTAAAATTCCATCTGTGAGTTAACCGTGCCCTGACTTTGATCAGTTTGTTTCACGTCGATTGTGCACAAGCGAAAGAAACGGTCGAGTTCTTTGTAGCAAGCGTTGGTGAATGACAAAGCTAAGCATTCATAAGAGGTCAAGGAGTGCACCCAACCCAACAGGAAAGACTGAAAGGCTTAAGAAAGATCGTATACTAAGGACTTTTTCTCTTTCTTTGTACTTTTCAGCGTCATCAATGAGAGAAGGAAGCAGATACGACTTGAAGTTCAGATGACGTCACCATAGAAAAAAATCTCAATTTTTTTTTCCAAATCAACTAATAGGAAAAAAGGCGGTTCAGAATAGTCTGCTGAGCGCTTCCTCTTTCCTTTGTACTTTTTCGATTCATTGTTGTCATCAATGAAGGAAGCAGATGCGGGAAAAAAAAAAAAATTTTATTCCCGGTTTACATTTTATACTGTCACTCCATTTATGAGAAAGGACAGGGTTGAGAAAGTTGATTGCTTTCTGTTTTTTTTGTACTTTTTCATTGTTATTAATGAAGGAGCAGGAAAAAATTTCAGTTAAGTTAAGATAACATCATAGCAAAAATGACCTTCCTACCCATAGGAAAGAAAAGGGCTGAGAAAGTCTACTGAGTGCTTTCTCTTTTCTTTGTACTTTTCAATGTTATTTTCAAAGAGCAAGAAAAAACTTTACATGTAAGTTAAGATGACATCATAGCAAAATTTGCTTTAATCTTGATTTTGATTCTAAGTCATATTATTGTACTACTAGTGCTTATCACAAAAACACTCCAATTCAGTATAAATTATTATGTCACTTCCCTCCAGACAAAAAAAAAGGCGTTGAACCGGCAGGCGGCAATTTGTGGTCACCTCTCCTTCTCGATTTACTGAAAATTATTCATCCAATTGATGAATCAAGCTTTCAATTTTGCCGCTCAATTAGTGGTCACAATACATTCACCATATAATATTGGAATATTTTTTGTCCATACGCCTGAAGCCACCTGCGAGTTAACGCTTTTCTGCTTCTTTCCAAGTGGTTTGACTGACATAACCTTATATGGTCAACTTCATGAGCTGATTCCGCAATTTCTTCGCTAGCATTATAGTTTATTTCTTAATTAAATGTTTTGACCCTTAAATTTTTTAATCGCTTATTTTTATTGAATACTTACTGTTGGCTCTTACAGCTTTTAAAACTCATAGTTAATGGAGTGGAATGGTTTGGAAACCTATTGTTCTAGGTTTTTGTTCAACCTTTTCTATTGTTATATGACGTTGACCGTGCACAGAGAAGAAAAAGTTGCAGCGTTTGTTCATCGTAAATTAGAGAACATAGACGTTTTTTCCTTAAAAATGTTCTAAAATAGGAGATATTTCTTAATTAATTCTATATGATAAAAATTAATTGTTTACTGAAAAGGGTAATCACCTTTTTGAACGCTTTCTTATCTATCATCTAGTAACTTAACTGTATCTGCGCGGAATTATTTATCCTCTTCTTTGTAATCTTAGAATGAAAATTTTACACTTTCAAAATGATCGTACATGAAAACAGTACAGAAACTAGTATTTTCAGCCATACTTGCTTTGGTTCATTGTGCACGGTCAATATCACGTGATGGTACGTTTCAACATCGCTCGCCAAACAAAAACCTAGAACAATAGGTTTCCAAACCATTCCACTCCATTAACTATGTAAAACTGTTGTTGTATTTTTGCATTTTTGAATCATGTTTTTTATCATCATTACTCAGTTTATTTTTACCATCAGTGAATTATTTGCTTGGCAACGCTGTCTTCCCACTTCAAATTGTTGGCAAATCGCTCTCATTTTTCATTAGAAATTGACATAAATGAATTCTCTTAGAATTTGAGTATATTTTGCGCAATAATAATATTTTTACGAATATTGTATTTCAAATTCATGGTCTTTATTTTGGAAAACAGGTTGAGTAAATTTATTCATTTTAGCTTTATGAATAAATTTTGCAAAAGAAAAATGAAAAACAACCGAGGTTATTGCACTAATTAAAACCAAATAACACTGAAAGTAAGACTAAACATAGTCGATGCGAAGAAACACCCATTGATGCTTTTTAAAAATGTTTTTACTCGCTATTCAATCGCATCACTGCATGCCCTAAAACACAGGAAGCCCAGGCCAATATATTTAAAACCGCAAGTGTTTGACTCATCAGTCGTGTGATTCTTATTTCTAAAACCGGAAAAAGAAGTGACGCAATTCTTTCGAAACCCTTGAGGATCAAAGCAATAGCTTATTCCTTAAAAACATCTGTAAAAAAAGGATGTTTTGGCGATTTTTTGTGTGTTTGCGAATGTGTGGTTTACAAGAAAGGAAAGAGAAAGAGAGAAAAATGGGAGGTTCTGTTCTGATCTTTGTTCTTCCCGTTTTTCGGTTTCATTGCTCACTTTACATGGGGTAAAAAGCTTTACTCTCTCATCTAAAAATTTACTCACAATCAAATCAGTAACTATAACAATCCCTTAAAAAGTCCTCGTATCGTCTTCAAAGTAGTTGCTCAGTAAACAACTTTCCACCCAAAAAAACTTTCGAAAAAAATTGTCAGTAGTAGGACTTCTAACTGACTGACCAAAAGTTATCGTCTGAGGGATAAGAGAGCATTGCATTCGTGCCTCGTCTTCCCAAAAACCAGTTTACCATATTTGGCCTCATTAAAATGTAACAGGGTTTTATATTTGACCAGTCGACAATGTGATTGGCTGATTCGCTATGAATTTGATAGATATCTGTCGAAAGTGACAGTTAGTGTTGATTTTTGCATGCCAGTGTGGGCGGCGATAGTGACTTGGGACTGTCTCTCTTTAAGAGCTTTCCTCTGAGCAGCAACTCTAGCGATCCCTGCAGAAATAACTTTGATCATGGCGGAGCAACAAGTTATTGATCCAGTCAGAGGGGACGAAGAGTTTAGTGATGAGGAATTAGATAGAATGCAGAAGAGGAAAGACGATTCAGCTTCGAGCGAAGACATTTCGGGATCAGAAAGCGAGGGAGAGACCCAAAATGGTGACCAGAGGAATGAAATTCCGGAGAAATCTAAAATCCAAGACGAACCTGTTGGACAAGACGATGAAAAGGACGAACCTGTGAGCAAAGACAAGGGACAAGATGAGGAAGAAAGTGGCAGTGGAAGCAGCGAATCAGAGACAGATTCAGAATCGGAAACAGATAGCGAGTCTTACACAGAATCGGAGAGTAGTGATAGCGAAAGGTAAGTAGATTGAAGAGAAAATCAATACACATTGATGTATCCTTTACCTTAAGTAGTTGCTTAAAACTGCCTTGAAAATGAACACCCAGATTCGCCATTCCTTAGGCTTGAAATTTAATTTTTTTTAAACTCAAACTTGAACCATAGCAAATTTATTCAGCCGCAGGATCCGACAAAATACAATTTATAATCCGCATTTCATATCTTGAATCCCAAATTTGTACATGTTATAGGTTTTGCTTTGATTAAGATGTGTTGTACTAAGTTATGATCTAAACATTTATATATTTATACATATATTGGAACTTTTAAACAATGAATGCAGTTGGATGGCTTTTTTAGTATTAAGAATTGACGTGATCAATATGCTAATCTCTTAATTACATAGTAAATGTTTTTATCATTTACAATAGTTCAAATTTTATTCCCAGACGGAGTTACTTTAAACATTAAACTACTGTAAAACAAAATCATTTTTGTGTGGTTTGAGTTTGGGTTAGGCTATGAACCGGAACGACGTCATCAAAGACGTGAAATTTTCTAGTAGTCCATAGAGAATGAAGTACAAGCTTATGTACACTTTTGTGATGTGCAGCTAGTATAAAATTTGCATAAAGATGTTCTCTAGAAGTCAAAAATTCCTTGAAATTTTTCTTTATCCAGAAACGAATTAGTCTTTTGTGTATTGAAATGCTGAAACACGATAAGGATTTCATTTGTTACGCTCTATTTAGTAGTGATCCAAGACTTTTGACCCTGGATTGTAGAGTTTTATCATTCCTTGGTTGCATTTATATTTTTAAGCACCTTTTCCAAATCACTAACCAATTTCCCAAGAACTACGATCTTTAACACTAATGGTATTCCATGGATATATTTCCTGGGGGAGTATGAAAAGTATGTTTGAATTACTCACCATATTTGCAGATTGTTTATACTGTATTAGGACAAATATTATTGTAATGGACTATGAATCTCATTATATCTGAGAGTACTATTCCAAAGGTGTTATAGATCTATTCTTTGAGGGGCACACACAAACAAATAGTTCTAATTTTACCACACACCTTCTTATCCGAATGCCCAGGTTACTTTTAATCATAAGTTAATTGATTAATTAATAACTTTAATTTATTAAGAATTTAATTTGCAGGAATTTAGATTTTCTATCAATTTTTTTCTTCTTGTTTGTATGTTGAATTGTCTATCATAAAATTGTATTATTCCGGAATGAAAATATAGGCGAATATGAACTGACAGTGGGAATCGAAAAACCTTGGGCACCCAGAAATATTTCAGAAACTGTGTATCATTCGTTCTGAAACAACCCTCTAACTGCGAGAAGATCAAATGATTTGTTGTCAGATAAACTGTGTGTATAGTTAAAGAGTCCTTTTAGATTGTTCAATGAACAATACACAATTTCAGAATTATTTCTGGGTGCCCACGGTTTTTTGATTCACACTGTATTTGATCCATATGGTTTGTAAGTCATCTATATTCATTGATATATAATACAATATTGCAATGACGACAATTCCTGTGGTTTGACATAGCAAATTAAACATTTATAATTTAATTATCTTTAAAAATGCATTGATAGTTAACTGACATAGCAATGTTTACTGGAATTTTCTGAATTGCAAGTTGATACGGATATAAACAAGGCCTTGTCTAATCCTATTGAGTGTGAAATTACCTTGAATGATCTTATATCTGATTATATCCTGTCACATACAGCTCCAAGATTTTACATCTGTCAGGCAAAATGTTTGATAGGCAATTAGATCCTGGTTTTTGCTTATCTGATAACCTTTTAACAACTGTTTAGTAAATTAACTTCTAACATTCCAGTGAATTACAGGATATTTCTATGCATGCTGTTCCTCATAAATTATCAAAGTGATAGGATTATATATTTTAGTATGTAGCAAATTAAAGCATTTGGTTAATATATATATATTGCAGGGCTGCAGCCACCAGTATGGTAGGTGTGGTTATAACTGCACCATTTTTTACTGTCAGAACCATTTTCCCTCTTGTAAAAGTACTTTTCCCTCACTGCCAAATGGTGGCTACGGCCCTGTATTGTATATAGTAATGGTGTGGTCTTGCAAGCATACATTTAAACTGTATATTCCATTGTATATTGATCTTTTTGTATGGAATGTTTGTACTAATAAGTAAAAGCAAATACTGCGTAACAGTGGACCATGGGTCAAGGTTTGATTGTGGTAAGGAGAAGGGGCTAACCATGCATACTGATAAGAGAAGAAAAACACCTTCACGTATGGTTGCCATTTCAGCCTACCATGCTCCCTGTAAAAAGTAGCAGCCCTGGGCTATAGCAAGAAAGACTCATTTCCTCAAGTCACTATTTAATATCTCCATTTTACCCAAGTGTTATCATATGATACAGGGCCGTAGCCACCAGTACGGTTGGTCCAGCCATAACCGGACCACTTTTTACCATCAGAACCATTTTTCCCCTTGTAAAAAATATTATTTTATTACCTGAGAAAACTGGACCGCTTTATTAAAACCAGAGCACTATCAAAGTGGTGGCTATGGCCCTGTGATACTTAACATTTGTGTCGAGGATCATGCAAAGATGGCTATATAGTCCAAATATTCATATCCTGAACAATTTTCTAAGTCAGATAAAAGTTATTGCATACCATTTGAATCTTATACACATTATATTTTCGCAAGCATTACAAGTAGAATGGTATGGGAGTAGTAGTAGGGGAATAACATGTGTTCTGAAATTGAAAATATGAAAGGATTAATGTATGTTGCTAAGAGTAGCTGAAAGCTGAATGGAATTATTATGTGGTCCAGGGTTTAAGCAATGTTTTGAGATTTGGGGGGGGGCTTATTGGGGGTTGCAGCTTACCCTTTGAGTAAGAAAAAATTTAGGCAAAAAAATGAGTCATCATGCAGGCCCTAGAAACTCCTAGATCAGCTTTCTGCATACATGCAAGTGCTAGTAAGTTATTCCCTCCCCATGAAAATATTTGGAAATATGTTTCAAGTTTGACCACTCCTTTACTTCTGTTTAAATCAAGTCATGACACATTAATGTGTATATAGCTTCGAGCATTACTTTTTATCTTCCTTATTTGGATAGATTACTAGTATCTTCCTTATTTGAATAATAACATCAAACCAGGGGGCTCACATCCTTATAGGGTTTTTCAGTAAGACCCTACCACTAACTATATATTCTGTACTGCCCTGTCACTAACTATATTTTAATTCTCTAGCTATGTACTGTTTCTTGTATTTTCTCCTTATTTCTTCTTCATGCATATATTCAATAAGTTTGATATAAGGAAATAAATAAATAGCGTAAGAAAAAAATATACAATGTAAGGAATTTCATGCAGCCACATAAGAGACAGGAAGACTAAATATGTTTTTTTTTTATTTTCAATTCTCATCCCCTTCTTTCTCAAGCTTAGTTTTAGTAAAATTGTATACAACTTATTTTTAGATTATGAGTGGAATTCTTAGAAGGATTTTATTGATATTTTTGAACATTGTCCAAGCATAACATAACATAATGAGGTTGAAAATGTCTCAGAGTAGACAAAACTAGGTCTTAAAAGAAATTTGACTTTAATGCGTAAAAGAAGATTTTAAAAAAAAGGTTTAGAACAGTGTGAAACAAAGCTTAGTATTTTTTTTTGAAATGCGAGCAAGAAAAATATCAGGTAATATAACTGTTTTAGTACATATCAACAAGATTATCTCAAAAATGTCGGTGTATACTTTCATAATAGTGAAACCCTGTTTGGCAAAAATCATTAATTTCTATTTTTTTATATATATGACAACATACTTGCAATAATTAGGTGTATCTTTAGGTGTATTTTTAGAGGTTGTTATTACATATCAACATACGTTGAAGTCACTCATGATGGCACTTTGTTTTGATTCGACCCACTTCACTTTTAATATATTTTTTGATTAGTAAATTTATATATTAATATTTAAACACAGGTTTTTATCTATAGAGTATGGATTCATACTAGCAATGGATTTCTTAAGAATGTCCTAGCAGTGTATAAACTGTTCTAACACTCTATTAAGAGGTTTGGTACTTAAAAGAACCCAAGAGTGAAACATTTTAGAACTTTCTGGAGGTAGTGATTTTTAATTAGCCTAAATTCTTAATTGAAGTTAAAGAATTTTTTTGGAATTCAATAATTAAATTCAATGTTTTTAAAACTCTTTTTAACAGATTTTTTACTTACTTAAAGGAACCCAAATTTGAAAATTTTTAGAACTTTCTAGAGGTAGTGGCTTTTAATTTAGAGTCATTTTTGGAATTCAATGATTTTGATGTATGGAATAATTGCCATGCATTCAGATAATAGAAAAAAATCTTAATTATTATATTGATTATTAAATATTTATGATTTAATGGAATATTTAAATTAATGTATCCAACCATGCATATGTGAAAACAAAGTGAAACAAGAAAGCTAGGATTTTTATTTTGGGCACTCATTCATCCATCCATCCATTCATTTATTTATCCATTCATTCATTTATCCATCCATCCATTCATTTATTCATCCATCTATTCATTAATCCATCCATCCATTAATCCATCCATTCATTAATCTATTCACTAATGCATTCATTAATGCATTCATTAATCTATCCTTCCATTAATCCATTCATCCATTCATTCAAGACATTCATCCATCCATCTATCTATCCACTTTGTCGCGGCCTCAAATCGTACGATGGCACTCGTGTTACTGAAATCATTTTTTCTTTTCCCATTCTTCCATTTGTTTTCTATTATTCGTTTATCCATTCATTTGTCTTATATTATTCTTTCTTCTGTTTCCAGGGAACGTATAAAGAAAGGAAAACTAGCTAGAGAAGAAATGCCAAAGGTGGGAACGGCAGCTTCCTTCCGTTCAAGATTTGAACAAAAAGCAGAAGAAAGCGCACAAGTAAGAAGCTCCGAAAGAAATGTCAAAGACGAGATTGAATCAGGGAAAGCCAGCGCGCATCGTAGAATCTTTGAAGAGAAGATGAAAGAGGAAGTCCAGGTCAAGACGTCATCTCCCAAAATAGAAGTCGATGGTGAAGAGGCCGATCTCTCAGGCAGGGCTCGTTCACATCGTGAGCTCTTCGAGAAAAAAGCTGCCGAACAAGTCGCAGTTTCTCCTTCAATGGGTCGGAAATTCGACGTCGACTTCTCGGGCAAAGCGAAGTCCAGTCGAGAAATCTTCGAGCAGAAAGCCAAGGAAGAATCTGTGTCACCATCCCCTCAAAGAAAATTTGACGTAGAATTTTCTGTTAAGGCAAAGTCGCACAAAGCGATATTTGAGCAGAAGGCTGCCGAAGCTTCTGAGACGAAGTCAGCTGGGAGAAAGTTATTGGACTTGAATGGAGAAGATGATGTTGCGGGAAGAGCACGCTCGCACCGTCAGATCTTTGAGAAAAAAATTGCAGAAGAAAGTCAAACTAAAACAAGTGGAGGACGGCTGGTTGATGAAGAAGTTTCACCCAAGAAGGGATCGACTCTGTCCGCAGTCCACATCTTTGAAGCTAAACAAAAGGAGGAGTTCAAGAAACCCGAACCAGATTTCCTTGAGGTGTTTAAGCAAGGGAAGACGATGAAAGATAAGGCTGAAAAGAAATCGAAAAAGAAGAAGCATCATAAGCATCATCATCATGACAAGGATAATGATGACGAGGAACACGAACACAAAGAACATCGCCATAAAAAGAAAAGATCATCAAAGGTATCAACCAGTGAATCGAGTGCCACTGAACATCACGAGGAAGTACATGCGGAGTCTACAGAAACAACGGAGTCTACACCCCACGATGACCAAGATGGAAGAGATCAAAGAGACGAGGAATATGATTCTGATGATGAAGAAGAGAGACGACGCCTGGAAGAAGAGGAAAGAGATAGACGTGAGGAGGAAGAAGACAGACTAGAAGAGGAGAGAGAACGGGCTGAGGCGAAAAGACGAGAGGAAGAAAGAGAAGAAGAAAGACGAAGGGAGGAAGCAGAAAGAAAAGCAAAGGAAGAAGAAGAAAGAAAACGAGAAGAAAAAAAGGAACAAGAACGAAAAGCTAAGGAAGAAGAAAAGAAGAAAGAAGAGGAAAGTAAAAAGGAATATTCAGATTCAGATACTTCATGGAGAGCACGAAGAGAAAGACGAAGGCGCGAAGAAGAACGAAGAGAGAGAGAAAAGAAGGAAGAGGCTGAACGACAAGAAGCTAAAGAAGCTGAACTCATAAGAAAAGGTGAAGAAGAAGCAAAACGTGCGCTTGAATCAGCGACCCCAAAGGAAACTACCGAAGTTATAACCACGACTACCTCAATTACAACTGAAAGCGAGCCAGCAAAAGAAACAACTGAGGAGGAAGAACCACTTGACGAAGAAGCACGACGCGAAAAAGCTCGCCAAGAAAGAATGGCGAAACGAGCAGAGAGACGAAGACAACGAGAAGCTGAAGAATCCGGGAATAAGGATATTTCTGATTCAAGCACTTCCAGGACAAGTTCAAGAATTACCAGTGATGATTCCGAGATGTCGTCTAGTAAGGACACTGAAGAAGCTCAGCGTAAGGATTCATTTACTGCCCGGCGCGCAGAAAGACGAGCAAGATTGGCGGAGAGAAAGAAAAGCGAACAGAATGACGACGCTGAAAAAGGCGAAGAAGAATCTCGGTAAGTGGTTTATTTTGATTCATCCGAAGGTCCCAGCCTAGTTAGATGTGTATACCAGGCGATACGCAAGCTGCCCAGTATAAAGGTGTGCGCTGACCTTTACCACCGAACCATGAAGAATTCAGTGTCCAGACAGATATCCCATTCAAATTGTATTTGAGATCGGCATCTTAGATTGTCTATTCATAACAAAGCCTGAATTTTTTTATCCTCAAATTTACTATACTTAGTTTTGAAGGGCAAGGATCGTTTTATTCATATCAATGTTCTTTCCTCAATCCGGCTCCACTAATCATATTGAGTATTGTATCAAATACTGCTAAAAGCTAACTAAAAGGCTATCATTAAAACTTTATTATCCCCTTGCAGTACCTGAAAACGAAGCTCAATTTCGAAGACAAAACAAGAGGTTCCAATAGACCTCTTGCAGCACGTCGGAATGTAGCTCAATTTGGAGGGCAAAACAAAAGAATTTCAAACTCCTGAAAATTGGAAACTATTGTTTTGCCCTCCAAATTGAACTGCATTCCGACGTGCTGCAAGGGCTCTATTCTCAGAAGATTGATTTTTTTTTGTTTTGTCCTCCAAATTGAGCTGCTTTGACGTCACATGCAAGGTGTGACATGGCGGTCACCGTATTCACATCAAGAAATACAAAAGCTTTAGCTACACGCACCAACTTGTTCCAGGTAGCATTGGGCATGCGCGCTTTACAATGTTATCAAAATACATCTGAGAAGTTAAACAAACTTAGAGACTGGTCAAAGTAATTAAAAATCTAAGGAATATCGTTTTGTCGGTTAGATCACACTTTTTTAGCGTTTATGAAATTGCAAACTAGACCAAGTATATTTGCTTTATAGAAGGTACTAGAAGATTCCCGATATTGCGTTACCTTGACTTAACAATTGCGTGACATCTTGCTGCTAATGTCTGCATGACATTTTTCCGATTACCATGATTGCAAATGAACATTTGTTAAGGTTAACGTGATTAGAATATTAACGCTTTTTAACCACTTACTTTTAACATCACTCAAGCAAAGATAAATTATTGTTCATGCCCGATACGTCGAAGCTCTACCCGGGAAAATGTTGTGTAACAATAGATTTTTTGACCCGGAAACACGTCATGCATTGTCTTTTCGTTCAAGTACGTATGTAACGCCCACTTTTACCTCGTGCTGTTCATCAAGCCAGAACACGTTCAACTGCTCATAAATTTCCGAGTCCGGCAAGATATCATTTACTCAAGTCTTTAGACAGCAAAAGGACGTATCCCTTTTGGTGAATCTGGCTGTATCCCCTTCATCTTCGGTGGATTTAAATTACATCGAGTATAGATCGCATCGCGAAGGTGAGCTTACGTGTACGACCTTGACCGCGTTTGTCCTTGATTTATGAAAACATTATCAGCTTAAAAAGACATTGATTTTTATATTCGCTAGAGTTTCCGCATAGGTATTGTGTTATCGACAATTTCAAAGCAATTTTTCTTGTAATATTCTATAGAATAGTTCTATTTTTTCACTAGCTTCAAGAATACTTTCCATGTTCATAGCCTTTTAATGTCTTGTCCGTGCCTGTGAAGCACTTGAACCATCTGTCTTCAATCTTCTATTTAAGTACATTTTATTACGTGAACCGAAGCCTAAAAAGCAATTGAGATTCAACAACTAATATCTATCCAAAAGTGCCTTTACGATAGCAGTTGTACGTACTTATTCAACTACAGCCTCAAGGTCAAATCAGTTCGGAAAATTGATTCGACATCTGAAACAATTAGCATTTTCCAACCGCCAACTGAACACGAATTGAAAGTTCCTAGTTTCCAAATAGTAATCTAATGAAACCGGTTATGAGAAAAACTTAAAGTAAATAAGGTTTGACAATCTCCTGGCTCATCATCCTTCAGCCAATATTAGGAGTATTTACATTGTGGGCAAAAATATGATACCGATAATTCCATCTAGATCACAGGGTTTTTGCTCTGTTGGATAGATATATAATCATATACCTTGTCTTCCTTATTTCACGCAATGATCGCTAGAAATCTTTTCTTACATTAATTTTTTGTTAATTAAATCCTCAGAGACTCACAAGGATTTTTATTAGTTTTTTATTTTTCTAGAAATTTCGGTTTTCCGTGTGTTTCGCTATCTCCACGTACGTCAAGTCGGTTATTGGCTAAGTTCTGTTTTTATGAATAACGATCCAACAGCTTAATCCTATCAATAATTAATGGCCATTTTGCCTGGCATTTTCGAGAATGCACTAATAATTTATTTAAATTGCCGCTCCCAACCGGCCGGGCCTCGAGTGGGCCTGTCATTGTTCTTGACGTCTGATAACTGTCCAACTGTCTTTTTTTATATTACAGTTCTTCAAAGAGAACGAGAGCTGCCAGGTCTAATCTAGGAAAACAAGACTCTACAACTTCTGAAGAAGAAACTCAGAAGTCGACGTACACGGCTACGGTGAAGTCCAGATTTGAGCGCAAAGACAGCACGGAGAAAAAAGAGGACGGTTCGAGAAGTGAACAGACATCATCCATGGACGAAAGTGAGAGAGACAGCCAACGCGGCGATGAAGAAAATAGCGGCAGACGTGGTTATAGATCTGGACGCTATCGAGATGAGACCGATCATGCTGCACCCAGGACACAAAATAGTGATAACGTCTTCCAAGCATCCAAGAATCGTTTGGCAAAGTACGAAGACAAGCCGAGTGAGGATATAAGAGGATCTGCTTCGCCGGTATGTATTTCATACAAAAATATTTATTAGCTTTAAAAATGTAGGAAAATTTTTATTTATATACGACATTATTCTCTCTGTTTCTGCCAATTTAGACGGTGTTAATTCCGAATTAATTTCCGAGGATTTTTAACGTTTCTGGTATTTTTTAATTCGAGGTAGATTTAAACGTGACAGCGTTGTTTACATTTCGTTAACTTGTGGTCGCTTGTGCCGTTACATCGTTGATACGATTCTCACGGTGGATTACGTGACTTCGAACTCTTTCATTGGCTGGCTTTCCAAAGGAAGCCCAAACTCTAAATTTCACTTGAATTATAATTAAAACTCATCGCGTCCGCTTGATTTTCTGACAATACTGTTTAGACTAGTTCAAGTATTTTTAATAGAAGCACCTGGCGTAACGTTAGGGCGATAATTAGTTTGTATATTTTAGTGAAAATATTTTTAAATCCACTGATGTTCCACTTGAAATCCACTGTTAATTCTCATTTATTTTTAATTTTTTTTAATTTTGTGTTCCTGTTATATGATAGGGTTTTCAGTTTTTCGCTTTCATTCCTGCTTGAAGAGCTTCTTATAATCAAGAATGAAACCAATCGACCGTGTGCAATTCTTGTCAATCTCTCTTACAAAAGACCTCTTCACATTGGCCATAAAGGTTTCCCACTTCAGACCACGAGTCATTTTCTGAAGTATCATTTCTTTGTTTAACGGTTGCACATGAGAAAACACATAAATATGAATATAACTCAAACAAAGAATCTTATTCTAAAATGAATTCTTCCTTTGCACATGACGTCATAGCCGCCATGTTGAAAGAATTTGACAAAAGATTTTTCCATACATTTTTTTGTTATGTGTTCCAACATGGCGGCCATGTCTTTTGTTATTTTACTCCTTTGGGAATGGAATGAATTCAAAACAAGAATGTTTCCTCTATCTCACTTCCCTATAAATTCAGTCGAAAAATCTGGCTTTGCAGTTAAAAGATTGTTATTCCTTCGAACTTCGCAAAGGCGAATTTCTGATCGCAATTTTAATTCCCTTAAGCTTGATTTTTTCCATTAATTGTTTGTTTTCCTGCAGCGTACTGGTAGGGCTTTCAAGGCACCAGTACAAGAGAAATGCGAGGTGTGCCAGAAGACTGTCTACCCTGTGGAAAGACTTGCAGCTGACAAAAAGGTCTATCATAAATTCTGCTTCAAATGCACAGAATGCCGCCAGACATTGAGGTACGTCAGTATTTTATTTAGCTTATACGAACTCTTTGATAATTCCCTAGCAACCGGCTGCAAATTTGTTGAACATCGAAAGGCCAATTTTTTTGAAAGTACAAAATTTTCAGTTGCACCCATGCCATCCAACATGGCTGCCTCTATCTGATCGTGCACATGATTGGTTAATTGGCATGGGGTACAGAACTCTTTTTTAATCAATTTTAATCAGGTTATTGAATTGCACATGGGCATGGTACATATTGCTTTGTTAATTAGGTCTTACTAAGATCCCCGTATTACACAACGGCAATGCCACTGGCGTAAACAAAAAATAGTTTGGTCCTTGTGCTATTCATTTAAGTGCGCGTTTATCAGGGCGTAGGAGGGATCCTAGCCTCCCAAACCAAAGCGTTCTTGGTTTGTCACGTTGTCATGCAACGTTTCTCTCCCCAAAGTACAAAGTATTTTGTGGGTAGAGAAACGTTGCGTGACGCTGATAAAATGTTATTGCGGTAGTCGAGTAGGATAACTTCTTTTTCTCTGAGTGTCCTTATGCCAGGAATTAGTAACATACTTTAAGACTCTTAAAAATAACTAAGACGTTTTCATTCAGTTAGACGTAATCTTCTCGCTAAGAGTATTCTCTGTTATAACTCAAGCTTTAATGCTTCTTTACTAATCGTCTACGTAGAATAATCTCAAATTAATTCTTAAGTGTGACAGGTAATGGTGTGTCATATAAGGTAGTTCAATCTGTTGACTCTTTTAACTATAAGAAGAAACTATATGATGTATATCTAAGTAAAGTCTATCGCAATTACTAGGAGAATGGGAATTTTTTAGTATAGTCTCCTTCACAGTTCCCTGCGTCATCTTGAAAGGAAGCGGTGCCTTTGCATCGAAGCGAGACATGAGGTGACCTTGCAATGATAGAGACGTGTGAATAATCAAAAGGTCTCCATCATTGCAAGGTCACCTCATGTCTCGCTTCGATGCAAAGGCATGTACGGCTACCTTTCAAGATGGCGCAGGAAACTATGAAGTGGGCTATTGGGTCATAGGTCTTTATGGAAGAAACCCGCATGGCAAATTTGCATTACATTATGATAACCACGGTGTCTATCATGAAGAAAGCGCATTGACAAAACCGGAGATCCAAGGTAGTATACAAGTAACTCGTTGTGTCGCGTCTTGTGGAGTCAAACCCATAACGCATCCCTGATTGCCTAATATACTCAATGATAAGTGTGTCCTAGTGTTCTTACTGAAACGTTGCTTTTTTGTTTAGTAGTTCGGAAAAGACTTCTTCGTCCTATAGCAGGCGCTACTGAGGTATTCGCGTGTGTCACGTGTGTATTTCACGTGTTAATGGTGACGTAGTTATCCATCCGCGCCAGTCACATCTTTTACTTCTAGAACTTGAGCTCGACACTGTGATATTCGTGCCTTGTTGTAACCATCATTTTCAGATCTGTCTCTTTTCGCTATTGTTTCATCATCTCATCGATCACGACAGGGATTGTATTCTTTTCATAGGATTGCCGCTTTACTAATAAATTCAAATAACGCGTCCTTAAGCCTTACTCATCCACCTTTTTTGTACTTTGATATCTTTATCGTTAACTAAAAACTGAGATCTGAGATCATGCATTCTTCTTTATGTCTCACGCCTGAAGTTTTTCCAGTTCTCTCGTCTTCCTCTTTTCGCCTTTCCGAAATCCATTCATGAAAACGAAGTTGTTCTGCAAATGATTGTGGTGTTTGACTAAAAAAGCCGTACCATCCTTGTCTTTGCCTTTAGACCCACAGTTCCTTGCCGAACGAGTTTGTTTTAAATCTTCCATATAATTTAGCAAAGGCGAATTGAGGACTATCTTGAACTCATTTGGTAGTATTGTAACGTAGAAAGAAATAAGTACTGAAATAATAGGCATGCATTTCGTTTACGTTAATCATTTTCCGTCATGTTGGATGGCAGTTCGTGGTTCCGACTCCATTATGAGGCTCTTTTTTTGTGCCACAAGCTCAAAAATTTAGTTAGAATCTCAAATGTAAGACTCTGATCACAAAAATATCATGATATCTTTACGTTTTTTACTGTTCGAAAATGTAAAAAACAAATCCTAGAACTTGTATTTTGCGTTTTGTCGCTAGTGACTGGTTTTAAAATTATAAATAATTATAGGTCTCGTGTATCCCTATTCATGATAATAAGAGCACGAAAAGCAAGCAAGACCAAATCTTCTGTTCAAGTCATCCAACATGGCGGCTATGACGTCACATATGCACAATGACAAAAGACATGACCGACATGTTGGTTGACACAAGAAACGAAGACCAAATTTTTTGGACGCTATTTCACATGCACCCTAAAAAACGTTAAACTGACCGCTTTTCAGACACCTATTTACAATATGGTTCACTGAACTTGGATCGTTGGTTAAAAATTCCCAAAGGCCTCAATTGTTTGACTTGTGATCCAGTGAATGGCAAGTGGTGAATGCGTTGGCTATTTTCTTGGCTAGCTATTCTTTTTTTTATCTTTCTAAAATACAGATTGCCACTGTCTGCCTAGCCTCCTACGCAGACGCTCTTAGGGTCGTCACGCAATACTTCTCTCCCCAGAGAGAAACGTTGCGTGACGAAGTGACGACCCTAAGAACGTCTGCAAAGGAGGCTACCTATCACCTATCTGCCTATCATGACGAAAAATGAGCACGTGACTGACTAAGGATCTAAACTACAAATTTATTTTTCTCTTCGTTGTAAATTTGCGGTCATTAGCTTAATTTGTTTTGGTTCTTTTCCAGGCTTGGGAATTTTGCCGCACTACAGGGGACACTCTACTGCAAGCCTCATTTTAAACAGCTTTTCAAAAGGAAGGGCAACTATGACGAGGGATTTGGCCGTCAGCAGCACAAGACCCAATGGAACCAAAAGATCGACGGCCTTAATGATAGTCCTGTCGAATCAAGCTAGTACTCCTCACTAATTCCTATATGCTCGCTCGCTATTAGAGATTACGAGATTGAGGAAAAATCTGGGTTGAGCATTGCAGTGCATTATGGGACATATTTCCAAAATGGCGTCTATTTCGTTAACAGCTCCACAATGCACTGCAATGTAAACTCGATCCAGTATTTTCCTCAATGTCTCCATAGATTCCACAACAATGAAGATTAGCTAAAAAATTAATTCGGGTTTCCTGTGGTGCGCAGCTTGAGCGTATTAGCCACAGAAGCTTAATTATAATTTTTCGTTTAAATTTCAAAAAAATATTGGATGCCATGTTTGGAAAATTCAATCAGTAATTGAATTAACGTTACGATAAAAAGACTTTTGATATCTAGATAAATCACTGTACAAAACTTATAATTGAGTATTATGGATCCTATTCTTGGCTTGACTGCCATGTCGGATGTTGCCCTTCAAAATGGCGGCCTTTTCTTTGGTTATTTCATTCTTTCGGAAATGTGCACCCCAAGAATTAAAAGTTCATATAGACTTTAGTAATCGAAATGCTAAAAATCTCCACTGCAGAAACGGAAATCTAGAGTAGTGTTGTTGCTCGTCTGCCACCTGCATGTGAAATATTTTTCTTCCTTTTCTTAAAATGTGAGATTTTTTGATACAAAAATTACGAACTGAATTTAGCTATAGGAAATGTTCTCAAAATGTTTGTTTTGTCATTATATTCGTAATTTTTTTTACCATTTTTCAAGAAATTGTTGTTTGTTTGGGGGGATTTCGTATGAATGAACACGATGGCGTGACATCACAGTCGCATTAAAGCTCCTTAATTGGATGAGAAATTACGATTTGTGATTGGTTTAAAAAAAAACTCGCCCTCGAAAATTGTGACATTCGTACAACCTCCATGTATCCTGTCATTAAAATTTGATGTAAAATGATTTATACGAAAAATAAGTAGCTATGATAAGAATATAATTAGATAAATATAGCAGTAATTTAGTTTCATTCATGCTTTTGTATAGAAAATAAAACGTTTTCATTGCGGCATTTTTGTAGTTAATCTATGATTATTCAAAGTTCTATTTTTTCCTTTAAATATTAAATAATTGAAAGCAAAGAAATTTGGAACGCCATGCACTTTGACAAAGGCGCGAAATTTTCGCGCCAAATTTGAAGCAAAATTGTTACTCCCGGGCTCCCTGTTGTAAAAACAACATGACTGCATGAAGCGGAATCTGCAGCTTGCTGTTCAGTACAAAAAATATCATTCACTGTAGAACGAATTGGATTAAGAACATCGATAAGGAACAGATATGATAAGGTTGAAATAAGATGCTTTTATTTGACTTATACCTTGCTGCTGGCTTCTTAAAACGTGGCTTACTACCTACGATTCAAATTCACTAGTACTTGGCTGGTAAAGCTGTCTAGCAAACTGCTCACGAACTGTATGCAAAAGTACAGGATTGAATAAACCGTTTCGTCTGAAGGTAAGCTAAGTTCTTTTATTTATGCTTTTCTTCTCATTAGAGTAAAACACTAGGTAGAGGCAAGAAAAATTCAGTCCTTTCTAATTCTGCAAAGTGTTTTGAGTACACAGATCAAACTCAACACGAGCACTTGAAAATAGTAATGGTACGAAAAATTTAGAAAAAATACTTATGGAAGAACAAAATTAGATAAATGTATCGTAAGGGAATTAAATTTAGGTATAGTTTCATTCAAAATTTAAGAAATAATCAGCTTTTACTGACTTGCAAAGCTACGCGTGTAGCACAAATTAATATAACCTCCACTACCAAGCTGAAGCTGTGTTTGTGAACTTCAAAAAAATTGCAAAAACTTGAGTTGAGCGCAAAATTTAATTATTCTTACCTTTGAAAATTGGCTCACTCCAATAATTTTGCCTTCTTGTTCTTGATAATGTAGATTTTGAACGTTTTTAAAGATAGTTTCGTCCACTAACTCTTCATATCAGCTCAGAAATTTGACAAAGCTTCGCAGCTGACTTAGTTTCACGTGCTTCACATACTTCAAAATCACGTGATTAGTTTTAACCTATCATCAGCTAGGTATACTATGCTTGAAGTTTGGAGAAGATTGAATATTTAACTTATTGACTCTTGTTTTTCTGCCTGTTCGTGTTATTAGTTCGCTCATAAATGGTAATCAAATAAACTCTACGCCCTTTTAGTTTTGTTTAGTTTTAATGAAATTCCTTACGTTTACACAATTATCAAAAAGAAAAAGAATAATAAACAAGTAAATAATAATAAGCAATTATTGGACGAGGTTGAGCAAAATATCGTGATTTGTTAGTGGCGAGCAAGCAATTATTTGCCGATGCCGAAGGCAGAGGCAAATAATTGCTTGCAAGACACTAACAAATCTCGATATTTTGCGATAACCGAGTTCAATAATTGTTTTATCATTCAAATTATTTTTTCTAATCTTTGAGGGGCAGTGCGAGTCAAACAATAACAAAGAAGTCAGCTCATTTTTTCAGGGAAGCGAGCCATTGGCAAATGCAGCGTTACTGCGCTTGAGCAGACCGTTATTTGCAGTAAGATGGCTCTGCGCCGTAATGCGCATGAGCAGACCGTTATTTGTAGGCAGTTATTTGCAGTTCTCTCGGCCAATCAAAATGACGGAAAAAATAATTTGAATGATAATACCAGTTAACAAGCAAATGAAACAAGGGTGTGACAGGGCAAAGGAACAGGACTTTCGTCCAAATTTCAATCTAGCCCCTTTATTCTAATAAGTTGTACCATCATATATTCCAGTGAAATTCGTTTGGGTTAATAAGACTTTAATAATATATCGCGAAAATAAAAAGCTTGAAATTCTTAGAAAATTCAGCGAATATCGGCAAAGATCAATCGATTTTAATAATTTGGCACAAACAATACAGAGCTTATTGTTTTTTTGCGAAACGAAAAAATATGAAACGGTAATGCGAAACGGTAATACCTAGAAGTAAATACACGGATTCCCAAACCTTTTTTTTCCAAAATATGTGAAAATTAAAAAGATTGGCCTGATCAGCAATATTTACTCGAATATGTGTCCCCGGTGTGTATTTAAACCACGATCACGTTGACCCTGCGTTTAAACAATAATCAATAATAATAATAATCAAATTAATTTATATTGCGCAGGTTTCAACATTCGTTTTCAAATGCGTATTACAATAGAAAAGTAGTTGAAAAAAGGTGGAAACTACGAGATATACAAATAAGTAAACTAAATAATAATAATTTGAATCTGAATGGTTGTTGTTTAGTTGAGGCTGAAATATATGCCATGATCCTAGCCGCACAACAGTGGATGGTAATGACACAGATTAATCCTCAACCAAACAACTAACTCTAGCTGATGTAATTTTAAAATATATTAACCTTTAGCTACAAATCTCTAATCCTAACTAACGTATCATGAATTAATATCAAATATGCAATTAAGTAAATAAAATAGTAATAATAAGAATTTAAAAGGGTGATTGTTTAGTTGAGGCTGAAATAGACCCCTTGCACGTGACGTCAGAGCAGCTCAATTTGGAGGGCAAAACAAAATAATTTTAATCTCGTGAGGGTTGGAACCTATTGTATTGCCCTCCAAATTGAGCTGCATTCTGACGTACTGCAAGGGGTCTATCTATGCCATGATCCTAGCCGCACAACAGTGGATGGTAATGACACAGATCAATCCTCAACCTACCAACCAAGCAACCAACTCTAACTAATGCGATATTGGAAACATATTAGCCTTTAATTAAATGCTCTAATAATTAATAACATATCAAGAATTAAAAGCCTTATTAAATAAAAATGTCTAATTGACTTTTTAAAATTATAAATAGACGTAGAGTTTCTTATGCCAACAGGCAACGTGTGGGACCAGCCACACAAAACGCCCTGTCCCCTGATGTTTTCAACGTCCTACATGTAGTCCAACTTAAGAAACGGAAACCGGAGTTTATTCCTTACCCGGCCTTTATTCGAGTGAGTACGGTAATAAGATTTTTCCTTAGATTTTTGGCCTCTGGAATTACTGTTTAGGTAATCAGCTTTTCCCTTAATCTTAATCTTAACCTAAGTCGTTGAATCCCCTTAGATTTTTGGCCACTGGCATCGCTGATGTTTGGATTAGCTTCTTTGTTCTTCTCATGATATTGCTTCATTATCTCCATCCATTTGATTGGTTGTTTCGCGTGGAACTTGTTCTTGATACGCTTGGAAGCCAAGCCTCTCAAATCAACCTGTGTGATGACTGTGACTTTGGAAGCCTGGGTACCATCATTTACGGGGCGAATGATGATCCCAGATATCAAATTTTTCGCTCTTGAAAAAAGTAATGCAGAGATTTAGACTATAACTAGGGGTTGATCCAGGGGGTGTCCATTATTACACAGGGCCCCAAATTATGTACCATAGATAAAATTGAATTAGGCATTACCTGACTTTGATACCTGCCGGTTTCGCGACAACCCCGCGCTGCACATCGGGATGGATGACACTGCGCATGGTCTGGATGTGATACTGCTGGTCAAAGCCATCTTGGTCCAGACAGGCTAAAACCACCTCTCTGTTAAGACACAAGGAGTGGATTTTGTACGAGCTGCAATGTTAAGAAAATGTCAGCTGATATCCACTCGTACTGATAACTCTCGAAAACTCCTCGTTGTACATATGTGGCAATGTTCTTGGAAGGTTAGCTCCCCTCCTCCCCTCTCCCCCTCCCCCCCTCCCCCAACAACACACACACACACGCCATTTTTGCAAAACGTCATTTTTGCAAAACCGATTAGGCGTATATATAAGTAGCTGAGGCTTTCGGATACACGCATCAAGCATTCCGTGCTAATGCTCTAAGCGCATGCTCAGGGGATTAAAAAGTGGGATAATATTTTGTAAAATATGCTATTTTTTGGTATATTTGACACAAAATTTGCTTAACGGTACGTGATCTTGAATATTTAATGAAAATTGTGTTTGACAAGAAAAATACAACTAAAATATTATCTCACTTTTTAATCCCCTGAGCATGCGCTTAGAGCAGTAGCGCGGAATGCTTGATGCGTGTATTGGATAACATATACTTACCAGTAGATGACATCGAAATTCCCACTACTCTCTAAGATATCAATGACATTAAAGGTCTTGTCCCATTTCTGCCTTTGTTCCCAGTCTGTTATGTATTTGACAGCTAAAAACAAACAAACAATTTTTTACAAGTAATTTGGGACTGGACCATAACTGTAGCTGGCTCCTAATCATATAACTTTATATATTCACACATATGTTATATAGTTATGTTATTGTTCACTATATATTTTCTCATTATATATAGTTTTATTATATAGATTATATAGCTTGATAATCTTATTCAATGTTTGTATCCATTGTATCATTTTGGTATGTAAAGGATTAAAGTTATTATTATTATATAATAACTTTATTTAAAGATTAGTATAGCATGCACCTATATAACATTACGTTAATCAGGGGGCCCTTTAAAAGCTAAGTATAGTATATAATAATAGAAAACTAAGTAGAGAAGTATAAAATATAAAATCACAGGGAGCCCAATTTAGATAAAAGTAAAACAACGACGAATGAAAGAAAGCAAAGGTAAAATGTAATGAATCTACCATTGGGTGTAGAAATCTGTGCTTATCTATCTTTTTCCTAGTAAAATTAACCAGCGAAGCATATAAAATGCCGGCCATCGAGTGGTTTTGAAGGACAAAATAAGCCTTATGGGGAGGACGGTAGTGCTTGTTTTCTTTTGTCGAAAAGTTCCCGGGCGATGGAGAGAGAGAGAGAGAGAGAGAGAGAGAGAGAGAGAGAGAGAGAGAGAGAGAGAGAGAGAGAGAGAGAGAGAGAGAGAGAGAGAGAGAGAGAGAGAGAGAGAGTCGGTTTTGTCGCCGTTGCTGATGCAATTTGGGACGCACCATTTGTACAGCACTGCGGACGAAATCTCTGCAGTGAATGAATGTACAGTGCTTTTTTATGGATGTTTTTGCTCGTTTGTATTATGGAGGACATTATCTTGACCTCGAATAAAACAAAAAAGCGATTTTTTCCCCGATTTTATTTTCACCTTTAACTTTAATCTAAATTGGGCTCCCTGTAATAAAATATGTTCAAAACTATGGCTAAACATTTTTTTTTACAGATAGATATGACATACATAAAAAAAAGATTAAGTTAACTGTTCATCTTAAACTTTATACATGCCTTGTTCGTATGGAACTCCTTCAAGGTATAAATCAGTCTGAAACGAAAGAAATCAAGCTAAGATTGGAGTACTCTACACTACATTCAAACTTGTCACAGCAAACTCAAGATTGTTAGATGGGGCACCTGTGGTTACAAAAGGAAAGAGGAGAACTAGGTATGAGCGTGAACTGTACTGAACCGCAGCGGGTGTCCCATCCAACAATCTTGTGAGAATGCCGCGCCGTGGAGTGGCAAGTTTGAGTTTGCAGTGACACTTGTGCTCACCTTTGTTAGGGGTGGGTCGTTTGGTTTGGTTGCTTTTCTTCTCCAAACAACGGCATCTTTAGTCTCCTTGACTTTGGACCAATTTTCTTTTGATTCTTTTTCAATGGACAGCAACATATCAATATCGTTACTCTTAATGGGACACTTTTCCGTAAGAAAAGAGGTCGAAAGAATTTCAAAATATTTTAGACTTAAGTCAAAACAATTGTCAACGTTAACTATCAAAATCTGATTTAGGTGGAAAATCACGTCCTCTGATAAAACATTAAATTTGGGAGAATAGAAAACTCTTAAAGAAATGCTAATGCAAGATAAGTATAACAAGCAATAATTTAGTTGATATTTACTGACCTTCTATGGAAGGGATTCTGTGCAGCACTCTCCTCTCTATCCTCATACACGAAACGTACCATTTCACTGGACGAATACGAATGTAAACATTAAATTTACATTGTACGTAGAATATAGAACACTCTTATAGAAACGCTAATGTAATAAGAGTTAATAAGTATAACAAGCAATACTTACTGACCTTTTATGGAAGGGATTCTGTGCAGCACTATCCTCGTACACGAAACGTACCTTTTCACTGGACAAATACAAAGGTAAACATTAAATTTGCATTGTAGAATAGAACACTCTTTTAGAAATGCTAATGCATTAAGTATAACAAGCAACATTTACTGACCTTTTTTGGAAGGGATTCGGTACTGCTCTATCCTCTCTATCCTCATACACGAAACGTACCTTTTCACTGGACAAATACAAAGGTAAAGATTAAATTTGCATTGTAGAATAGAACACTCTTATAGAAATGCTAATGCATTAAGTATAACAAGCAATATCTACTGACCTTTTTTGGAAGGGAATCCGTACAGCTCTATCCTCATACATGGCCAAACGTGCCATTCCACTGGACGAATACGAATGTATCTCGCATATATGGCCGTCTGGAAGTCAACGACTTTGACTGTAGTATTATCCATGTTGCCTTCGAATATCTGGTTAATTAAAAATTCAACTGAAAAGGTTAAACTAAAGGAAGCAGAAAAGGATAAATCTCATTAATTCTTATTATTTGATAAATGCCGCTGCCATCTTTGAATACAGACACATTTAAATAGCGTCATACCGTAGAATGAGTGCTACGTGAGTTTGACCTTTTCAATTGACCCCTTACCCGTTTTTCCATTCTCCTCGTGGTAGCAGTTTCGTAAGGGTGTTTTAGTGTGTTTAATAGAATCAGTGGCGGGGGGGAGGATCAATATTTTAATTTAAACTTTACCAATTTCCATTCTTGGTTCCCAGCTAGCAACGACATGGGTTGTTGCTTAGCGTTGCTCTACTAAAAGCAGCTTATTATCTTGAATGAGTAAATTTGACCTTTTCAATGATTGACCCCTTACCTTTTTTCCATTCTCCTCGTGGCTGGTCCAGGCTTTCCCGTCTTCTGAGTACAATATTTCGAACTTATTTACGTAGTCTTTATTCCCATTTGGATTTCCTTGAATTGCCAAAGATGTGACCATTTGAAATTCCCTCAAGTCCACTTGCAACCAGCTTCCCTGTAGCTCCCCGGAACACCAGCAGCCATGGAAATTGAGTCTGGAGCAATTGGGAGTGGTATCATGTGTAGAGGAGGATGCAGAGATCCTTGCGTCTTTCATTTTCCCAGATTCCATTCCTAGCGGTTGTCTTCGTTGTTTTCTTTCTCCTTTTAATGTTTCAAGGTCAAAACGATTTTCAACTGACAAAACCTGATTTACACGGGAGGGGTAACTCTGGAAGTGAAATCCTGAATTTTGTGCTCAAAATTATCCAACGTAAAATCAAATTGCAGCAATGAATGTACTATCTTTTTCAAAGTATACAATACAATACTATCTGCATAAAAATCGTCATCATAAACACCCTATATCGGCGAGCATTTAAATCTGACCATCAAGAGGGAAAGTACTTCCCAGTATCCATTACTGGGGTTGGGAAATGTGTGTGTGTGTGCGTGGAGGGGAGGGAGGGAGTTTGGTTATTTTCTGTAACCAAATATTAAACAGATCAAGAAGGAATTTTGGTTTTTATTTCCTAATAAAAGAATAGGTATTAAAATATATACCTCCAACACTATAAATTGCAGTAATGAATGAACTGTCTGTTTCAAGTGGTATACCATGCAACGTATTGCTGTATACATAGTACAAATAGCCAGTATTGAAAAATAATATAGTATTGAACTTCAATTCAAGGAGCCAATTAAGGGGGGGAGGGGAGGTGGAAAATCGCGTCCTCTGATAAAACATTAAATTTGAGAGAATAGAAAACTCTTATAGAAATGTTAATGCAAGATAAGTATAACAAGCAATAATTTAGTTTATATTTACTGACCTTCTATGGAAGGCATTCGGTACAGCTCTGTGCTCATACATGAAAGGTACCATTCAGTCACTGGATGAATACGAAGGTAAACATTAAATTTGAATTGTAAAATAGCATATTAATCTTATAGCAATGCTAATCAATAAGTATAATTAACAATTAGTCCTCGAGTCCGAATGGTCTACGAGTCAATAGCCCATGAGGCCGAAGGCCGAATGGGCTATTGACTCGTAGGCCATGAGGGCGAGAGGTCTAATTGTTTTAGTAAAAACCTACTAATCGGTCCAATAAAAGGATGCAAAAAGTTTTGGATTTTGCTTTAAATATATATTTTTTGGTTTTCAAAACCGGCGCTTTTCGCTACTAGAGGTCTATCACTAATAGACCCCTAGTAGCTCAGCCAATCACAGGGCTCGATTGGTGATAGACCATTAGTAGGTTTTTTCTAAAAAGCAATAGTCCCCTTCACAGTTCCCTGCGCCATCTTGAAAGGTAGCCGGGCCTTTGCATCGAAGCGAGACGAACGGTGAGCTTGCAATGATAGAGACATGTGAATAATTGTCCAAGGTGTTAAAAAAGGTATCTATCATTGCAAGCTCACCGTTCGTCTCTCTTTCACGCAAAGGCTTGGCTGCCTTTTAAGATGGCGCAGTCAACTGTGAAGGGGACTATTATTATAATTTAGTTGATATTTATTTTACTGACCTTTTATGGAAGGGTTTCGGTACAGTTCTGTCCTCATACATGAAAGGTAACATTCAGTCACTGGACGAATACGAATGTATCTCGCTTTTATGGTCGTCTGGAAGTCAATGACTTTGATTGTAGTATCACCCTGCCTGCTGCCTTCGAATATCTGGTTAATTGAAAATTCAACTGAAAAAAGTTAAACTAAAGGAAGCAGAAAAGGATAAATCTTATGAATTATTATCATTTGGTAAATACCGCTGCCATGACTTTGAATACAGACACATTTAAATAGCATCATACCGTAGAATGAGTGCTACGTGAGTTTGACCTTTGCAATTGACCCCATACCCGGTTGCCATTCTCCTCGTGGTAGCAGTTTCGTAAGGGTGTTTTAGTGTGTTTAATAGAATCAGTGGCGGGGGGGAGGATCAATCTTTTAATTTAAACTATATCAATTTCCATTCTTGGTTTCCCAGCTGGCAACCACATGGGTTGTTGCTCAGCGTTGCTCTACGAATAGCAGCTTATCACCTAGAAGGAGTGCTACGTAAGTTTGACCTTTTCAATTGGCCCCTTACCTTTTTTCCATTCTCCTCGTGGCAGGTCCAAGCTTTCCCGTCTTCTGAGTATAAAATTTCGAACTTATTTACGTAGTCTTTATTCCCATTTGGATTTCCTTGAATTGCCAGAGATTTGACCTCTTGAAATTTAGGCAAATCCACTTTCAACCAGCTTCCCTGTGGCTCTCCAGACCACCAGCAGCCAGGCAAATTGAGTCTGGAGCAACATCTGTCTGTACAATACAAAAATACAGCAATACAACATCTATCTGCATTGTAACGTTATTTGAGAATCACGTAAGTTACTTGTGGCTGCATAGTAATCGTCATTATTATACATTTTACTCGGTATCTCAATTCTGATTGGTCGAGAGCCCTCAGCCAATCGCTGATATCGTGTAAACTTGACAGGATAAATGTATTATCTGTAGGTTTTACCTATAGATAATACATATATTATGTCGAGTTCACGTTTGCTATATTTTCGAAAGCAGAATTAAATCCTTATTCTTAGTTTACAAAATGTATAATAAAACAATTCTGTTTTCGTATGATATCGCAAATTAATAATAATAACAATAATAATAATTATAATAATAATAGGGAATAATTAGGGAATAAAATAATTCCTTAGCTAGTGAATAAAAATGTTTTGAGTTGGAATTTGAAAATTATGATCTTGGTCTTGATAATTTACGATATCATGCTCAACCTCATCCAATAATTGTTTATTATAAACACCTTGTATCGAGCATTTCAATGTGACCAGGGAGGAAATACTTCCCAGCACCCTTTATCTAAATGAAAATAATCAAGTTGCTCCCTCTTATTTCCCTCATTAATCGTAATTTTTGTAAATAATTTCACAAGAATGCTAAAAATGACTGACCTTTTGTGAGACGAGAACCGTACAGCATCATTCTCATAAGCCGCGGCCAAATGTACCATTCCAGTAGACAGATACGGATGTACCTGGCTAAGATGACTTTCTGGAGTTCAATGGTCTTGATGGTAGTGTTGTCCACGTTAGCATCGAATATCTAGCAAGAAAATAGACAAGTAATACAAAAGAAAGATTTCTCTTACAGATCAATTGCATCCAAATCTTTCCATCCCAGACAATTTTTTTTTTAGATGCAAATAGAAAAATGCCAAAAAACCTTTACAACGTTATGGTTATTTCCTTCCATGACTTATTCTAACAGAGTTTGCACCAAAACACGCGTGCTCGATCCCCAAACTCTTGAACTGCTACACAAACCTGGTTTCCATTCTCTTCGTAGGTCTCCCAGTTTTTTTCATCCTTTGAGTGCTGTATTTTTAACTTTTTCACATAATCCTTGGGGCTTCTTAGGTTTCCCTGAGTTGCAACAGCCGTAACCCAGTGTAGGGTCTCCAAATCAACTTGCAGCCAGCTATCGTGCAATTTGTCAATACACCAGCTGTAGTCTTTTATCCGTTCACCAGGTTCATCCAAGAGTGCTTGTTTCTCCTGTTCTTGTGTCTCCTTTTTCAGGCGCGCTTTTTTCTCCTTTTCTTTTCTTTCCTTTTCCAGGAGTGCTTGTTTCTCCTTTTCTTGTCTCTCCTTTTCCAAGAGTGCTTTTTTCTCCTTTTCTTGTCTTTCCTTTTCCAGGAGTGCTTGTTTCTCCTTTTCTTGTCTTTCCTTTTCCAAGAGTGCTTGTTTCTCCTTTTCTTGTCTCTCCTTTTCCAAGAGTGCTTGTTTCTCCTTTTCTTGTCTCTCCTTTTCCAAGAGTGCTTGTTTCTCCTTTTCTTGTCTTTCCTTTTCCAAGAGTGCTTGTTTCTCCTTTTCTTGCCTCTCCTTTTCCAAGAGTGCTTGTTTCTCCTTTTCTTGTCTTTCCTTTTCCAGGAGTGCTTGTTTCTCCTTTTGTTGTCTTTCCTTTTTCAAGAGTGCTTGTTTCTCCATTTCTTGTCTCTCCTTTTCCAAGAGTGCTTGTTTCTCCTTTTCTTGCCTCTCCTTTTCCAAGAGTGCTTGTTTCTCCTTTTGTTGTCTTTCCTTTTCCAAGAGTGCTTGTTTCTCTTTTTCTTGTCTCTCCTTTTCCAAGAGTGCTTGTTTCTCCTTTTCTTGTCTTTCCTTTTTCAAGAGTGCTTGTTTCTCCATTTCTTGTCTCTCCTTTTCCAAGAGTGCTTGTTTCTCCTTTTCTTGCCTCTCCTTTTCCAAGAGTGCTTGTTTCTCCTTTTGTTGTCTTTCCTTTTCCAAGAGTGCCTGTTTCTCTTTTTCTTGTCTCTCCTTTTCCAAGAGTGCTTGTTTCTCCTTTTCTTGTCTTTCCTTTTCCAGGAGTGCTTGTTTCTCCTTTTCTTGTCTTTCCTTTTTCAAGAGTGCTTGTTTCTCCATTTCTTGTCTCTCCTTTTCCAAGAGTGCTTGTTTCTCCTTTTCTTGTCTTTCCTTTTCCAAGAGTGCTTGTTTCTCCTTTTCTTGTCTTTCCTTTTCCAAGAGTGCTTGTTTCTCCTTTTCTTGTCTTTCCTTTTCCAAGAGTGCTTGTTTCTCCTTTTCTTGTCTTTCCTTTTCCAGGAGTGCTTGTTTCTCCTTTTCTTGTCTCTCCTTTTCCAAGAGTGCTTGTTTCTCCTTTTCTTGCCTCTCCTTTTCCGAGATTGCTTCTTTCTCCTTTTCTTGTCTCTCCTTTTCAAGGAGTGCTTGTTTCTCCTTTTCTTGTCTTTCCTTTTCCAGGAGTGCTTGTTTCTCCTTTTCTTGTCTCTCCTTTTCCAAGAGTGCTTGTTTCTCCTTTTCTTGCCTCTCCTTTTCCGAGATTGCTTCTTTCTCCTTTTCTTGTCTCTCCTTTTCCAAGAGTGCCTGTTTCTCTTTTTCTTGTCTCTCCTTTTCCAAGAGTGCTTGTTTCTCTTTTTCTTGTCTTTCCTTTTCCAAGAGTGCTTGTTTCTCCCTTTCTTGTCTCTCCTTTTCCAAGAGTGCTTGTTTCTCCTTTTCTTGCCTCTCCTTTTCCAAGAGTGCTTGTTTCTCCTTTTCTTGTCTTTCCTTTTCCAAGAGTGCTTGTTTCTCCTTTTCTTGCCTCTCCTTTTCCAAGAGTGCTTGTTTCTCCTTTTCTTGTCTTTCCTTTTCCAGGAGTGCTTGTTTCTCCTTTTGTTGTCTTTCCTTTTTCAAGAGTGCTTGTTTCTCCATTTCTTGTCTCTCCTTTTCCAAGAGTGCTTGTTTCTCCTTTTCTTGTCTCTCCTTTTCCAAGAGTGCTTGTTTCTCCTTTTGTTGTCTCTCCTTTTCCAAGAGTGCTTGTTTCTCCTTTTCTTGCCTCTCCTTTTCCGAGATTGCTTCTTTCTCCTTTTCTTGTCTCTCCTTTTCAAGGAGTGCTTGTTTCTCCTTTTCTTGTCTTTCCTTTTCCAGGAGTGCTTGTTTCTCCTTTTCTTGTCTCTCCTTTTCCAAGAGTGCTTGTTTCTCCTTTTCTTGCCTCTCCTTTTCCGAGATTGCTTCTTTCTCCTTTTCTTGTCTCTCCTTTTCCAAGAGTGCCTGTTTCTCTTTTTCTTGTCTCTCCTTTTCCAAGAGTGCTTGTTTCTCTTTTTCTTGTCTCTCCTTTTCCAAGAGTGCTTGTTTCTCCCTTTCTTGTCTCTCCTTTTCCAAGAGTGCTTGTTTCTCCTTTTCTTGCCTCTCCTTTTCCAAGAGTGCTTGTTTCTCCTTTTCTTGTCTTTCCTTTTCCAAGAGTGCTTGTTTCTCCTTTTCTTGCCTCTCCTTTTCCAAGAGTGCTTGTTTCTCCTTTTCTTGTCTTTCCTTTTCCAGGAGTGCTTGTTTCTCCTTTTGTTGTCTTTCCTTTTTCAAGAGTGCTTGTTTCTCCATTTCTTGTCTCTCCTTTTCCAAGAGTGCTTGTTTCTCCTTTTCTTGCCTCTCCTCTTCCAAGAGTGCTTGTTTCTCCTTTTGTTGTCTTTCCTTTTCCAAGAGTGCTTGTTTCTCTTTTTCTTGTCTCTCCTTTTCCAAGAGTGCTTGTTTCTCCTTTTCTTGTCTTTCCTTTTTCAAGAGTGCTTGTTTCTCCATTTCTTGTCTCTCCTTTTCCAAGAGTGCTTGTTTCTCCTTTTCTTGCCTCTCCTTTTCCAAGAGTGCTTGTTTCTCCTTTTGTTGTCTTTCCTTTTCCAAGAGTGCCTGTTTCTCTTTTTCTTGTCTCTCCTTTTCCAAGAGTGCTTGTTTCTCCTTTTCTTGTCTTTCCTTTTCCAGGAGTGCTTGTTTCTCCTTTTCTTGTCTTTCCTTTTTCAAGAGTGCTTGTTTCTCCATTTCTTGTCTCTCCTTTTCCAAGAGTGCTTGTTTCTCCTTTTCTTGTCTTTCCTTTTCCAAGAGTGCTTGTTTCTCCTTTTCTTGTTTTTCCTTTTCCAAGAGTGCTTGTTTCTCCTTTTCTTGTCTTTCCTTTTCCAAGAGTGCTTGTTTCTCCTTTTCTTGTCTTTCCTTTTCCAAGAGTGCTTGTTTCTCCTTTTCTTGTCTTTCCTTTTCCAGGAGTGCTTGTTTCTCCTTTTCTTGTCTCTCCTTTTCCAAGAGTGCTTGTTTCTCCTTTTCTTGCCTCTCCTTTTCCGAGATTGCTTCTTTCTCCTTTTCTTGTCTCTCCTTTTCAAGGAGTGCTTGTTTCTCCTTTTCTTGTCTTTCCTTTTCCAGGAGTGCTTGTTTCTCCTTTTCTTGTCTCTCCTTTTCCAAGAGTGCTTGTTTCTCCTTTTCTTGCCTCTCCTTTTCCGAGATTGCTTCTTTCTCCTTTTCTTGTCTCTCCTTTTCCAAGAGTGCCTGTTTCTCTTTTTCTTGTCTCTCCTTTTCCAAGAGTGCTTGTTTCTCTTTTTCTTGTCTCTCCTTTTCCAAGAGTGCTTGTTTCTCCCTTTCTTGTCTCTCCTTTTCCAAGAGTGCTTGTTTCTCCTTTTCTTGTCTTTCCTTTTCCAAAAGTGCTTGTTTCTCCTTTTCTTGTCTTTCCTTTTCCAAAAGTGCTTGTTTTTCCTTTTCTTGTCTTTCCTTTTCCAACAGTGCTTGTTTTTCCTTTTGTTGTGTTTCCTTTTCCAAGAGTGTTTGTTTCTCCTTTTCTTGTCTCTCATTTTCCTGGAGTAATACTTGTTCAGAGTCTGTTAAGAGGGATTCAGTTTATGTTGTTAGAGAGTTAAAACGAATAAGACACTTATATAAGGAGTGTGATAGCCATTCAAGGAAATAGTTCAGTACATTCACCTACCAATTTGATTATGCAGTTTGTGGTACAAAATTACAAAACAACAAACAACGTTGCATGCAGCTTACCTTTTCTGACAAGTTCGCGTTCTACCTCTTCATTATCAGCATAATTTTCAAGCCAACGACCACATGGGAACTCTACGGTTTCTCTTTTCTTAGGGTCTTTCACTGTTACCTGTAGCAAATTGGAATGCAAATGTGATTTTTTGACAACTTATATAGGTCACTGCATTGCCACAATCCGTGATCTTAGTGAAATTGTTTTTGGGGTAATCGAGAAACCAATTTGCAATACGTTTTACAGGCAGCTGCATAAATTTAATGATAATAAGTGGACATTGAGTACAAATTTTACAGCCTGAGGATTCAAGACCATGTAGTTTTAGTCCGGTTTAATAGTTCTTATCACAGTTTATTTATCAAACTTTTCGAGAGAAAAATTTAAAACCAAAACTGTGTAGAAAACTAAACTAAAATAAATAACGACTAATTATGATAATAATAATAATAATAATAATAATAATAATAATAATAATAATGAGAAAAAATCATTATTTCAGAATTTACTTAGGGTGGCTTTCAATAATCCATGAAACAAAGTGTATTTATGACAAAGTGAATAGTGCTAGTACGGAAAAGTCAATTGCGCGGGTGTATGAAAGCCACTCTAATAGCAACAAGTATTAGTTGACATAATATTGCAAGAGGCGCAACATTTAGGGCAGATATATTTCCAGGTGCTGAAATTATTGATATCAAAAGTGCTATTCAGAGCATTTACGTAAAATTCAGATAAATGAGATTTAAAATGCTTAACGCGGATTTACAAGAGCGTGAACAAACACTTAGGCATGTAATTCCACAGATTAGGTAAGCGATTGAAATAACTAGTTAGCAAATCAAAAGCAGAGCTGTTACAAGTATTACGAACCTGAACTCTAGGTAGAATATAGTCACTAATTTTAAAACTATAGTGACCTATGCGACATTTGAAGTAAAAAATGAGATCACTCATTTCATGCCGATACCAAATTGTCAATAAGTTTGTCTTAATAGACCTCATCGGCTTGGGTGTAATGTTGTCCCATTTCAGACCACGTGTCATTCCCCAGAGTATCATTTCATTGTTTAACGGTTGCGCATGAGAAGATACATGAATATGGATACAACTCAAACAAAGAATCTTATTCTCAAGAGAATGACACGTGGTCTGAAATGGGACAACATTACCCCAAGCCGACGAGGTCTATTAATCAGTTCTTAAGTTATAGTTCGTAATGTCACTCCATTTTAAAATTAGCACATATTTAGTTGCTCTCCTTTATACGCTTTTTATACACTTACTCTATTTTAGTAATATTGGTTAGTTAACAGGCTAGCCGCTATACATACCTTGTCCAGGTACCAGTTTGGACCCCCTCCAGTGTTGTCATGGCCGATACAAATCTTGGTCAGGGTACCCAGATATGGACAGTCAAACTTATACCTATCTGTCCTGTGCATGAAATATGTCAAGAGAACAGCATTATTCTGATGAACACATAACAAGCTTTAAGGAGCGAATCAGTATAGGAATAAAAACAAATTCATGGAAAAAGGTACAGTATAGCGATATTTCATGTGACGTTGGATTGGCTGGTAAAACAAGGCAACTTGTTTTGAGAAAACGGTTGGCATATTAACATCACAATGTTATTGTTAATAAACATGAATTATCGCTATATACCATAACAGTTTTAGAGCAAGGACTCGATCTTTAAGTAATGATGTGTGTAACAGCGATAGCGAAAACAATAGACCCGCGGCATGAGCAGCCGTTATTTAGGAGTGGAGTCGAAGTGTAAATTAAATTATAACTGGCTTCTCTATTGGTGGATTCATCGAAAAGCGGGAATTTTGAATGTTTTATTCGAATCATATCCAAACTACTTGGATTGCATTCCTGAAATTTTGTATGTAACTTTAGTAATGTGCATTACGCTTAAAGGCAGGTTTTTATGAAATTCGTATGTGAGGAAACCCATATTTTGGCCAAAGAAGAGAGGAGTACTACATTTTGCTGTTCCATGTCACTTTTTGACAGCTCTAACAATGATTACTGAGATCCGATTACCGTGTCAGCTTCTTGAATGCTACTGAATCTGGATCTCGTCAATGACACTTCATTTCTCTAAAACATTCTTAGTTTGCTTTGATTTCGCCATGCCGCCATTCTCCATGCCAACAGCAGCCACACTGTGCAGCAAATGGCATATTTTGCTACCAGTAACATTCAAAATATGATTTGTTTACTTGTGAAAGTATTTTTCAGCAAAAACTAGTAAGGAAATGTGTTATTTTTTACTAACATGGGTTTCTCTGAAGTTGGATCGCGTCTACCTTTGACACATGAAATCTGAGCAGCCTAGTTCGGAGCGACTTCGGAGCTGATATCAAGGGACGCTCACATACGAATTCATCCCGAAGTACACTAAACAATAGCAATACGAATATTCTATCCATATATGGAAAGTTCGGAGATGCAATGCGTATTTTTAGTATAGAAATAGGTGAAATAAGTTTTTCGACCAATCATATTGCAGGATTTAAAAAAAATAAGCCAATTATAACATTTACCGAAAGGATCGAATTTACATTCCATTGCCGTTCGTGCTATCCTTCTTACACACATCATTACTTAACATTCATGTCAAACGGTGCAAAGCCCGGCCTGGCTACATTTATCAGAATCTACTTCTTAAGTACGTCATTCTAAATATTGACATTTAATAATAAACAAGATATCCGATCCGTTTACTCACATTCCACTTTCAAACCTTGTTGGGCTTTGGTTCTTAAATCTTTGTTTTGGAGATTCCCCATCAGTTCCATATAACGTGAGAAAAATATTAGCGTTGGTGCCAGCTCCCAATTTATGTCCGGTAAAGATGTTGACTGTGTATGTAACAGCTGAAAAAGAAACAGATGCGCAGTTGAGTTTGCAATGTTTGAAAGGAAGACTTAAGTGAATGAAGATGAACGCCGATGAAAAAAAAAAAAAAAAAAAAAAAAGAATCAAAAATTCTTCTATTTCAAGCTAATTGCAAGTTTCATTCCCTGGAAAATAGTTTCGATGATTGAAAGTAACACTTGATAAGACTATTTAACAATTAGTCCTCGAGTCCGAATGGTCTACGAGTCAATAGCCCATGAGGCCGAAGGCCGAATGGGCTATTGACTCGTAGGCCATGAGGGCGAGAGGTCTAATTGTTTTAGTAAAAACCTACTAATCGGTCCAATAAAAGGATGCAAAAAGTTTTGGATTTTGCTTTAAATATATTTTTTTTGTTTTTCAAAACCAGCGCTTTTCGCTACTAGAGGTCTATCACTAATAGACCCCTAGTAGCTCAGCCAATCACAGGGCTCGATTGGTGATAGACCATTAGTAGGTTTTTTCTAATGATCATGATATTATGGATGTTTCAATTTCAATTTTAGTTGTTTTAATTTAATTTTTAGGGTTTTTTTTGTGTCGAAGAAGCATGCTTTCAAATCAGTATGACATCAACCTACAAATCTACGCTAGAATTTGTCAAAAGTGCTATGTCCTTTGTTCTTTAGCTTGTACTTCTTAGAACAGCTGTCAGTTCCATATATGGTAATGTGACGTTAGCATCGGTTCCAGCTCCCCACACACTTTCAGTGTAGATATTGATAGTGTAAGGATAGTCTGGCAGGTCAGAGATACAGTAAAATTCATATTTTTTAATTATTTATTTTCACTCACAGCTTCCACAAACTCTGTCAATTTGTAAATTTTCATGCAAGATAGAAAAGAAAATTCTTGTTTTTCGCTACCACCGCGATTTCTGTAACCCTGTTCACATTGAAAAAAAGTGAATATCTGAGCTGGACTTGTGCTTTAAAAAGCACTAATTTACAGGCCGCCTCAAGTCGAATGTTCATGGGTCTTTAAGGTAATTGGTGCTACTGACTTGTAATTGGTATACATGAAATCTAGACTATAACGCAAACGGCATAGTGTCAACTCTGTCGTCCCGTTGGAATTTGTTTTTTTTACTGCTGCCAGTCAATGAAAAATATAAAAGCCACCGACTGATTATTTTTGATTGACGGAAGCGAAAATCCCCATTTCAGCGTGCGCCTTGCAGCTACCGAGTTTTCACGTTATGAAAATAGCAGTAATTTAGATCAAAGGTCCTCTACCGCCCACCAAAACCTTCGGTTCGTGCCCCAAGGTAGTTTTACAAAAGAATGAACCACTAGTAGTTTACCGGCCAGGAATGAAGATACCTTTCAATTTACCACTAACATTAAGTCTAGTGTAGATAAAATACATTATCATTCAAAATATTTTTTACGTCATTTTGATTGGCCGAGAGAACTGCAAATAACTGCCTACAAATAACGGTTTGCTCATGCGCATTACGGTGCAAAGCCATCTTGCTGCAAATAACGGTCAGATCATTTGACAATGGCTCGCTTCCCTGAAAAAATGAGCTGACTTCTTTGTTATTGTTTGACTCGTGCGCACTGCCCCTCAAAGATTAGAAAAAATAATTTGAATAATAAAATGATTATTGAACTCGGTTATCGCAAAATATCGAGATTTGTTAGTGTCTTGCAAGCAATTATTTGCCTCTGCCTTCGGTATCGGCAAATAATTGCTCACTCGCCACTAACAAATCACGATATTTTGCTCAACCTCGTCCAATAATTGCTTATTATACTAACCATCAGCGCTGATCTCGCTCGATTTGTTCTCAGTGATCAACACTGTTTCTTGAGGTGCCACTTCTGCCATCGCTTAGGATAAAATTGCACAAAAAATGTTAGAAAACATATAGTTTCCCTGTAACGATACCGTAATAGAAAATATAAATCTAGATGAATGACTGAAATTTGAATAGGAAACTATGGAAACAAACAAAGCATCTCTGGCAAAAAAACTAGAAAATTACGAGAAAAATCTTGTTATCATACAAGTTTAACAATGTACTGAGGAATGAATCACACCTGTTGTTTTTTCTTTCTATTTTTAAATGATCAATTTTCGCGCGCGGCACTGGGTTGTCAAAGATTGGAATTCTAATTCTAATTCTAATTCTAATAATAATAATAATAATAATAATAATAATAATAATAATAATGATAATAACTTTATTGACAATTCCTTTAAAAGATAAATAATAATAAAAATTGATGATTATGATGATGATATAATAATATCAATAAGAAAGCTATATATGCGTAAAAAATCTAATATTATAAAAACTAGAAACGGAAAAAAAAAATAATGATAATAATAATATAATAATAATAATAATAATAATATAATAATAATAATAATAAGATAATAACTTTATTTCACAATAATTATAATAACAATAATAAAGAAGACAATAATAGCAATAATTAATTATAATGTTAAAACGAGCGATATTAAAGGATCTAAAAAACAAAAAATTATAAAATATGTAAAAAATTATTAAGAAGAAAAATATTTAAAAATAAATCAATTGATTTCTGTTGTATTTACATTAAGTTTAAAATCAAATAAAAAGTCATTGTTCTTATAAAAAGGAACTCGTGACCCACGTACACATAGATTAATGGATCTAAGTATTTCAAAGGATAGTTTTGTTCTTATGTATGTGATTGTTTCTGCATATGGCTCGTTCATTTTCCTTGAAATCTTCTCTGCCAGCGCCTTTAGAAACATTTGACACTCTGTACCCATACCACCATTCGTTCCAAAGACCAAAGGGGTAAAACTTCCCATTTACACATCCAGGATCCTTTCTTCGTATTTTCGTTTCTTTTCTTTCTCCTGTTCTTTAAAGATCGTCGAGGTAGACTTGTTCTGGTTACATTTGGAGTTTACATGCGATACACGTACATCAAAGAATGCTGTAACTCCTCGTTGCCAGAAGCCACCCGCCTTAATATCAAGGCGTGCGTCTTGACTTGTGGTGGTTGATTTAAGCTTGAATTTCTCGTCGTTGAGAGGAATAAGCTTAGGTTCCGCTTGAACGTTATGGCACACTTTGCATAATAACGTTGTCAGAAGATCTCGAACATTATCATGCCTTTGGGCCACAAAGCCTCCTTTCTTGCACGACAGGGCGTGGTTAACGTTAAAGGGCGAGCCACATGGGCAGGCATTTGGCAAATCATGTAAAGGCAAGTTGTAGCGTAATCGAAGGGCATCCTTGAATTCTTGCTTATTTAAAACTAGACCCTGCTCTTCAAATGGTATAGCATTCAGCCAATTACTAGAACCTTTATCTCTTGCCTGGTTGACTTGACGAAGCAGATCAGGTGGTAAAGATGCATCTATCTGTTCAAGCTTTATCCTTGAGTTCTCCGCTTTAACTGATTGTTGTTGTTTTTTAATGCCTTCAGTTTCCAAATCAGTTTTTAAAGTTTGGCTAATAATAGCATAATAATAATAATAATAATAATAATAATAATAGTAATAATAATAATAATGATATAGAAATGATAAAATATCAAATAGGAATTAATTAGTTCTTACAAAATCGCATAAAATTAATTTACGGCTGTATGCTTTTTACAAAGGAAATCATAAGAACCGGGTAAGAAATAAAAATTGAATTAAATAAAAATAATAAAAAACACTATTCATTAACTGAAATCTCTGTGAAAACAAATAACGTTTCGACAGTTTCTTAAAGTGTTCAATAGTTTCAGCATTATTTATATATATTCTCTCGGGTAGACTATTCAATGAGTGGGGGCCAGCAAACGAGAAAGCTCTTCTGCTATCGGAAGATGCCTTGATCTTGGCAGGTATTTCAAGTGGAAACTTGCTGAACGAGTGAAGATGACGTCGCGGAAAGTAGATGTTCAATCAGGTAGTAATGTATTAAGGTGCCATATTATGCAAGGCTTTGGATGTAAATAATAAGTAAGACTTTGAAATATAACAAATTCTAGGTTATTTTTAGTTGACGTTTTTGTTATTATAAGTTCATCAAAGCGGCATTGGGGTGACCAGTTGCAGGGTGGATCAGGATGTATTGGCATTCTTTCTTTGTAGGTGGATGCGCTAGGCTGGAAGTTGTTCCGCGTTCAAAATGTTTAAGTAAATATAAGTTAGCTGATCAATGAATATTTCCTTAGTTATTAATTGTTTGTACTCAACTTGTCTTCAACGTTTCACAGTTTTAGGCTGACTAGCATAAAGACCACTTATGTACCTCAGCTCGTAAATCGAGGAGACAAATAAAAACCGTCAAGTAAAACTAAAAGAAAATTGGATATTCACGCAAGAGATTTGGAATGCCGATGTAGTTAGCTAAAGCACCACATTGTTTTTAAAGTATATTGGTAAATAAATCTTAACAACAGTCAAATATTTTAGAAGCATATTCGTAAATAAATTTTAACAACAGTCAAATATTTTTAAAGTATATTAGTAAATAAATCTTAACAACAGTCAAATATTTTAAAAGTATATTAGTAAATAAATCTTAACAACAGTCAAATATTTTAAAAGTATATTTGTAAATAAATTTTAACAACAGTCAAATATTTTTAAAGTATATTAGTAAATAAATCTTAACAACAGTCAAATATTTTTAAAGTATATTAGTAAATAAATCTTAACAAAGGCAGTTAAGTCATAGATCATGCTTCAACTCAAACGTTATACTTACCACTGTTCCTACTTCATGTTTTCTGGATCCCTGTTTTCCGAAAACGACGAAGTAAGGAATGAGTCTATTCTTCTTAACTCTGGTCCTAATTAAACGCATGGCAGTTTGACATCAGCCAATGGGAGGCTAGTTGGTAGCCTACGCCCTGACCAATTATATTTATATTGTATTTTCGGGTGAAAATAATTAGTTGTAAGTTGGTTGAACAACGAAAAGGAAAAAGGTACTTAAGTATTGATGTTTCGGACCAGTTGAGTCTTTTCACTCGAACGTTAACAAGTCATAGTCCGTTTATTAAAGATAAGTGTTTTTTCCTGTACGTCGAATCGTGTCATAACAGACAAATTGTCCAGTCTAAATATAGCCTTTATTATTATTAAACCGGTTCGTAGCCACCACTTTGACAGTGGTCCGGTTTTAAATAAGTGGTCCCGTTTTCTCGGGTAATAAATATGTTTTCAAGGAGGGAAATGCTTTTGTAAACAAGATATTCTTTGTATCTTTGACGCGAACTATAAGCTGATAGTTATTCCAATGAATTTGGAAAACAATCCGATCTGATCTAAGCCTAAAATTTGGCTTCTTTTTTTTTAAAATAAATTTTCAAAAATGAAACTTTTGTGTCATCAAATGAATGTCTCAATCAATGCATTAGATAAGAATGAAAGTACACCTATAAAGCTAATACTTTCAGTATTGATTCTATATGTAGTGCCAGTTGAATGATGAAATATTGCTTCATTAGAGTGTTGCGTCTTTAAGGTATAGAGGTTTGAACGTTTGACCGCATGTGACGTCATACCGGTCTTTATCAAAAATACAAATTATAATTTGTTCAAGCAAAAATTGTCCATGAACTATCATTATAATACTCATGTTTTACGCAATGTTTATTCAATTTGGTGTCTCATAATGGTCTGTGTTTAGTATCATAAATTATTGGGAAATTCACCGTCTAACGAGGGATATTAAGATGCAGCATCAATATATCGCCTTTGTAAACAAGATGTCAATTGCATCTTTGAAATAAACAATAAGCTGATAATTGTTTCAATGAATTTGGGAAACAATCCTGAACTGATCTAAGCCTAAAACTTCGTTGTTGTTTTTTTTCACTAAATTTTTCAAAAATGAAACTTTTGTGTCATTAAATGAATGTCTCAAATTCTAATTGAATGAAGTAAGAATGAAATGACCTGCTTGTAAATGCCATCGAATCGTATAAACTGTACAAAAGCGGTGCAACTCAGTCCTGCAGGAACTAATATTACACAGAATTCGAATAAAAGCTTCAGTGGTAACAAGGCCAGATGTTTACTTTTGGAATCTACCAAGCAAGACACATTACATATGTAGATCCATCCAGATTTGATTCCTACCAAAATATTGGCATCATTTCTATTATTTGGTCTTTTGCAACCAATAGACCTCTTTACCTTCGTTGTTTGTTGTGTCCATTTCAGACCACGTGATGCCACTCTTGGGAGTTGATTCTTTCATGTGTAAATATTTTAACAAAAGAACATTTCTCAAGGGAATGTCATGTGGTCTGAAATGGGCAATTTGCATACGAAGGTAAAGAGGTCTATTAAAGACGATCGCTACAAATAGAATATTGTCCTTGGCTATCTATGTGTTTAACACTGCTATGGCAAGGCGTATGTTTTTTTGTTTTATTTCCATATGTATGCACGCTAGAAAAATAGGATGATGATAGTTATAATAATCGACATTTTTTCTAAATCAACAAGAGTAGGTTTTCAAGCTTTATATTGTTTATCCAAAACAGAAATAAAACACAATAGTATAGAGACCACTTATTTGGTATTGGTGTTCTACGCCCTGGCCAATTATATCGTGCCTTCAGGTGAAAGCCATTATATATTAAAGTCCGATCATTAAAGTTAAGTGTTTTTTCCTCTACGTTGAATGATGTCATAATAGATAGATTTTCCAGTCTAAATAAAGCAGGACCTGGTCACGTGACCTGGTCAATCAAGCAATCTAAGAGTAGCTCAAATATAATGCCCGAACTTAGATAAGCAAGTCAAAATAAACATTCTCTGAAAGTTTTAGGTTTATATCTTTAATCCCAAGGCTGTGGCATTCATTTGAAAGTTTATATGGCTGACTGACAACACTTGCTTTCAGTACTGATTCTACATGAAGTGAACAGTTGAATGATGAAATATTTCTTGATTTGAGTGTTGCGTCTTTTAGTTTTTGAGGACTGTGACGTCATACCGGTCTTAATTAAAAATGCAAATTCTAACTTGTTCAAGCAAAAAAGGCATTATGGGACTGACCTTTCGTCAGAGGAACGCCGTATAGCTCTATTCTCATACATGGCCAAATGTACCATTCCACTGGGCAAATACGAATGTACCTCACTAACATGGCCGCCTGGAAGTCAACGTCTTTGATAGTAATTTTATCCCTGTTTCCTTCAAATACCTGGCGAATAAAATTAAATAATATAGAGGATTCACTTTTACTGGTGAAATTGAGCGATCTAGGAATATCTGCGCATATCATTTCTGCTTCTACTAGCGTTTGTTTTCCTTTCTTTCTTTTCTTGCATTGCTTTCCATTTCTCGTCATCTGATCGTGGTCTTATTCCTTCAACTTCATCTCTTTTCTCAGGCATTGCTGGTTTTTCTTGTTGAATCGATTGATGTTCTTCCCAGAGAGTTTCTTCTAGAATCAGTTTCCATTCTTCTTCCTTGGTGATTTTCCACTCTTTTCCTTTATTTTCACCTGGAAAAGTATGTTAACAAGATATTGAAGTAATCGGGGTACGTCACGAATTTCGATTCGATCAGACGCCCCTGTTAACCGTCTCAGTCATTTTCTGAGTAAATGGTTACGAATTTCTGAGTAACTGGTTACGAATTACCAGAATTAATTATGTAATTGCAAAATATTTTATTTCGTTAGGTCTTACTTGTATCTGTACATGTAAGGCCACATACTTCAATACTACACCAGTAAAAGCACGTCACATTCATAGTCAGTCTTGGGTCAGCTATCTATGGTTAGCGCCATGTTAGAAGCTATCTGTGGTTAACGCCATGTTACACTGGATTTGTAATTTGTGTAACTGTCATCATTGCCATGATATTGTCAAAAGTCATCCAGAATTGTTTAGGAACCCCCTTTTTTGTTTTTTACTCAATTCACAACGATCAATTCTGGAACTAAATCGATAAGACCATTTCTCGCCTTCTATACCTGACCACCAGCATTATGCTGATGTTCCATACCGTACACCGTCAGAAATTCCCATTTTATTTCATTTCTCACCCCGGCCATGATTTCAGACACAAGGTGCACAACCACGGGCTTCAAAAATTAAAAGGTTCATTCAGCTTCAGCGTAATGTTTAATTTCCCCATTTCCCAAGTCGTGTCATTCCATTGCGAATAAGCTTAATATATTTTGCGCCAATGGTAAACAGAGAAACCGTACGCAAGAGAATGGCACGTGGTCTGAAATGGGAAAACATTTTACGCCAAAGGTGCACGTGAATTTTTTTGCATCTTGCAAAGTGGCATAGTTGTTTTTCAATTTTCTTTGCGGTGACTAAACAACATCTAAACATTAGATTTCTATGCAAAAAATATTAAATCACAGTTTATTTCATTAAAATACCTGCTTTACAACATACATTTTTATCAGTATTACTCGTTATAAGACTATACTTTACCTTTATCTTAACAATAGTTAGAAACGTTTGTTTAAAAATTAAAGATAGGATTACCAAAAAGTTTGCGAAATAAAAACTAGAACTTGGACCACGTTTCAAGCAGAAAATCTATATATGCGCTTCTGTCACTCTTTTCCTGGCCGGCTTCCATTCTTTTCTTTTCTTTTCTTCTTCCATTTTCTTCTATCTTTTTCTAAGCTCTTCTTCTTAAAAGAACAGAAACGAGACACGATTCTCAGAATTAGTTAAGAAAAAGTTAATAGAGGATGGGGAATCTTTGGACATCGATCAAAATGAGAACTTCGATCTATGTCTCTAGTGGCGTTTCCCCTTATTTGCCTCATTAAATTGGCAATCGTTTTGTTTCTTCAGGCGAAGTAGAGCGAAACTATCTGCAGAATAATATTGACGATGCCTCCAAGCGCAATAGATAAGAGGGAATATCACACAATCGTAATTTTCGTAGATAATTTACGAGGAAGCTAAAAATGACTGACCTTTTGTGAGAGGAGAACCGTACAGCTCCATTCTCATACACGGCCAAACGTACCATTCCAGTGGACAGATACGGATGCACCTGGCTAAGATAACTTTCTGGAGTTCAATTGTCTTGATGGTAGTGTTGTCCACGTTAGCATCGAATATCTAGCAACAAAATAGGCAAGAAATACAAAAGAAAAGTCTTATTATTATCTCTTACAGATCAATCGCATCGAACTCTTCCCATCTCAGACCATGCTTTCAGACATAGAAAAATGCAAAAAGAAAAAAGCCTTTGCAACGTAATAGTTATTTCCTCGATCCCAAAAACTCTTGAACTTAATGGCTACACCATAAGCACCTGTACTGCTATACAAACCTGGTTTCCATTCTCTTCGTAGGTTTCCCAGTTTTTTCCATCCTGTGAGTGCTGTATTTTTAACTTTTTCACATAATCCTTGTAGCCTCTTGGGTTTCCCTGAGTTGCCACAGCCGTCACCCAGTGTAGAGTCTCCAAATCCACTTGCAGCCAGCTACCATGCGATTTACCAGCACACCAACTGCTAGAGTGGTTTAGTCTAACCCAGGTGGGATGGGTGACGTTTGTGTGCGATGAGGCTGTGATCTGTTTGTCTTTTATTTCGCCAGATTCCATTCCTAGGGCTTTGCTCTTTAGGCTTCCTGGCACTGAGTAGCAAAAAAGACAAAGATAGTTTTCTTAGCAAACGTTACACAAATAGCTTACAACGTCAAAGAAAAAATACCACCTTACCTTTCACATTTTGGAATGTTAACTTAATTTTTTGTTGTTTCAATAACTCTGTTTCCTTTTGCCTTTCCTTTTCAAGGCGTGTTTGTTTCTCCTTTTCTTGTCGTTCCTTTTCCAGGAGTGCTTGTTTCTCCTTTTCTTTTCGTTCTTTTTCCAAGAGTGCTTGTTTCTCCTTTTCTTGTCTCTCCTTTTCCAAGCTTGCTTGTTTCGCCTTTTCTTGTCTTTCCTTTTCCAGGAGTGCTTGTTTCTCCTTTTCTTGTCTTTCCTTTTCAAGGAGTGCTTGTTTCTCCTTTTCTTGTCTTTCCTTTTCAAGGAGTGCTTGTTTCTTCTTTTCTTTTCGTTCCTTTTCCAAGAGTGCTTGTTTCTCCTTTTCTTGTCTCTCCTTTTCAAGGAGTGCTTGTTTCTCCTTTTCTTGTCTTTCCTTTTCCAGGAGTGCTTCTTTCTCCTTTTCTCGTCTCTCCTTTTCCAGGAGTGCTTGTTTCTCCTTTTCCAAGAGTGCTTGTTTCTCCTTTTCTTGTCTCTCCTTTTCCAGGAGTGCTTGTTTCTCCTTTTCTCGTTTCTCCTTTTCCAGGAGTGCTTGTTTCTCCTTTTCTTGTCTCTCCTTTTCCAGGAGTGCTTGTTTCTCCTTTTCTTGGCTCTCCTTTTCCAGGAGTGCTTGTTTCTCCTTTTCTCGTCTCTCCTTTTCCAGGAGTGCTTGTTTTTCCTTTTCTTGTTTTTCTTTTTCCAGGAGTGCTTGTTTCTCCTTTTCTCGTCTCTCCTTTTCCAGGAGTGCATGTTTCTCCTTTTCCTGTCTCTCCTTTTCCAAGAGTGCTTGTTTCTTCATTTCTTGTCTTTCCTTTTCCAGGAGTGCTTGTTTCTCCTTTTCTTGTCTCTCCTTTTCCAAGAGCGCTTGTTTCTCCTTTTCCAGGAGTGCTTGTTTCTCCTTTTCTTGTCTCTCCTTTTCCAGGAGTGCTTGTTTCTCCTTTTCTTGTCTCTCCTTTTCCAAGAGTGCTTGTTTCTCCTTTTCTTTTCGTTCTTTTTCCAAGAGTGCTTGTTTCTCCTTTTCTTGTCTCTCCTTTTCCAGGAGTGCTTGTTTCTCCTTTTCTTGTCTCTCCTTTTCCAAGAGTGCTTGTTTCTCTTTTTCTCGTCTCTCCTTTTCCAGGAGTGCTTGTTTCTCCTTTTCTTGTCTTTCTTTTTCAAGGAGTGCTTGTTTCTCCTTTTCCTTTCCTTCTTTTTCCAAGAGTGCTTGTCTCTCCTTTTCCAAGCGTGCTTGTTTCTCCTTTTCTTGTCTTTCCTTTTCCAGGAGTGCTTGTTTCTCCTTCTCTTGCTTCTCCTTTTCTAGTCGTGCTTGCTCCTCTCTTTTGTCTTGTTGTATCCATTCCCTTTCTAGACTACCAAAATCTTCTGCCATTACTGTCCCTCCTTCCTCGACCTGTATCATTTCTTCCATTATTGGCTTTTCCTTTTGTTCCTTTGTCTCCTTTTGCATGAGCGCTTGTTTCTCCTTTTCTTGTCTCTCCTTTTCCATGAGTGCTTGTTTCTCCTTTTCTTGTTTCTCCTTTTCTTGTCTTTCCTTTTCCATGAGTGCTTGTTTCTCCTTTTCTTGTCTTTCTTTCTTTTCTTTTCTCTCCTTTTTGTTGTCTTTCTTTTTCTTTCCTTGTCTTTCCTTTTCCAGGAGTGCTTGTTTCTCCTTTTCTTGTCTTTCCCTTTCCAGGATTGCTTGTTTTTCCTTTCCTTTTCTTTCCTTTTCCAGGAGTGCTTGTTTCTCCTTTTCTTGTCTTTCCTTTTCCAAGAGTGCTCGTTTCTCCTTTTCTTGTCTCTCCTTTTCCTGGACTGCTTGTTTCTCCTTTTCTTTTCTTTCCTTTTCCACGAGTGCTTCTTTTTCCTTTTCTTGTTTTTCTTTTTCCAGGAGTGCTTGTTTCTCCTTTTCTTGTCTTTCCTTTTCCAAGAGTGCTTGTTTCTTCTTTTCTTGTCTTTCCTTTTCCAGGAGTGCTTGTTTCTCCTTTTCTTGTCTCTCCTCTTCCATGAGTGCTTGTTTTTCCTTTTCTTTTCGTTCTTTTTCCAGGAGTGCTTGTTTCTCCTTTTCTTTTCGCTCTTTTTCTAGGAGTGCTTGTTTTTCCTTTTCTTGTCTCTCCTTTTCCAGGAGTGCCTGTTTCTCCTTTTCTTGCCTCTCCTTTTCCAGGAGTGCTTGTTTCTCCTTTTCTTGTCTCTCCTTTTCCAAGAGTGCTTGTTTCTCCTTTTCTTGTCTCTCCTTTTCCAGGAGTGCTTGTTTCTCCTTTTCTTGTCTCTCCTTTTCCACGAATGCTTGTTTCTCCTTTTCTTGTCTCTCCTTTTCCAAGCGTGCTTGTTTCTCCTTTTCTTGTCTCTCCTTTTCTAGGAGTGCTTGTTTCTCCTTTTCTTGTCTTTCCTTTTCCAGGAATGCTTGTTTCTCCTTTTCTTGTCTCTCCTTGTCCAGGAGTGCTTGTTTCTCCTTTTCTTGTCTTTCCTTTTCCAGGAGTGCTTGTTTCTCCTTTTCTTGGCTCTCCTTTTCTAGTCGTGCTTGCTCCTCTCTTTTGTCTTGTTGTATCCATTCCCTTTCTAGACTACCAAAATCTTCTGCCATTACTGTCCCTCCTTCCTCGACCTGTATCATTTCTTCCATTATTGGCTTTTCCTTTTGTTCCTTTGTCTCCTTTTGCATGAGCGCTTGTTTCTCCTTTTCTTGTCTCTCCTTTTCCATGAGTGCTTGTTTCTCCTTTTCTTGTCTTTCTTTCTTTTCTTTTCTCTCCTTTTTGTTGTCTTTCTTTTTCTTTCCTTGTCTTTCCTTTTCCAGGAGTGCTTGTTTTTCTTTTTCTTGTCTTTCCTTTTCCAGGAGTGCTTGTTTTTCTTTTTCTTTTCGTTCCTTTTCCAGGAATGCTTGTTTCTCCTTTTCTTGTCTTTCCTTTTCCAGGAGTGCTTGTTTTTCCTTTTCTTGTCTCTCGTTTTCCAGGAGTACTTCTTTCTCCTTTTCTTGTCTCTCCTTTTCCAGGAGTGCTTCTTTCTCCTTTTCTTGTCTTTCCTTTTCCAGGAGTGCTTGTTTCTCCTTTTCTTGTCTTTTCTTTTCCAGGAGTGCTTGTTTCTTCTTTTCTTGTCTTTCCTTTTCCAGGAGTGCTTGTTTCTCCTTTTCTTGTCTCTCCTCTTCCATGAGTGCTTGTTTTTCCTTTTCTTTTCGTTCTTTTTCCAGGAGTGCTTGTTTCTCCTTTTCTTTTCGCTCTTTTTCTAGGAGTGCTTGTTTTTCCTTTTCTTGTCTCTCCTTTTCCAGGAGTGCCTGTTTCTCCTTTTCTTGCCTCTCCTTTTCCAGGAGTGCTTGTTTCTGGTTTTTTTGTCTCTCCTTTTCCAAGAGTGCTTGTTTCTCCTTTTCTTGTCTCTCCTTTTCCAGGAGTGCTTGTTTCTCCTTTTCTTGTCTCTCCTTTTCCACGAATGCTTGTTTCTCCTTTTCTTGTCTCTCCTTTTCCAAGCGTGCTTGTTTCTCCTTTTCTTGTCTCTCCTTTTCTAGGAGTGCTTGTTTCTCCTTTTCTTGTCTTTCCTTTTCCAGGAATGCTTGTTTCTCCTTTTCTTGTCTCTCCTTGTCCAGGAGTGCTTGTTTCTCCTTTTCTTGTCTTTCCTTTTCCAGGAGTGCTTGTTTCTCCTTTTCTTGGCTCTCCTTTTCTAGTCGTGCTTGCTCTTCTCTTTTGTCTTGTTGTATCCATTCCCTTTCTAGACTACCAAAATCTTCTGCCATTACTGTCCCTCCTTCCTCGACCTGTATCATTTCTTCCATTATTGGCTTTTCCTTTTGTTCCTTTGTCTCCTTTTGCATGAGCGCTTGTTTCTCCTTTTCTTGTCTCTCCTTTTCCATGAGTGCTTGTTTCTCCTTTTCTTGTCTTTCTTTCTTTTCTTTTCTCTCCTTTTTGTTGTCTTTCTTTTTCTTTCCTTGTCTTTCCTTTTCCAGGAGTGCTTGTTTTTCTTTTTCTTGTCTTTCCTTTTCCAGGAGTGCTTGTTTTTCTTTTTCTTTTCGTTCCTTTTCCAGGAATGCTTGTTTCTCCTTTTCTTGTCTTTCCTTTTCCAGGAGTGCTTGTTTTTCCTTTTCTTGTCTCTCGTTTTCCAGGAGTACTTCTTTCTCCTTTTCTTGTCTCTCCTTTTCCAGGAGTGCTTCTTTCTCCTTTTCTTGTCTTTCCTTTTCCAGGAGTGCTTGTTTCTCCTTTTCTTGTCTTTTCTTTTCCAGGAGTGCTTGTTTTTCCTTTTCTTGTCTCTCCTTTTCCAGGAGTGCTTGTTTCTCCTTTTCCAAGAGTGCTTGTTTCTCCTTTTCTTGTCTCTCCTTGTCCAGGAGTGCTTGTTTCTCCTTTTCTTGTCTTTCCTTTTCCAGGAGTGCTTGTTTCTCCTTTTCTTGGCTCTCCTTTTCTAGTCGTGCTTGCTCTTCTCTTTTGTCTTGTTGTATCCATTCCCTTTCTAGACTACCAAAATCTTCTGCCATTACTGTCCCTCCTTCCTCGACCTGTATCATTTCTTCCATTATTGGCTTTTCCTTTTGTTCCTTTGTCTCCTTTTGCATGAGCGCTTGTTTCTCCTTTTCTTGTCTTTCCTTTTCCATGAGTGCTTGTTTCTCCTTTTCTTGTCTTTCTTTTTTTTCTTTTCTCTCCTTTTTGTTGTCTTTCTTTTTCTTTCCTTGTCTTTCCTTTACCAGGAGTGCTTGTTTTTCTTTTTCTTGTCTTTCCTTTTCCAGGAGTGCTTGTTTTTCTTTTTCTTTTCGTTCCTTTTCCAGGAATGCTTGTTTCTCCTTTTCTTGTCTTTCCTTTTCCAGGAGTGCTTGTTTTTCCTTTTCTTGTCTCTCGTTTTCCAGGAGTGCTTGTTTTTCCTTTTCTTGTCTCTCCTTTTCCAGGAGCGCTTCTTTCTCCTTTTCTTGTCTTTCCTTTTCCAGGAGTGCTTGTTTCTCCTTTTCTTGTCTTTCCTTTTCCAAGAGTGCTTGTTTCTCCTTTTCTTGTTTTTCCTTTTCCAAGAGTGCTTGTTTCTCCTTTTCTTGTTTCTCCTTATCTAGTCGTGCTTGCTCTTCTCTTTTGTTTTGTTCTATCCATTCCCTTTCTAGACTACCAAAATCTTCTGCCATTACTGTCCCTCCTTCCTCGACCTGTATCATTTCTTCCATTATTGGCTTTTCCTTTTGTTCCTTTGTCTCCCCTTCTTGCTTTTCTATTCCATTGTCTTCACTGTCCGCTTCAGCCATTACTGTAGTTTCCTGCTTAAAAACTAGAAATTCTTCCAGCAGTTCGCTATCTGTTTGTTGTTTTTCCTTCGTTTCTTTTTGTTTCTTAGCCTTTTCTTCTCGTTGTTTTTCTTTTTTCCCCACTTCTTTCTTGTCGTCTTTTTTGCTTGGCTTCGCATCTACTTGCAAATCACCGATATCTGTTAAGAGTAGTTTGGTAAGAGATTTAAAACGGAATAACACACTTATATAAAGAGTGAGACTTTAGTCAATGCAAGGAAATACTTTCATTCACTTACATATACCAATTTGATTATGCAATTTGGGGTACAAAATTACAAGAAAACAAACAATTGCACCACACCTTTTCTGGCAAGTTCGCGTTCTATCATTCCATCATCAGCATTTGTTGCAAGCCAGCGATAACATGGGAACTCTACATCATCTCCTTTCTTAGTATCTTCCACTGTTACCTGTACATGCAAATAGGAATGCAAACCATAATTTTTGATAAGTTAGGTCACTAAATGTCGCAATCCGCGTGGCCGAAAGGGAATTATTTCTTTGGCAGTATCGTAACAAATTTGCTGTGCTAATGTTTTAGTAAATCGTTTTGGGGACCAATTTTACAAGCAGGCGCATAAATTTTGTAAGTTGACAAGGAATCGTTCTTACAGCTCATCCAGGTTTCAAGAACAGGTGCTTTGATTTTAGTCCGGTTAGTTCTTATCACAGTTTACAAGTTAACAGGCTAGCCGCTATACATACCTTGTCCAGGTACCATGCTGGACCGAATCCAGTGTTGTCATGGCCGATACGAATCTTGATCAGGGTACCCAGATATGGACAGTCAAACTTGTACGTGTCTGTCCTGTGAAATATATCAAGAGAACATCGTCATGCTGATGCACCCAAAGCAATGCAAGGAGCGAATCAGTATACTATTAGGAATAAAAACAAATTCATGAAACAAGGCATATGGTACAGTCGTGGCTTAGACTACTTCTTTGCCTTATATATTATAACGACTTAACACATTTAATTTATTTGGACTTTGAACTTCTTTAAACCTGCCTTGCCAGCCTCGCCTCTGTACTTTATAGCTTATACTTTAGATATGACAACGCTCAGAATCTACTTCTTACTTACGTCATGTTGGCATCCAAATATAAACAAAAAAACCGATTCGTTTACTCACATTCCATTCTCAAACGTTGTTGAGCCTTGGTTCTCAATCGTTTGTTGCGGAGATTCCCCATCAGTTCCATATAAGGTAACAAAAATATTAGCGTCGGTGCCAGCTCCCCATTTATGTCCGGTGACGATGTTGAGTTTGTATGTAACAGCTGAAAAGGAAACAGAGGCGCAGTTGAATTTGCAATGTCCTCTTAAACAGCCCCATGTCAGCTCAGCGGACACTAGAGAAAAATGTTTGCGCATACGTGCCTTTCAGCACGCTTTCCAAGAATTTATAGAGTTTTAGTGAGAAAATAAATGCTTGTTTTCTCCGAGTATACAAAAAATGTCGTGGATATACTTTTGTGAGACCAAGATAATGTGTTAATAAAGACAATATGAAAGAATTAGCCTTAAGTTTCAAGAATTGATCTTAAGTTTTGGCATTTTGTAAAGACTATTCTTCAAGCAAGTGTGAAAGTCAAATTTGAATATTTTTACAATAGCACGAAGACGCTTTCGACTAATTTGCATGCGGACTTAGAGCATGCGCAGACGTTTTTCACGCGTGTCAGTTCAGCGCGCTTCCTACTCCTTATAAATTTTCGAGCAACCATGGAAAGGCCAATGACCCACAGTATAATGTCAATAGCGACACGGGTGAAAAACGCACTGCGCATGCTCGGAATGTTAGCAGAAAATTCATAGACGAGTCGAGTTTACAAAGAAAACCATTGGAGATTTACATGTTTTATTTTATGCGAATTTCTCTTGTATTATTTGACCAGGGAAAAAAACAACTAAAGTAATGTGTCAGGAAAAAATAAGCACTAACTTTCCACGAACGGCCTTAACTTTAGAGATTTACTAAACGCCGGTAAATCTCCAATGGTATTCTTTGTAAACACGACGAACTTCCGAGCATGCGCAGTGCGTTTTTCACTCGTGTCGTCATTAGCCTTTTCAAGAATGTATTGTTAAGGCCCGGTTCAAACGTCGATCTTCTCATGAGCCGAACGCATTGAAAACAATGGATAAAACGGTGGTCATTTTGATGTCATTAGGTACGGGTCATGAGAAGATCGACGTTTAAACTGGTGCTACTCTAATCTAATCAGTGTAATAAAAATCTATTTTAATTACTTTCAAGGGAAGGTTGTTCTTCCTCGAAAAATCCTTCTCTCATCAGATCACGACATATCAGACCATCTTCACTGGTTGTAGATAACCATTTGCCACAGGCAAAGTTGACTATTTCACCAGTGATGTCATCCTCTACTTCGATCTGAAATTAATGATCGTAAAAAGGACCTCTTACAATGCTTCCTAATCGCGTAGCCATCGCAACGAAGTACGTTTTGGTTGACGTCAATCATGGCGTTTCCATGACAATCCATATATGGCCACGTGCCCTTGGAAACTTTGTGTTTTCCGACAATGTCATGAAAACATGCACTTTGATGACAACCAAAACCATATTTTGTCGCGACTTCAAGCTTATAATTTCACGCGTGGATTCGAAACATGTAAATTCCTGCATTTAGCAACAGCCAGGCTTCGATTAAGGTTTTGCATTGCAAAAACAAATACAGTACAAAATATATCGCTAATCAAATGCTGTGAAGCCATTACAGAGTTTGCTTTTGCAAAGTTCAAAGGCAAACTGATGATGAGCTCTTAGCAAATAGGGCTGCGGGTTGACTTTAGTGTCGAGAAATAGCAAAGATTTTTTTATCGAAGTAACAGTATTTGTCGAAGAAACAATATTTGTATTATGATCACCCGGATGATCATAATACAAATATTGTTTCTTCGACAAATATTGTTACTTCGATAAATATACATTTACCTGGGTTCAGACCTTTCTTTACAATACAAAAGCTTTTTTATCTCGTGTCTTAAAATTTTGTCCCGTAACCCTAAGTGCCACGAGATCTTCCCTTGAGCTTCGAAAAAAACGAAGTCTTGCAGAAGCCTATTTTCTCTTGGGATGACTTGCATGCGCGCTCTTTTTATATATCAATGTATTACCAGAGACACAATTCATACCTTGTCCAAGAACCATCCTGGGCCAAACCCCGTGTTATCGTGACCAATGCGAACCTTATACAGGGTCCCCAGGGGTTTTTTGGTCTCAATCTTACACGTGTCTTTCCTAAAGTGAAAAACACATAGACAAGAATAAAGCTACAGTCGTTGACAAAAGTCTTGGAATGATAAGTTTGATAGGTTTTTATGTAAGAGATACTGCGGCCCGACCTTCAAAACATTGCGTCTTGAAGTTACAAAGGTTTTTCCATGCCATATGCTAATGACGTCAAGGAGTCATTTATGTTTATTAGTTGTTGCTTGTAATTCGAAACAATAGCTATTATGTGAAAACTATTTTTCAATAATTTGTATGAGATTTATAGGTAAAACAATGATGCATTCTAAACTCAATTTAACTGTAGCAGTTAAATTTTGTATATTAAATGATGACTCCGATGACGTCCCAGTCATTAGCATATGGCATTTAAAAAACCCTTATAACTTCAAGACGCATCACTCTAACTATTTTTTTTTTTGGCCATTCAACAGCTCGCCTCATGTAGAATCTATACTGAAAATATAGTCAGATGTGTCATAGGCACTTTAAAATGGTGAGTAACTTACATGCGACTTTCAAAAGTGCTATGTCCTTTGTTCTTTAGCTTGTACTTCTTGGAACGGCTGTCAGTTCCATATATGGTTATGTGGACGTTAGCATCGGTTCCAGCTCCCCACATAGTTCCAGTGTAGATACTGATAGTGTAAGGGTAATCTAATAGATCAGAGATACAGCAAATTCATATCGTTATTTTAAATTTCTTCTACTAGTAGTAAGATATATAAGAAGCATTTAGGAAGCATTTATTGGAGCCTTGCTCTGTTGCAAATCCCATCCATACTTTATGACAAAGCATGTAAAATTTAAAAAAAATATCGATATATGGTGGTAAAGTTTGTTAGGTCTCTCCCTTAAGGTGACTGACTACTTTTGGACCTTCAATTTGAGCCCACGATGTGCGCGCGCACAAAAAACGCGCAAAACCGCATACTAAGCTTCGGTATTTTATTGAGGAACCATACAGGTTTTGAACTTCAACAGGGCAAAAACCCCAAATTTTGCACGGGACTCTATGTTTTTCTTTGAATTTCCTAAAACAGCAGGTAAAAATCAACCTCTTGAGAAAGTTTGAAGAAAACGTAATTATTAGAACTTATAAATTAAGCGCTTTATGTGTTTTTGTTGTCATCATTTGAGTACGATTTTCGGTTCATTGAGCTAACAAGATGCTAAATTTTGAGCTTATTTTTAAACCTTTCTTCAAATATTTTTAGTTCATCTTCGAAAATAATGTTTAAAGTAGAAGTTCTGAGAAAATTGCTTCCAGAGCTTTTGTAATTTTCGAGTTATAAATTTTTGTGTGCAAAGCTTGATTTCCGCCATTTTTCTTTCGAAAACATGGTCATATTTAAAATCCATTATCTCGAAAACGAGCTCGGGACACCCCATTTTTCTTTTCATTTTTGGAATCAGCGTTAAATTCTGTGTAAAATATCTTTCTAAAAGCATTTTGTAATTATTCCTTGCTAAAGTAGTCAGTCACCTTAAATAGAGGGTTTTTTCCGGGTTCTCCGGTTCTCCTCTCCTCAAAACCAAACACACAAAATTCCAATGCGATTCCAATTCGATCTCTGAGTTAGCCAGCCAAGAGGTTGTTACAGGGTATCGATAATATTTGAAGGCTTTTAGCTGTACGATTAGTTTCCCAGATAAAGAGACAATCTAATAATGTTGGTCATAGTTTCATGACTAAAATTTACTTACTGTCCTTCTTTTCTTGTTCCTTCACTTTAACAACAGACCAGAGCAGTTCACGTGATATGAGCCCGTCGTCTTCATTTTTGGCAAGCCAGCGTTTACAAGGAAATTCAAACACCTCATGAGACTTCACATCTTCCACAGTCACCTAGAAACATCATTGAAGGTAACGTTAAAAACATCTAATAATAATAATGATAATAATAATAATGATAATAATAACAATAAAAAAAAAAGTAATAATAATAATAATAATGATAATATTATTATTATTATTACAAAAACCTTTAAATATATCACCGTTAAGGCACAAACACACGTTGCGACATTGCGCGCAATATTGCAAGCAATGTTGCTGAAGAAGGATTGTTTTCTCCTTCAACAACATCGTGCAACAAATTGTGTCGTGTGACATGGCTCGCAACATCGATTGGCTTCAACATTGCGTGCAATGTTGCACCATAGGTGGTGTGTCTGTAGCTGAATATAGGTACATTTTATTTTCCAAAGTTCAAGAGAAAACGAACGTCTTTCCAGGTTGTGGTGGTGCATAAGATTGTGTTGCTGTTATTTGAGGATGCAAGGTGGCATAGCTTTTTGGCCTTGTCCACAAATTCTTTCCCAAAAAAATCCTATTTACCACGAGATTATTTCTAATCATCTTTTGAGCTTGGAAAGACCATTGAATTGCGAAGTATTACATTTTATATTGAGAAAATGTTTAACATAATTTGCTGTTTTAATCACCTTATTCAAAAACCAAGATGGACTGAGCCCAGAATTATCGTGTGCGACGATAATCTTTTTGATCCGACCCAGATAAGAAGTGGTAACGACTTTGAAGTTGTCGGTACTGGAAAATAAAATGAAAGCATATTGGATGTCACTTCATGCGATGTTCATGTCATGCAGTATTACCTTTTGCGCGATGTTTTCCCAAATCAAAACTCATAGAATAACATTCTTGGTTAGACTTTCGCAAGTCTAATTCTTGGTTTGAGATGCATTCATATTATCGGAAATCCGAAAATGAAGGAATTATTCTAAAGAGAATTGGTACGTTTACGTGATCTAAAATTGAAATTAATAAAATTTCTTCCAACTGATCTAAAATAGTGACGTAGAAAATGACGTCACTGCAAAATTGAGGTGTCATGAAACCAGCGAAAATCGACTTACAAAGATTCATATCTGAATATAAATCTAGATTTTCAAGAGAGGTTATTAATATTTTGCATAAAATTAGTATGATATTCATCATTTAGTGAGAAAATAAAATAAAGAATTAACCGTTTCCTGAGTCTTCTGGCTACTAAGGGTGACACCTCAGTTTTTGCAAATTTTCTCGTTTCTGATTGGCTTATATTTTTTCTCAGATCAGCTGGTTGCATGTAACTTTCAAATGACCTCCTTCCGCATGGTAAAAACTACGTCTATCATTAATATGTTCTTACCAATCTCTCTGGAAGGCGTTTCCAGAGTTATTCAGAATAAGTTGGCCAGAATCACTATCTTCTCCAAATATGGTCATAAGAACATTGGCATCGGTTCCAGCTCTCCAGGTTTCGCCAGTGTAGAGGACAATCTTGTACGAGTAACCTGGGACAGAATAGAGTCAAAATCTGGTGTGATTTTACTACAACTACCAGAATGCATTGCAACTTTTTTTCTCATTTTAAAATCACCTTGTTTGAAATGCAAGACATTAGGCCTTATTTATGGTGGTGTATCAGGGTCAAAATCAACTATGAACATCTGACAGCAATGACTTGTTAAATAGAACTCTTTCGGCGTGTCGACTTCTAAAACAAGATTTTTTATCTGATCGACTTTCAAATTTGTATTTGCCAATACCCCAAAATGCATTCTAGTGTAAAAAAAATATATGGTTAGTTACTCACCATCAGCGCTGATCTCCCTCGACTCGCCCTCTATAATCAACGCGGTCTCTTGAGGTAACACCTCAGCCATAACTTAGGATAGAATTAAATAGGAATGTAAGAAAACATATATTTTCGCTGTAACAAAAATTATAGCAAATATAAATTTCTATATGGATGAAATTTGAATTAGAAAAGGCAATGAGACAAACAAAACATCACTGGCAAGAAAATTGGAAAACACCGAGAAATTATTTTTCATACCGGTTAAATAATGCCAAGATGAGATGGAGGTATTAAGGACAGTATTGACTCAAGTTTAAGATAAGAAGACGTGCGTGCACTAAAGCATGGGGTTGCCGAAGACCTAAAACAGCTTGTTTCATACTATCCAGCTTCTTATTTGCCAAATTGTTTACCACATTCTGAGGGGTGACATTTCTGACTCCATCATTCAATATTTGTTTTTCATCTATTTTTAGACTCCTGGTATTGGTCCAGCCAAGTTTACCAGATTGGAAGTGATACTAAATCGCTTTTTTTTATCCTAAATTTCGTTTCAGTTTTCTCTGATGTTCAAGTCTAAAATTATACTAAAACAATTATTCACCTCAGGCTCAGTGAATATGGTGAATATTTACCTCGACTACGTAGACGAAAGCGAGTGGCTTACGCCCAGTTTAGACGCCGAATCTAATGCAAATGAGCAAAACCTATCGTTTGAGTTCATTTGCATATTATATTATTATATATTTATATATATTATGAAATTCGACGTCTAAATCGGGCCTTATATATACTGGTGCACGATTCTCACTCATTCTTCCAATTCAATACAATTTTTTTCTAAATGAGTAATATACTACTTCATTATCGACAAGTATATTATGTTGTAATCACAATGCAATGATGTGGGATTGTATACAAGCAGGTCTTGTTTGCCGAGTTTATTTGCGCAGTTTGTGTGCATCGTTCAATTGTTTTGACGAAATCAGTAATTTTTTCATACAAATTTTAATTTTACAGCTAGCTCATAAAAAGATTGGCAGAAAAATATGAGAGAGGCGAGTACACTACGATACGCTATGGCAACCTTGATTCCCAAGTCTGAAAGTCGTTCTATATATAGTCTTTCAGCAATGCAAAAAGCTTCCACGCACATTACCCATGATTGAACTTAGGACCTTGGCATATGGACCTTGCACGCGATAGCCATCTTGGATTTTCCTTGCTTAGCCTCGCATTCAAGCGTTTCAGGACGAGGTTATGCGGGGGTTAAACTTTCTCATGGGAATAAACATGGTGCCATGTGATCAAGGTCCATAATCATTGTTATTTACGTCTAATATTAACCCTTTCGGCGCCATAAGTTATTTCAATGCTACATTTCACCGCCATATTTATTTTTGGAATTTTGAAGTAAAATGTGTACTTTAAAAAAAAAAATTTCTCAAAAACAAACAAAGCCACAGATATAAATTTTTCAGTAAACGATCGTTATTAACGGCTAAGTCCTTCTGTGATAAAAAAATAGCAATTTTTAGAATGAAAAGATATTTAAATCTGAAGTGACGTGTTGTCGACTATAGTCGACAAAGGCGCTCTTCCTACATGTCGACTGCAGTCGCCTATGGCGCCGAAAGGGTTAAAGACGGGTAGCCAAGCACATGACTGAAAGAATAGGAAAGAAACTTGATCATTGAGCACGGGTTAGTAGCATCAATATCATATGGTTGTTGTTCAGGCTAACCATGTGAATTATGTGCTTCGGGAGAGGATGGATGGATGGATGGATGGATGGATGGATGGATGGATGGATGGATGGATGGATGGATGGATGGATGGATGGATGGATGGATGGATGGATGGATGGATGGATGGATGGATGGATGGATGGATGGATGGATGGATGGATGGATGGATGGATGGATGGATGGATGGATGGATGGATGGATGGATGGATGGATGGATGGATGGATGGATGGATGGATGGATGGATGGATGGATGGATGGATGGATGGATGGATGGATGGATGGATGGATGGATGGATGGATGGATGGATGGATGGATGGATGGATGGATGGATGGATGGATGGATGGATGGATGGATGGATGGATGGATGGATGGATGGATGGATGGATGGATGGATGGATGGATGGATGGATGGATGGATGGATGGATGGATGGATGGATGGATGGATGGATGGATGGATGGATGGATGGATGGATGGATGGATGGATGGATGGATGGATGGATGGATGGATGGATGGATGGATGGATGGATGGATGGATGGATGGATGGATGGATGGATGGATGGATGGATGGATGGATGGATGGATGGATGGATGGATGGATGGATGGATGGATGGATGGATGGATGGATGGATGGATGGATGGATGGATGGATGGATGGATGGATGGATGGATGGATGGATGGATGGATGGATGGATGGATGGATGGATGGATGGATGGATGGATGGATGGATGGATGGATGGATGGATGGATGGATGGATGGATGGATGGATGGATGGATGGATGGATGGATGGATGGATGGATGGATGGATGGATGGATGGATGGATGGATGGATGGATGGATGGATGGATGGATGGATGGATGGATGGATGGATGGATGGATGGATGGATGGATGGATGGATGGATGGATGGATGGATGGATGGATGGATGGATGGATGGATGGATGGATGGATGGATGGATGGATGGATGGATGGATGGATGGATGGATGGATGGATGGATGGATGGATGGATGGATGGATGGATGGATGGATGGATGGATGGATGGATGGATGGATGGATGGATGGATGGATGGATGGATGGATGGATGGATGGATGGATGGATGGATGGATGGATGGATGGATGGATGGATGGATGGATGGATGGATGGATGGATGGATGGATGGATGGATGGATGGATGGATGGATGGATGGATGGATGGATGGATGGATGGATGGATGGATGGATGGATGGATGGATGGATGGATGGATGGATGGATGGATGGATGGATGGATGGATGGATGGATGGATGGATGGATGGATGGATGGATGGATGGATGGATGGATGGATGGATGGATGGATGGATGGATGGATGGATGGATGGATGGATGGATGGATGGATGGATGGATGGATGGATGGATGGATGGATGGATGGATGGATGGATGGATGGATGGATGGATGGATGGATGGATGGATGGATGGATGGATGGATGGATGGATGGATGGATGGATGGATGGATGGATGGATGGATGGATGGATGGATGGATGGATGGATGGATGGATGGATGGATGGATGGATGGATGGATGGATGGATGGATGGATGGATGGATGGATGGATGGATGGATGGATGGATGGATGGATGGATGGATGGATGGATGGATGGATGGATGGATGGATGGATGGATGGATGGATGGATGGATGGATGGATGGATGGATGGATGGATGGATGGATGGATGGATGGATGGATGGATGGATGGATGGATGGATGGATGGATGGATGGATGGATGGATGGATGGATGGATGGATGGATGGATGGATGGATGGATGGATGGATGGATGGATGGATGGATGGATGGATGGATGGATGGATGGATGGATGGATGGATGGATGGATGGATGGATGGATGGATGGATGGATGGATGGATGGATGGATGGATGGATGGATGGATGGATGGATGGATGGATGGATGGATGGATGGATGGATGGATGGATGGATGGATGGATGGATGGATGGATGGATGGATGGATGGATGGATGGATGGATGGATGGATGGATGGATGGATGGATGGATGGATGGATGGATGGATGGATGGATGGATGGATGGATGGATGGATGGATGGATGGATGGATGGATGGATGGATGGATGGATGGATGGATGGATGGATGGATGGATGGATGGATGGATGGATGGATGGATGGATGGATGGATGGATGGATGGATGGATGGATGGATGGATGGATGGATGGATGGATGGATGGATGGATGGATGGATGGATGGATGGATGGATGGATGGATGGATGGATGGATGGATGGATGGATGGATGGATGGATGGATGGATGGATGGATGGATGGATGGATGGATGGATGGATGGATGGATGGATGGATGGATGGATGGATGGATGGATGGATGGATGGATGGATGGATGGATGGATGGATGGATGGATGGATGGATGGATGGATGGATGGATGGATGGATGGATGGATGGATGGATGGATGGATGGATGGATGGATGGATGGATGGATGGATGGATGGATGGATGGATGGATGGATGGATGGATGGATGGATGGATGGATGGATGGATGGATGGATGGATGGATGGATGGATGGATGGATGGATGGATGGATGGATGGATGGATGGATGGATGGATGGATGGATGGATGGATGGATGGATGGATGGATGGATGGATGGATGGATGGATGGATGGATGGATGGATGGATGGATGGATGGATGGATGGATGGATGGATGGATGGATGGATGGATGGATGGATGGATGGATGGATGGATGGATGGATGGATGGATGGATGGATGGATGGATGGATGGATGGATGGATGGATGGATGGATGGATGGATGGATGGATGGATGGATGGATGGATGGATGGATGGATGGATGGATGGATGGATGGATGGATGGATGGATGGATGGATGGATGGATGGATGGATGGATGGATGGATGGATGGATGGATGGATGGATGGATGGATGGATGGATGGATGGATGGATGGATGGATGGATGGATGGATGGATGGATGGATGGATGGATGGATGGATGGATGGATGGATGGATGGATGGATGGATGGATGGATGGATGGATGGATGGATGGATGGATGGATGGATGGATGGATGGATGGATGGATGGATGGATGGATGGATGGATGGATGGATGGATGGATGGATGGATGGATGGATGGATGGATGGATGGATGGATGGATGGATGGATGGATGGATGGATGGATGGATGGATGGATGGATGGATGGATGGATGGATGGATGGATGGATGGATGGATGGATGGATGGATGGATGGATGGATGGATGGATGGATGGATGGATGGATGGATGGATGGATGGATGGATGGATGGATGGATGGATGGATGGATGGATGGATGGATGGATGGATGGATGGATGGATGGATGGATGGATGGATGGATGGATGGATGGATGGATGGATGGATGGATGGATGGATGGATGGATGGATGGATGGATGGATGGATGGATGGATGGATGGATGGATGGATGGATGGATGGATGGATGGATGGATGGATGGATGGATGGATGGATGGATGGATGGATGGATGGATGGATGGATGGATGGATGGATGGATGGATGGATGGATGGATGGATGGATGGATGGATGGATGGATGGATGGATGGATGGATGGATGGATGGATGGATGGATGGATGGATGGATGGATGGATGGATGGATGGATGGATGGATGGATGGATGGATGGATGGATGGATGGATGGATGGATGGATGGATGGATGGATGGATGGATGGATGGATGGATGGATGGATGGATGGATGGATGGATGGATGGATGGATGGATGGATGGATGGATGGATGGATGGATGGATGGATGGATGGATGGATGGATGGATGGATGGATGGATGGATGGATGGATGGATGGATGGATGGATGGATGGATGGATGGATGGATGGATGGATGGATGGATGGATGGATGGATGGATGGATGGATGGATGGATGGATGGATGGATGGATGGATGGATGGATGGATGGATGGATGGATGGATGGATGGATGGATGGATGGATGGATGGATGGATGGATGGATGGATGGATGGATGGATGGATGGATGGATGGATGGATGGATGGATGGATGGATGGATGGATGGATGGATGGATGGATGGATGGATGGATGGATGGATGGATGGATGGATGGATGGATGGATGGATGGATGGATGGATGGATGGATGGATGGATGGATGGATGGATGGATGGATGGATGGATGGATGGATGGATGGATGGATGGATGGATGGATGGATGGATGGATGGATGGATGGATGGATGGATGGATGGATGGATGGATGGATGGATGGATGGATGGATGGATGGATGGATGGATGGATGGATGGATGGATGGATGGATGGATGGATGGATGGATGGATGGATGGATGGATGGATGGATGGATGGATGGATGGATGGATGGATGGATGGATGGATGGATGGATGGATGGATGGATGGATGGATGGATGGATGGATGGATGGATGGATGGATGGATGGATGGATGGATGGATGGATGGATGGATGGATGGATGGATGGATGGATGGATGGATGGATGGATGGATGGATGGATGGATGGATGGATGGATGGATGGATGGATGGATGGATGGATGGATGGATGGATGGATGGATGGATGGATCATTCAATCAAGAATTAATCAATCAATAGGTTGATGAATGCGTAGACGAATGCAATGATCTCCATGAGTAACGAATTTATAGCGTCCTACATATAAAAAATAATAGTTAAAAACTCAGTGAGACTTGTTTTTCCGCTATGTTTTGAGTTTCGAAAGTTGATATGTACAAAATACCTTAGGTCATAAACGTGCTCGAACTTCTCTTCCGCTTGACTTGTAACGGTATTCCACGCGACACTTATCTCAAAAAGTATCCGCAATTAATCAAACATTCATCATTTGTTTAAAAAAAAATTATCAACAAATATATAACTTGAATATAAGCCTTAAAGCTCCCCACTGAGTGAATGGTGTCTATATTTCTTTACTCAGTGTGTCACCACAGGAGATAATCATTAGTCGGTTAATAAAAGATTAATTAAATCCTTGGATTTACCTGTGAGCTGTCATTGAAGGAATGTGTTATTTACGAAAGGAAGGAGTTCTAACTTTATACTATTTTATTACTGCGAGTCAGTAATTAATCAGTAATTAATATATATTAATTAATTAAACATGAATTAATCTTCAACTGTTTGATAAATAGAGGAATGAATAAATAATAGTCGAGTAAATAAACTTAACCATCGAGCAAGTTTACCATCACAGAAAGAAGACATCAGAAACCTAATGATTAGAATAGTAACGACAATGATTTCAACGCTACCAACGAAATAACGGTGGTTGAAACATCCCATTAAATCATAAATCATTAGGAAATATACTCTCTTTACGGGTAAGAATGATTTCTGATACTGTTTACCGCGGTAAACTTTAAAAAGGTGAATTGTTTATACAGAACAGGCTTACAAGATGTATAACAACACAAGAAGCTGAAGTCAAAGCAGGTCAAACTGCGTTCCAACATGTCGAACGCAGTTTGCTTACTGGGTTGTTTCGAGATTGATGTGTGAGATTTATAGCATTTCAGTATTCGGCCAAACAGTATTGCCAAGCTAAGCAGAATGGTAGGAGGATAGATTTTTTACTGGAATAGCGACTCCAGAATGGGGCAAAACGTGAAGCGTGAGAGACCGCACATTCGTAACTCAGTTGCTTGTTTGACCACATGAATACTGAACCATTATCCAGTCAATTCCCATCAGGTTTCATCGGAAAAAAAACAATAAGTAACTGGAATTGTCGAGGCACAGTTACACATGAAGTAATATTGAAGAATCTTTATATGCCTTTCTTAATCTTATAAGAAAAAATATTCAAAGTTCTGCATAAGAATTATAATTTTACTTCTTGGAAGAGACGCTTGACAAGTTTTGACTGCAAATTGATTAAACCTAATCAAAACGAAACTTAACTGTTCACTTTATCCGGTAAATAAATCAGAACAAATGTTTATATTAATTGCACTTCATTCAAATAACTTACAAGACAAACATGATACTGATAGGACCATACTCACCGCTTCTGTTTGGAAGATCTCGAGCTCAGCTTTTGGTGAATATTGTGGCCTCTGTATCTAACCTTCGTCGCGAATATCTTCGTGCACTCCAAGCTAATGGGCTGCTAAACTGGATAAAATATTGCTTTGGCGACCAAAATGAAGAGGGGAGGGGAGGGGAGGGGAGGGGAGGGGTACTTGTGTAGAGTTACACAAAGGGAGGTGAAATGTTAGGCATTGAAGCTTGGAGCATTTATTTATTCAACTTGAATTACTAGTATATATAGGCCCAGTTCTTAATACTAAAAACTGAAGACTTGATAGCCTTCAAAAAGCGTTTATAGATTTCATTTATATGATTTTTCCCGTCCTAGGGCTGGGTTGGGAGTCATGTGTGGGCGATGTGAATGTCAAAGTACACTTGTGATACGCCTTCAGGGCTAGACGAGCCATTATAGAATACCTTTTGCGGTCCGCGTGACACTAACTGGTTGAATCAAATATATATTATTAGAATCTACTAGACAATAGGCTTGTTGAAGCACTTACCCAGGAATGATGTGTTTGTCTTTTAGTGGTGAAAACACCTTGCACGAGCTCTTATAATTGTGTCTTTAGTTTTGGCAAGTTTAATTCGTGATCAAAGCATTGTCTCAAAAACAAGCAAACAGATAAACAAAAACAAAACAAAAATAAAAACAAATCAATAATAACTAAAACCTCAAAAAAAAAAAAAAAAAAAAAAGAAGAAATACAGAAAAATAGAAAAAAGAAGAAAAACAAACAAACAAACAAACCAAAAATAAAAACAAAATAAAACTTATCCAATATTTAATAAAACTTGTAAACGTTTATAATAAATGTTTTTTCGAGCGTTCATTTTCTGCTGTCACACACAATTGACTCGACTCGACGTTTTAGTGTTTGGAAGCACGTGATTATTCAATTTATTCGTTACCTCTAGTAACATCAAAGAAAAGATTGGATTGGAAAAACCTTGAATAATATTACTAGAGCTTTCTTTATTAATAGAAATGTTATCTTAAAAATATCTTACAACATTAAAATTCAAAAAAATTCAAAAAATCATTCAACAGAGTGAAAATGAAGTGAAAATACTAAAACGGGGAAGCTAGCTAGAGAGTAGTGCAAAAAATTAAATGTTAAAAAAAGACATTACCAAAGGATATAGCAACCCAACGCAGGTAACAAGGGGAACTTTATAACTTTATAGTAGCATTAACATAAGAGTTTTCAAATGCAGGGCAAAAACAAGAAAACAACAACAAAAATAACACAAAAAACAAACAAGAAATCTAAAGATTTGAGTCGCAGGCTACCAGTAGTTTCTGGTAGAGTATCTCTGCAACTTAATTCGATAACCTCTAGTTTCTTTACGTGGTCTCACACAGAAACCGCTGTACCGTGGATTTCACTTTTGAATTTTGACTTCGCTGTACCGCTGAATACCTTAGTATTTTCGTGTTTTTTTTTAAGGGGGGGGGGGGGTGTATTCTGTATTCTCTTTATGTATACTATTTTTTTTTTGTCGAGTGCTATTCTCCTGTGACAGAAATTTCCTTAGTTTTGCTAGCGTGGTGTTTTTTGAGAGCTTCGATCCATTTGGCGGGGTTGGCGGCCAAGAATGTACTCTTGACTTGTGAAGGAACCGAGCCTTTGACCTGGCAGAGCAGAGTGACCTGGGAACCACCATCGATTGGACGAATCACTAGACCAGAAACTAAGTATTCAAGCCTAGGAAATATTCAGAAAGAAAACACATTAGAAGGGGATAAAAGACACCGACAGACAGACAGACAGACAGACAGACAGACAGACAGACAGACAGACAGACAGACAGACAGATAGACAGACAGACAGACAGATAGACAGACAGACAGAGAGACAGACAGACAGACAGACAGACAGACAGACAGACAGACAGACAGACAGACAGATACAGAATATGCAGCTTTTGATTGTCCATAGTGAGCGTAAGAGGTCAGTACTTTCAACAAGGTCTTGGTGTTTGAGTGATAATGTATTGCTTGGTCTTCAAATGCAAAGCAAAACATAAGCAGAATTCTTCCGATTCCTTACTTGAGTTCTTTGTTTTTATTATCGTCGATTTTTGGATGTGCCGTGTTTTTCCAGGCGGACGCGTAAAACTGTTCTTCCTCAGTGTCTTGTCTGTCTTGAACGGCCAAGAAAAGCTCTCTCTTCTTGACAGGACTGCAGGAGAATTTAGATAGAAAATGACATGAGATGATAGACCAACCCTCCCCTCCCCCCGTTTCTGATTTTAGTAAAATACACAAGATTTCCTCACCAATAGACGAGTCGTGATGTGTCAATAGTTTCTAGTACTGTAACTTTATCGAACGTCTTGTCCCAGTCTTGCCTGGTGTCCCAGTCACGAATAATATCAACAGCTGAAAAGGAAGAGAAGATAGAATGCAGCGATTCAACAAAAAAACCTGTTTGCCATATGTACGTTGTCTATCTTTGCTCTAGGCCCCTTGCAGCACGTCGGAATGCAGCCCTCGATATTGAAATTATTTTGTTTTGTCCCCCAAATTGACCTGCTTTGACGTCACGTGAAATGGGTCTATTGGAAACATGCAGGAATTAACACCGGGTACTGCTTTTAATTTTTGGGGTGGAAGCGGAGGGGGGAGGGGGCAGGAGGTAATGGGCCACATCACCAAAGCTAAGTCAGTGAAAACAGTGATTTTTAGTTGTGATGGTAAGGATTACTCTGATTATTAAGAAAATATAGCTTCATTAACAGCTAGTACAACCTAGACCCTACAACAATAAGATATTCAAGGGCAAGGTCAATCCAAAGGCCAAAAATAGGCACCGTGGTGGTGGGTACCGATAAACGTTGTATATACCATACGTGCAAACAGACAGTACTTTCATTCCTGATAAGATGATAATAGACCATTTTCGAGATGCGCGAGCGCTCTCAAAAATATCGCAGGCGCAGACATGAAAAAGAGGTATTTTCGGGCAAGATCACGCGCGCTATTGACACTGCCCGAAAATGCACCATGTCTGCATGCGCCTACGATATTTTTGAAAGCGCCCGCGCATCTCGAAAACGGTCTATTGATTTGAACTTATCCCGAATAATTAAATTTTCTCTCACCATCTTCATATGGAATATCGTTTAGCGTGAGAATCGCCTGTCAAAAAACAAAAATACGTGCTTTAAAAAACTAAAATACGAAGAAAAAATGGCACTCTAAAGCGAATCTCCAAACTTTTCCTGATTTCGTTACCTTGGTGATGGGCGAAAATCCCTCTTGGGCTTTTCGTTTCCATACTTGGAAGTCATGTGACGTCTTCTCCTTCTTCCAGCCTTGTGTACCTTCTTTCTCCAGTTCTATCAACATATCGATATCTTGATCTCGTACAACAGTTATAGGTGAGTACAGCTGTATATTAGTTTCCTTGTCTTCTGGGTGAAGGAGGAAAATATCTGACGAATAAATGATATATTAAAACTCGAATGTTCCTGTCATCCAATATGGCTGCTCTAATGTTTTTTGTCGACCCTGTGTCTCTAAATAAAGGTAGAACAAGGTTCCAAAGGAATACAAATTTCATGTGAACGACAGCCATGTTGAATGACAATAACTAAAACTCGAATGTTCCTGTCATCCAAGATGGCTGCTCTAATGATTTTTGTCCCTGTGTCTCTAAATAAAGGTAGAACAAGGTTCCAAAGGAATACAAATTCCACGTGAGCGACAGCCATGTTGAATGACAATAAAAAAGAACTTAACTATGAGGAGTTAACTTCCCAGGTTTAGTAGTAGTTTTTTATGTCTGGGAAACTGAAGCTCGTGTTATCTAGAATGAAGTTATTTCAACATACCGTCTGTAGTTTCAGTAGTGGATTTCACAGGTTTGCGTCGTTGATAACAACTCGTTGGTTTCTTTTTACCGCGCTGTTTCTTGTCCTCTTGTTTCCCCTTCTTTTCTCCCTCATCTACTCCTGTCGGTTCCTCGACTTTAGCAACATCTTTTCCATACTTCCCATCCTCTTCTTCCTCTTCTTTGCTCTCAATTGTCTCAGGTATTTCTTCCTCTATTTCATCAGGTGCTGTTTCCATGGTAGCGAGAGGACACGCTAAACGCGCTTCTTCTGTCACTGGTTGAAGGATTTCTTTCTCCTTTGGTTCGTCCTCCTTCTCTTTCTTCTCTGTTTCTTTCGGTTCATCCGTAGTTTTAGCGGTAAATTTCACGGGTTTACGACGTTGATAACAACTCGTTGGTTTCTTTTTACCGTGCTTTTTGTCTTTTTTCTCCTCTTTCTTTTCTCCCTCATCTACTCTTGTCGGTTCCTCCACTATCGTGGCGTCTTTCTCTTTCTTCCCATCCTCTTCTTCCTCTTCTTTCTTGTCATTTATTTCTGTTTCATCAGGTGCTGTCTCCATGGTAGCGACAGGAGACAGCAAACGCGTTTCTTCTGTTACTGGTTGAATGAATTCTTCTTCTGGTTCGTCCTTTTTCTCTTTCTTCTCTGTTTCTTTCGGTTCATCTGTAGTTTTAGCGGTAGATTTCACAGGTTTGCGACGTTGATAACAACTTGTTGGTTTCTTTTTAACATGCTTTTTGTCTCTTTTCTCCTCTTTCTTTCCCCTATCATCTATTCCTGTCGATTCCTCGACTTTAGTGGCGTCTTTCTCTTTCTTCCCATCCTCTTCTTCCTCTTCTTTCTTATCATTTGTCTCTGTTTCATCATGTGCTGTCTCCATGATAGCGACAGGAGACAGCAAACGCGTTTCTTCTGTTACTGGTTGAAGGATTTCTTCCTGCTTTGGTTCGTCCTTCTTCTCTTTCTTCTCTTTTTCTTTCTGTTCATCTGTAGGTTTAACGGTGGATTTCACAGGTTTGCGACGTTGATAACAACTCGTTGGTTTCTTTTTACCGTGCTTTTTGTCTTTTTTCTCCTCTTTTTTTCCTCCCTCATCTACTCTTGTCGGTTCCTCCACTATAGTGGCGTCTTTCTCTTTCTTCCCATCCTCTTCTTTCTCTTCTTTCTTGTCATTTGTTTCTGTTTCATCAGGTGCTGTCTCCATGGTAGCGACAGGAGACAGCAAACGCGTTTCTTCTGTTACTGGTTGAATGAATTCTTCTTCTGGTTCGTCCTTTTTCTCTTTCTTCTCTGTTTCTTTCGGTTCATCTGTAGTTTTAGCGGTAGATTTCACAGGTTTGCGACGTTGATAACAACTTGTTGGTTTCTTTTTAACATGCTTTTTGTCTCTTTTCTCCTCTTTCTTTCCCCTATCATCTATTCCTGTCGATTCCTCGACTTTAGTGGCGTCTTTCTCTTTCTTCCCATCCTCTTCTTCCTCTTCTTTCTTATCATTTGTCTCTGTTTCATCATGTGCTGTCTCCATGATAGCGACAGGAGACAGCAAACGCGTTTCTTCTGTTACTGGTTGAAGGATTTCTTCCTGCTTTGGTTCGTCCTTCTTCTCTTTCTTCTCTTTTTCTTTCTGTTCATCTGTAGGTTTAACGGTGGATTTCACAGGTTTGCGACGTTGATAACAACTCGTTGGTTTCTTTTTACCGTGCTTTTTGTCTTTTTTCTCCTCTTTTTTTCCTCCCTCATCTACTCTTGTCGGTTCCTCCACTATAGTGGCGTCTTTCTCTTTCTTCCCATCCTCTTCTTTCTCTTCTTTCTTGTCATTTGTTTCTGTTTCATCAGGTGCTGTCTCCATGGTAGCGACAGGAGACAGCAAGCGCGCTTTTTCTGTTTCTGGTTGAATGAATTCTTCTTTTGGTTCCTTCCTCTTCTCTTTCTTCTCTGTTTCTTTCGGTTCATCTGTAGGTTTAACGGTGGATTTCACAGGTTTACGACGTTGATAACAACTCGTTGGTTTCTTTTTACCATGCTTTTTGTCTCTTTTCTCCTCTTTCTTTCCCCTATCATCTATTCCTGTCGATTCCTCGACTTTAGTGGCGTCTTTCTCTTTCTTCCCATCCTCTTCTTCTTCTTCTTCTTCTTTCTTGTCATTTGTCTCTGTTTCATCAGGTGCTGTCTCCATGGTAGCGACAGGAGACAGCAAACGCGTTTCTTCTGTTACTGGTTGAAGGGTTTCTTCCTGCTTTGGTTCGTCCTTCTTCTCTATCTCTGTTTCTTTCGGTTCATCTGTAGTTTTAGCGGTAGATTTCACAGGTTTGCGACGTTGATAACAACTCGTTGGCTTCTTTTTACCGTGCTTTTTGTCTTTTTTCTCCTCTTTTTTTCCTCCCTCATCTACTCTTGTCGGTTCCTCCACTATAGTGGCGTCTTTCTCTTTCTTCCCATCCTCTTCTTTCTCTTCTTTCTTGTCATTTGTTTCTGTTTCATCAGGTGCTGTCTCCATGGTAGCGACAGGAGACAGCAAACGCGTTTCTTCTGTTACTGGTTGAATGAATTCTTCTTCTGGTTCGTCCTTTTTCTCTTTCTTCTCTGTTTCTTTCGGTTCATCTGTAGTTTTAGCGGTAGATTTCACAGGTTTGCGACGTTGATAACAACTTGTTGGTTTCTTTTTAACATGCTTTTTGTCTCTTTTCTCCTCTTTCTTTCCCCTATCATCTATTCCTGTCGATTCCTCGACTTTAGTGGCGTCTTTCTCTTTCTTCCCATCCTCTTCTTCCTCTTCTTTCTTATCATTTGTCTCTGTTTCATCATGTGCTGTCTCCATGATAGCGACAGGAGACAGCAAACGCGTTTCTTCTGTTACTGGTTGAAGGATTTCTTCCTGCTTTGGTTCGTCCTTCTTCTCTTTCTTCTCTTTTTCTTTCTGTTCATCTGTAGGTTTAACGGTGGATTTCACAGGTTTGCGACGTTGATAACAACTCGTTGGTTTCTTTTTACCGTGCTTTTTGTCTTTTTTCTCCTCTTTTTTTCCTCCCTCATCTACTCTTGTCGGTTCCTCCACTATAGTGGCGTCTTTCTCTTTCTTCCCATCCTCTTCTTTCTCTTCTTTCTTGTCATTTGTTTCTGTTTCATCAGGTGCTGTCTCCATGGTAGCGACAGGAGACAGCAAGCGCGCTTTTTCTGTTTCTGGTTGAATGAATTCTTCTTTTGGTTCCTTCCTCTTCTCTTTCTTCTCTGTTTCTTTCGGTTCATCTGTAGGTTTAACGGTGGATTTCACAGGTTTACGACGTTGATAACAACTCGTTGGTTTCTTTTTACCATGCTTTTTGTCTCTTTTCTCCTCTTTCTTTCCCCTATCATCTATTCCTGTCGATTCCTCGACTTTAGTGGCGTCTTTCTCTTTCTTCCCATCCTCTTCTTCTTCTTCTTCTTCTTTCTTGTCATTTGTCTCTGTTTCATCAGGTGCTGTCTCCATGGTAGCGACAGGAGACAGCAAACGCGTTTCTTCTGTTACTGGTTGAAGGGTTTCTTCCTGCTTTGGTTCGTCCTTCTTCTCTATCTCTGTTTCTTTCGGTTCATCTGTAGTTTTAGCGGTAGATTTCACAGGTTTGCGACGTTGATAACAACTCGTTGGCTTCTTTTTACCGTGCTTCTTGTCTTTTTTCTCCTCTTTCTTTTTTACTTCATCTACTTCTCTCGGTTCCTCGACTTCAGTGACATCTTTTCCTTTCTTTCCGTCCTTTTCGTCCTCTTCTTTCTTGTCATTTGTTTCTGTTTCATCAGGTGCTGTCTCCATGGTAGCGACAGGAGCCAGTAAACGCGTTTCTTCTGTTACAGGATGAAGGATTTCTTTTTCTACTGGTTTATCCTTCTTTGTCTCTTTTTCTTTCAGTTCATCTGTAGTTTTAGCGGCGGTTTTCACGGGTTTACGACGTTGATAACAACTTGTTGGCTTCTTTTTACCCTGCTTTTGGTCTTTTTTCTCCCCTTTCTTTTTTACTTCATCTTTTTTTCTCGGTTCCTCTATCTTAGTAACATCTCTTTCTTTCTTCCCGTCCTCCTCTTCCTCTTCTTTCTTGTCATGTGTTTCTGTTTCATCAGGCGCTGTCTCCATGGTAGCGACAGGAGCCGGCAAACGCACTTCTTCTGTCACTGGTTGAAGGATTTCTTCCTGCTTTGGTTCGTCTCTCTTCTCTTTCTTTTCCGTTTCTTTCAGTTCATCTGTAGTTTCAGTGGTAGATTTCACAGGTTTGCGACGTTGATAACAACTCGTTGGTTTCTTCTTACCGCGCTGTTTCTTGTCGCCGTGTTTCTCTTTCTTTTCTACTTTATCTACTTCTATCGGTTCCTCGACTTTATAATTAATAATATATTTTCCTTTCTTCCCGTCCTCTTCGTCTTCTTCTTTCTTCTCGTTTGTCTCTGTTTCACCAGGTGCTGTTTCCATGATAGCGACAGGAGAAGAGAAACACGCTTCTTCTGCCACTGGTTGAAGGATTTCTTCCTGCATTGGTTCGTCCCTCTTCTCTTTCTTCTCTGTTTCCTTGAGTCCATCTAAAGTAAAGACAAAAGAATTCCTAATTATATCTTCATATCTCTACTTGTACTGTTAGGTAACCTTGATTTGGACCCTGCTACTTTGGAAAATATTTTCCCATTCCAATCCTCCTGCAATAGTAATGATTCTCTTGAGAATAAGATTCTTTGTTTGAGTTGTATCCATATTTATGTGTCTTCTCATGTGCAACCGTTAAACAAAGAAATGATACTCTAGGGAATGACACGTGGTCTGAAATGGAAAACATTATGCCCAAGGTAAAGAGGGTCTAAGATTCCAGTTGCTTGAAGTGAATCCATATTAAAAATTCTTCTGTATAGGAGCCAATTACCTTCAGTAGTTCTATGACGTGTTGTTAACTCTTGGATACGTGAGGCGTTTTAAAAGCGAGTTATTGTGAAAGGAACTAAATCTGCAAATCTGTCAGACATTACCTTCGATTTCCAATTCTACTTTGGTTGGTTCTTGCTGTTTTTCCGTTACAAAGAAAGCTCTTTTAATTTCTTCCAATTTTTCCTCTCTACTTTTTCGTTCTTCTGCGCAAAGAAAAAATAAAATTGGAATGTCAGATTCGTGCGAAAGAAAGTGATGATTCTAATGAACCTCCCTCTGTCTACACCTCTATATGGAAGAAGCAAGATTGTACCTTCTTTTCTACGTATGTTTTCATCTTCTCGTTTCTTCTTGTCTTCTATCAATTGTTTTCTTTCGTCTTCCCTCGTCACGTCTTTTGCCACGAGAACTACCAATTCAACAAGAAAAAGTAAATGAAATATAGAAACATAAATGATAATGCATGCGAACAACGCATTATGATGTAAAAAATGATAGTGATAAAAAGGTACAACATTTAAAGCAAAAGGATTTGAAACTTTTCAATTACAGTCATCTAGAAGTGTGACCTTTCCCTGAACATTTAAAAAAAACCACGTATCAATCCCTTGCACTTGACGTCAAAGCAGCTCAATTTGAAAGACAAAAAAAAAGAGAGGAATTTCAAAGTCCTGAGAATTGGAACCTATTATTTTGTTCTCCAAATTGAGCTGCATTCCGACGTGCTGCAAGGAGTCTTTACGTCAATTGTTACGGGTTGAATTATTTAAGCTGAGTTTACCGTCTATTTTGTCAACTGGCACTTCTTGTTTCTTTAGTTCGTCCTCTGTTCTTCTTCTTGCTTCAGCCAATTGGATTCTTTCTGCCTCTAATTTCTTATCTCTTAGTTTGCGCTCCTCTACATAACAGTACAACAACAACGATCCTAAATCAATCAAAGTCTGCTAAAATAAATATTTTGAAAGATATCCTTTTGGAACCACCCTTATTTTATTTGAATAAAGAATTAAGAGAAAAATATCATTTCACTTATTTTATTCGCATTGAATTTTAAGTTTCAAAATTTACTATTTTAATAAATCCACTTTTTTTTAAATAAAAGCAAGCTCTGACCTTTCTTTTTTCTTAGTCTTTCTTCTTCTTCTCGTTTCTTTCGTTCTTCTATTCAAAGGAAAGTGAAAACTATGAAATGTAAGAAAGTGAAAAATGGGATAGGACAAGCAAGATCTAACCTTCTTCTTTTCTTAGTCTTTCTTCTTCTTCTCGTTTCTTTCGTTCTTCTATTGAAAAGAAAGAGAAAACTATGAAATGTAAGAAAGTGAAAAATGGGATAGGAAAAGCAAGATCTAACCTTCTTCTTTTCTTAGTCTTTCTTCTTCTTCCAGTTTCGTTCGTTCCTCTATTGAAAAAAAAAAGAAAAACCATGAAATATCAGAAAGTGAATAATGGGATAGGAAAAGCAAGATCTAACCTTCTTCTTTTCTTAGTCTTTCTTCTTCTTCCAGTTTCTTTCGTTTCTCTATTGAAAAAAAAGAGAAACCTGTGATATATCAGGAAGGGAAAAATGGGAAAGGGAAAGCAAGATCTAACCTTCTTCTTTTCTTAGTCTTTCTTCTTCTTCCAGTTTCTTTCGTTCTTCTATTCAAAAGATAGAAAAAAACTATGAAATATCAGAAAGTGAAAAATGGGATAGGAAAAGCAAGATCTAACCTTCTTCTTTTCTTAGTCTTTCTTCTTCTTCCCGTTTCTTTCGTTCTTCTATTTAAAAGAAAGAAAAAAGCTATGAAATATCAGAAAGTGAAAAACGGGATAGGAAAATTAAGATCTAACCTTCCTCTTTTCTTAGTCTTTCTTCTTCTTCCAGTTTCTTACGCTCTTCTATTCAAAAAATAGAAAAAAACTATGAAATATCAGAAAGTGAAAAATGGGATAGGAAAACCAAGATCTAACCTTCTTCTTGTCTTAGTCTTTCTTCTTCTTCCCGTTTCTTTCGTTCCTCTATTGAAAAAAAAGAGAAAACTGTGATATATCAGGAAGGGAAAAATGGGAAAGGGAAAGCAAGATCTAACCTTCTTCTTGTCTTATTCTTTCTTCTTCTTTCCGTTTCTTTCGTTCCTCTATTGAAAAAAAAAAGAAAACTGTGATATATCAGAAAGTAAAAAATGGGACAGGAAAAGCAAGATCTAACCTTCTTCTTTTCTTAGTCTTTCCTCTTCTTCCAGTTTCTTACGTTCTTCTATTCAAAAGAAAGAAAAAAACTATGAAATATCAGAAAGTGAAAAATGGGATAGGAAAACCAAGATCTAACCTTCTTCTTTTCTTAGTCTTTCTTCTTCTTCTCGTTTCTTTCGTTCTTCTATTCAAAAGAAAGAGAAAACTATGAAATGTAAGAAAGTGAAAAATGGGATAGGAAAAGCAAGATCTAACCTTCTTCTTTTCTTAGTCTTTCTTCTTCTTCCCGTTTCTTTCGTTCTTCTATTTAAAAGAAAGAAAAAAGCTATGAAATATCAGAAAGTGAAAAACGGGATAGGAAAATTAAGATCTAACCTTCCTCTTTTCTTAGTCTTTCTTCTTCTTCCAGTTTCTTACGCTCTTCTATTCAAAAAATAGAAAAAAACTATGAAATATCAGAAAGTGAAAAATGGGATAGGAAAACCAAGATCTAACCTTCTTCTTGTCTTAGTCTTTCTTCTTCTTCCCGTTTCTTTCGTTCCTCTATTGAAAAAAAAGAGAAAACTGTGATATATCAGGAAGGGAAAAATGGGATAGGAAAAGCAAGATCTAACCTTCTTCTTTTCTTAGTCTTTCTTCTTCTTCCCGTTTCTTTCGTTCCTCTATTGAAAAAAAAAAGAAAACTGTGATATATCAGAAAGTAAAAAATGGGACAGGAAAAGCAAGATCTAACCTTCTTCTTTTCTTAGTCTTTCCTCTTCTTCCAGTTTCTTACGTTCTTCTATTCAAAAGATAGAAAAAAACTATGAAATATCAGAAAGTGAAAAATGGGATAGGAAAAGCACGATCTAACCTTCTTCTTTTCTTAGTCTTTCTTCTTCTTCTCGTTTCTTTCGTTCTTCTATTCAAAAGAAAGAGAAAACTATGAAATATCAGAAAGTGAATAATGGGATAGGAAAAGCAAGATCTAACCTTCTTCTTTTCTAAGTCTTTCTTCTTCTTCCAGTTTCTTACGCTCTTCTATTTAAAAAAATAGAAAAAAACTATGAAATATCAGAAAGTGAAAAATGGGATAGGAAAACCAAGATCTAACCTTCTTTTTGTCTTAGTCTTTCTTCTTCTTCCCGTTTCTTTCGTTCTTCTATTTAAAAGAAAGAAAAAAGCTATGAAATATCAGAAAGTGAAAAACGGGATAGGAAAATTAAGATCTAACCTTCCTCTTTTCTTAGTCTTTCTTCTTCTTCCAGTTTCTTTCGTTCTTCTATTTAAAAGATAGAAAAAACTATGAAATATCAGAAAGTAAAAAATGGGATAGGAAAACCAAGATCTAACCTTCTTCTTTTCTTAGTCTTTCCTCTTCTTCCAGTTTATTTCGTTCTTCTATTCAAAAGATAGAAAAAAACTATGAAATATCAGAAAGTGAAAAATGGGATAGGAAAGGCAAGATCTAACCTTCTTCTTTTCTTAGTCTTTCTTCTTCTTCCAGTTTCTTTCGTTCTTCTATTCAAAAGATAGAAAAAAACTATGAAATATCAGAAAGTGAAAAATGGGATAGGAAAAGCAAGATCTAACCTTCTTCTTTTCTTAGTCTTTCTTCTTCTTCCCGTTTCTTTCGTTCTTCTATTTAAAAGAAAGAAAAAAGCTATGAAATATCAGAAAGTGAAAAACGAGATAGGAAAATTAAGATCTAACCTTCCTCTTTTCTTAGTCTTTCTTCTTCTTCCAGTTTCTTTCGTTCTTCTATTTAAAAGATAGAAAAAACTATGAAATATCAGAAAGTAAAAAATGGGATAGGACAAGCAAGATTTAACCTTCTTCTTTTCTTAGTCTTTCTTCTTCTTCCCGTTTCTTTCGTTCTTCTATTTAAAAGAAAAAGAAAACTATGAAATATCACAAAGAGAAAAATTGGATAGGAAAACCAAGATCTAACCTTCTTCTTTTCTTAGTTCTTCTTCTTCTTCCCGTTTCTTTCGTTCTTCTATTCAACAAATAGAAAAAACTATTAAATATCAAAAAAGGAAAAATGGGATAGGAAAAACAAGATCTAACCTTCTTCTTTTCTTAGTTCTTCTTCTTCTTCCCGTTTCTTTCGTTCTTCTATTCAACAAATAGAAAAAACTATTAAATATCAGAAAGTGAAAAATGGGATAGGAAAAACAAGATCTAACCTTCCTCTTTTCTTAGTTCTTCTTCTTCTTCCCGTTTCTTTCGTTCTTCTATTCAAAAAATAGAAAAAACTATTAAATATCAGAAAGTGAAAAATGGGATAGGAAAAACAAGATCTAACCTTCTTCTTTTCTAAGTCTTTCTTCTTCTTCCAGTTTCTTTCGTTCCTCTATTCAAAGGAAAGTGAAAACTATGAATTATCAGAAAGTGTAGAATGGAATAGGAAAACAAGATCTAACCTTCCTCTTTTCTTAGTTCTTGTTCTTCTTCCCGTTTCTTTCGTTCTTCTATTCAACAAATAGAAAAAACTATTAAATATCAGAAAGTGAAAAATGGGATAGGAAAAACAAGATCTAACCTTCTTCTTTTCTAAGTCTTTCTTCTTCTTCCAGTTTCTTTCGTTCCTCTATTCAAAGGAAAGTGAAAACTATGAATTATCAGAAAGTGTAGAATGGAATAGGAAAAACAAGATCTAACCTTCCTCTTTTCTAAGTCTTTCTTCTTCTTCCCATTTCTTTCGTTCTTCTATTTAAAAGATAGAAAAAACTATGAAATATCAAAAAAGGGAAAAATGGGATAGGAAAAGCAAGATCTAACCTTCTTCTTTTCTTAGTTTTTCTTCTTCTTCTCGTTTCTTTCGTTCTTCTATTCAAATTAAATAGAAAAAAACTATGAAATATCGAAAAAGGAAAAATGGGATAGGAAAAACAAGATCTAACCTTCTTCTTTTCTAAGTCTTTCTTCTTCTTCCAGTTTCTTTCGTTCCTCTATTCAAAGGAAAGTGAAAACTATGAATTATCAGAAAGTGTAGAATGGAATAGGAAAAACAAGATCTAACCTTCCTCTTTTCTTAGTCTTTCTTCTTCTTCCCATTTCTTTCGTTCTTCTATTTAAAAGATAGAAAAAACTATGAAATATCAAAAAAGGGAAAAATGGGATAGGAAAAGCAAGATCTAACCTTCTTCTTTTCTTAGTTTTTCTTCTTCTTCTCGTTTCTTTCGTTCTTCTATTCAAATTAAATAGAAAAAAACTATGAAATATCAAAAAAGGAAAAATGGGATAGGAAAAACAAGATCTAACCTTCTTCTTTTCTAAGTCTTTCTTCTTCTTCCAGTTTCTTTCGTTCCTCTATTCAAAGGAAAGTGAAAACTATGAATTATCAGAAAGTGTAGAATGGAATAGGAAAAACAAGATCTAACCTTCCTCTTTTCTTAGTCTTTCTTCTTCTTCCCATTTCTTTCGTTCTTCTATTTAAAAGATAGAAAAAACTATGAAATATCAAAAAAGGGAAAAATGGGATAGGAAAAGCAAGATCTAACCTTCTTCTTTTCTTAGTTTTTCTTCTTCTTCTCGTTTCTTTCGTTCTTCTATTCAAAAAATAGAAAAAAACTATTAAATATCAAAAAAGGAAAAATGGGATAGGAAAAACAAGATCTAACCTTCTTCTTTTCTAAGTCTTTCTTCTTCTTCCAGTTTCTTTCGTTCCTCTATTCAAAGGAAAGTGAAAACTATGAATTATCAGAAAGTGTAGAATGGAATAGGAAAAACAAGATCTAACCTTCCTCTTTTCTAAGTCTTTCTTCTTCTTCCCATTTCTTTCGTTCTTCTATTTAAAAGATAGAAAAAACTATGAAATATCAAAAAAGGGAAAAATGGGATAGGAAAAGCAAGATCTAACCTTCTTCTTTTCTTAGTTTTTCTTCTTCTTCTCGTTTCTTTCGTTCTTCTATTCAAAAAATAGAAAAAAACTATGAAATATCAAAAAAGGAAAAATGGGATAGGAAAAACAAGATCTAACCTTCTTCTTTTCTAAGTCTTTCTTCTTCTTCCAGTTTCTTTCGTTCCTCTATTCAAAGGAAAGTGAAAACTATGAATTATCAGAAAGTGTAGAATGGAATAGGAAAAACAAGATCTAACCTTCCTCTTTTCTTAGTCTTTCTTCTTCTTCCCATTTCTTTCGTTCTTCTATTTAAAAGATAGAAAAAACTATGAAATATCAAAAAAGGAAAAATGGGATAGGAAAAACAAGATCTAACCTTCTTCTTTTCTAAGTCTTTCTTCTTCTTCCAGTTTCTTTCGTTCTTCTAGTTAGAAGAAAGAAAAAGGTTATGAAATATCACAAAGTGTAGAATGGAATAGGAAAAACAAGATCTAACCTTCTTTTCTCAGTCTTTCTTCTTCTTCCCGTTTCTTTCGTTCTTCTATTTAAAAGATAGAAAAAACTATGAAATATCAAAAAAGGGAAAAATGGGATAGGAAAAACAAGAACTAACCTTCTTCTTTTCTTAGTCTTTCTTCTTCTTCCAGTTTCTTTCGTTCTTCTAGTTAGAAGAAAGAAAAAGGTTATGAAATATCACAAAGTGTAGAATGGAATAGGAAAAACAAGATCTAACCTTCTTTTCTCAGTCTTTCTTCTTCTTCCCGTTTCTTTCGTTCTTCTATATAAAAGATAGAAAAAACTATGAAATATCAAAAAAGGGAAAAATGGGATAGGAAAAACAAGAACTAACCTTCTTCTTTTCTAAGTCTTTCTTCTTCTTCCCGTTTCTTTCGTTCTTCTAGTTAGAAGAAAGAAAAAGGTTATGAAATATCACAAAGTGTAAAATGCGATAGGAAAAGCAAAATCTAACCTTCTTCCTTTCTTAGTCTTTCTTCTTCTTCCAGTTTCTTTCGTTCCTCTTTTGAAAAAAAAGAGAAAACTGTGAAATATCAGAAAGTGAAAAATGGGATAGGAAAAGCAAGATCTAACCTTCCTCTTTTCTTAGTTTTTCTTCTTTTTCCCGTTTCTTTCGTTCTTCTATTCAAAAAAAAAGAAAAAACTATTAAATATCAGAAAGTGAAAAATGGGATAGGACTAAAGCAAGATCTAACCTTCTTCTTTTCTTAGTTCTTGTTCTTCTTCCCGTTTCTTTCGTTCTTCTATTCAAAAGATAGAAAAAACTATTAAATATCAAAAAAGGAAAAATGGGATAGGAAAAACAAGATCTAACCTTCTTCTTTTCTAAGTCTTTCTTCTTCTTCCAGTTTCTTTCGTTCTTCTAGTTAGAAGAAAGAAAAAGGTTATGAAATATCACAAAGTGTAAAATGCGATAGGAAAAGCAAGATCTAACCTTCTTCCTTTCTTAGTCTTTCTTCTTCTTCCAGTTTCTTTCGTTCCTCTTTTGAAAAAAAAGAGAAAACTGTGAAATATCAGAAAGTGAAAATTGGGACAGGAAAAGCAAGATCTAACCTTCTTCTTTTCTTAGTCTTTCTTCTTCTTCCAGTTTCTTTCGTTCTTCTATTCAAAAGATAGAAAAAACTATGAAATATCAGAAAGTGAAAAATGGGATAGGAAAAGCAAGATCTAACCTTCTTCTTTTCTTAGTCTTTCTTCTTCTTCCAGTTTCTTTCGTTCTTCTATTCAAAAGATAGAAAAAACTATGAAATATCAGAAAGTGAAAAATGGGATAGGAAAAGCAAGATCTAACCTTCTTCTTTTCTTAGTCTTTCTTCTTCTTCCCGTTTCTTTCGTTCTTCTATTCAAAAGATAGAAAAAACTATTAAATATCAGAAAGTGAAAAATGGGATAGGAAAATCAAGATCTAACCTTCTTCTTTTCTTAGTTCTTGTTCTTCTTCCCGTTTCTTTCGTTCTTCTATTCAAAAGATAGAAAAAACTATTAAATATCAAAAAAGGAAAAATGGGATAGGAAAAACAAGATCTAACCTTCTTCTTTTCTAAGTCTTTCTTCTTCTTCCAGTTTCTTTCGTTCTTCTAGTTAGAAGAAAGAAAAAGGTTATGAAATATCACAAAGTGTTAAATGCGATAGGAAAAGCAAGATCTAACCTTCTTCCTTTCTTAGTCTTTCTTCTTCTTCCAGTTTCTTTCGTTCCTCTTTTGAAAAAAAAGAGAAAACTGTGAAATATCAGAAAGTGAAAATTGGGACAGGAAAAGCAAGATCTAACCTTCTTCTTTTCTTAGTCTTTCTTCTTCTTCCAGTTTCTTTCGTTCTTCTATTCAAAAGATAGAAAAAACTATGAAATATCAGAAAGTGAAAAATGGGATAGGAAAAGCAAGATCTAACCTTCTTCTTTTCTTAGTCTTTCTTCTTCTTCCAATTTCTTTTGTTCTTTTATTGAAAAGAAAGAAAAAAGCTATGAAATATCAGAAAGGGAAAAATGGGATAGTAAAACCAAGATCTAACCTTCTTCTTTTCTTAGTCTTTCTTCTTCTTCCAGTTTCTTTCGTTCTTCTAGTTAGAAGAAAGAAAAAGGTTATGAAATATCACAAAGTGTAAAATGCGATGGGAAAATCAAGATCTAACCTTCTTCTTTTCTTAGTCTTTCTTCTTCTACTCGTTTCTTTCGTTCTTCTATTTAAAAGATAGAAAAAACTATGAAATATCACAAAGAGAAAAATGGGATAGGAAAAGCAATATCTAACCTTCTTCTTTTCTTAGTCTTTCTTCTTCTAGTTTCTTTCGTTCTTTTTCCTCTTCTGCCTTTGTCTTCTTCTCTTCCAGTAGTCGTTTCGCCTCGAACTCAATGTGCTTTTCTTGTTTTATTTTTTCCACTTAAACAAAACAACATCATTACAGTTCAGTATTTATTTAGAATTAGTTCAGTATGTTAAAATTTGAAAAGACGCCTTTATGTTGGCTGTAATGTTTTCCCATTTCAGACAACGTGTCATTTTCTCGAGAATAAGATTCTTTGTTTGAGTTGTATCCATATTCATGTGTCTTCTCATGCGCAACCGTTAAGCAAAGAAATGATACTCTAGGGAATGACACGTGGTCTAAAACGAGAAAACATTACACCTAAGGTAAAGAGGTGGACCTGTTTTGAGGATCTAGTCACTGTCCCCCTTATTATGTCTTGATACCACTGGTATATCACAAGAATCTCGTATCCAAATCCTTTTCATATAATTTAAATAATGTTTTAACCGCTTGGGAGTCACAAGTTATCACAGTGTCACAGTATATTGAAGTCTAACCTTCTTTGAGAGGAACACCATACACTTCTATCCTCAAAGAGGGCCAACAGTGCCATTCCACTGGGCAGATACGAATGTACCTCGCTACGATGACTTTCTGAAGGTCGTTTGTCTTGGCGGTGCTGTTGTCCACGTTAGCGTCAAATATCTGTGGAATAGAATGATAGTAAATAAATGGATGAATAAATGTATGGGTGAGCAGGAGAGATGGATAAAGGCTGTATAGAAGGATGGGATGGATGGATGGATGGGATGGATTGGGATGGGATGGGATAAAGATGAATGAGTTGATGAACGAAGGAATGAATAATAGATGGGATGAGTTTGGATAGGATGGGATAGATGAATAAATAAATAAATAAATAGAAGATTGGGATGGACGCATGGATGTATGTACGATTAAATGCATATACGTGAATTGGAATGTCTTCTAAACTAGTCTTATGGTTCTCAAAAGAGTTCATATTCTCTTGGTTCTCAAGTTAAACCATGATTTAAGGCACGATTACACGAAGCAATGTTCTCTGCAACTTCTCTCGCATGGGCGTTGCGACACAAGTTGCAAGTGGGTTTACACGGTGCAATGGAGACGCATTCCAATCGTTGCCAAAAGTAGAAACAAATTCTACTTTTCGCAACGATTACTGCAACATATCTCCAAACATTTTTCAAATTGCACTGTAGGTTACACGTCGCAATGCTCCATGTATCTCGTAACGCAACGCCAGTGGGAGACAAGTTGCAGAGAAAATTGCTCCTTGTAATCGCACCTTTATTCCCCCTTCTAACCTGGTTTCCATTCTCCACATGTGTCGTCCATCTCACCCCATCCTGCGAGTACTGCAGCTTATATTTCTTAGTATAGTCACTGTTTCCAAACGGGTTTCCCTGAGTGGATATAGCCGTCACAAAGTGAGGGTCTTCCAGATCCACTTGTACCCAGCAGTCGAGAAATTTTCCAGCACACCAACATCCAGGGTAGTTCAATCTGGCACAAGAAGCAGGAGTCTTCCTGGCGTAAGACGAACATGTGATCCTTTTGTTGAGGATTTCACCAGATTCCAATCCCAATGGTCTTCCTTCTAGTCCTTCAAGTACTTTAATAAGAAAAAAATGATTATTATATTTGCAGGCCTGCATGCCTCTCAGTACAGTTAAGAATTGTCTAGGTGATGTCAGTCATGACAGCTCCAGGAGGCAAGTTTCAGTTTTTTTTGTGTTTTTTTTTTGTGCCTAGTGAAAGCTTGCCTCTATTTGATATCTTTGCGATTCCTTTTCACTAATCTTGAATAAATCTTCATTTGTCAACTGACGCTACACGTTTGCCGTAAATTAACGAGCCAAGGGTAACACGTTATAACCAGTGGCTAACAATTCTATATGTCTAGTCTTTTGTGCCTTCGATAAACAGGATGCATTATGGTCTAGCGTGGGTACCAAACAACACCATATAAGGCATGATGAACAAAAGATGTTTGTACCCAAGCTAGACCACAATGCACCATGTTTGCTATTTTAGAAAAAGTCTATGGCTCTTCATCCATCACTGAATTTGAATTTGAAAGGGTTCATTTTTGCATCAGAGGGGAGGGAAGGGGGGTTATTTTGTAGACCAAAACAACGTTATATCATCACTAACCATCAGTGGTGACCTTCTCAGATTCACTCAGATCTCTTGACTCCATGGCAGCCATTGATTACTACGATGATAAAAAGCTGTATGAACATCATTGTCATTGCTAAGATTACTAGAATTATTTTGGTAATTACGGTAACGTATACATTACGAATGAGGAAAGGAGAGAGAAAAGAGAAAGTACTAAACATACAGTGGAAATATTGGAACAAGCAAACAAACAAGCGAACGAATGAGCATGAAACGAACAAACACACAAACAAAAAAACACAAACAAACAAGCAAACAAACAAACAACAACAAAAACAACAACGAACAAGCAAGAAAACAAACAAACAAACAAACAAAAAACACAAACAAACAAGCAAACAAACACGAGGCAAACAAACAAACAAACAACAACAAAAAACAACAACAACAAACCAGCAAGAAAACAAACAAACAAACAAACAACAACAAAAAACAAACAACAGACAAGCAAGCAAACAAACAAACAAACGAAGAAGCAAATAATGGCTCTATTGGAAACCAGAGCCCTATCTTGATCAAGTCGGGTTATCAAATATAGTTTCGCACCATTAACGAATCGAGTGATACCGACACGTCTAGTATCAAGTTCACCTCATCCGATCACTAATGGCTCTCAACCTGCACAATAATAACCACGAACTAACATAAGGGGTTCTATTACTGCCACGCGATACTCCAAGTACTCCTTCTAATGCCACAAATACACCACTAGATATAGCATTTTCCTGTCTCTACCGTTTTGGTCAAAACCTGTTTTCATCCTGCTTTTCTTGTTGCGCGAGTAATGCTATCTGTTTTATTAAAAACATTAATAAAATTTTCGTTCGGCTCCACTGCAGCAGCCACGAGCCATAACAAGTTCCTCATTGACATTCAAAAATCTAATTGGCTTGAATATTACTGCTTTTAAGTTTGCAATTTTAATTTGCAATTTTAAATGTGAAAATATCTAGTAACAAAGTTCAAGAGTTAAGTTTTCATCTGTCGCATTACAAGGTAAAGTCCTCTGTGATTTTCTAGAAGAAACGTAACAATAAAAAAATATTCTCAAAATATCCACAATAATGTACAATTCCTGCTACGAAATTCTAAGATCTTCAGGAATTTTTCTTATCAACTGATAAAAAAAATCGTTTTCTGATATACGAGCCAGTGTTACTTCAATTTCAGGCTTTGTTATTTCCTTACCTCTCGAATGACATCATAATTTGATATTTTTCATTTCGATTCAAAGATGCCGCCCACTTAAAATAATAATATACTTTAGTATTGAAAATATTATTTATTTTACTATCAATAAACGTTGAAAATAAAACGAAAAGGAAAATTACTTAGTAACTAATTATAATTTAAAAAAAGATACATTATATATATTTTACTATTTATATATATATATATTTATATATTTTTTGGTGGAGGATGTAAACACAAGCTTTGAACTATCGTCAGTTTATCGCCTTCGAAAATTTATTAAATTTCTCATCGTGTGCTACAATTAAAACTGCAGAGCTAGAAAAATATCAGCAGAATGTTTCGAAAGAGATAAGAAAGGTCGTATAAAACTACATCAAACTTTAGTAGCAACAACTCTATATCTTCGTGGACAGCTCAGTAATACGTTTTCATATTTGAGAAATAATTAATTTATGTATTAGTGATAGAGAGAAAATAAAATTCGCAATTATATGGGTCTATTTTATAGATGTCATCAGTCGAAGATAATTTCATTTGTGGTAACTGTTAATTTGATTCAAGGTTATGAGTGATCTGACTGCTAGATATCACGCAAACTTCACCTGATAGCCGCCATATTCAACTTGTTGCATTCTCTGCTAGCGATTCAAGGGAATCCCAAAAAGATACGAATGTAGAAAGCCTTACTATGTGTTAGGAAGTTAGCGTAAAGTTGAAGTTTACTAGTTATGAAGCAGCAGGGTTCCTATGGTCTTATTCTTATTTGAACACTGATCAACACTTGTTTCAATGAATGAGCTGCGTGGCTCGCACCATCAAACAACAACCTAATCATGTTCTGGGATGAAAATAATGAATAAATATCAAAATATTAACGCAGTACTTACCATGGAGTGACTGAAATATCCAGCCAGAATGACAAGACAGAGTGACAATGTATTTAACCCAACAAGCCTGTAGTCGAATCCACGTCGACAAGAAGCTCTTCGTGGCTGGAAGTTAGAGCAAAATATTGATCATTATCGTTACTGCCCTCGGGAGGTGACAACATAATTCATTACTTGGGCGGGCTTCCTGTGTCAGACAAATGGCTTGTTTTGGCCGCATTCTGTGTAGTCGTCAAGTTTGTTTTTCAAGTGTTTCAAGAGTAGACTTTTAGATTCCTTTTGAAGCAGGAATTCACCCCTTCATTGATATTAAAAGTTGGCAAAATTTTAGATCATTATTCAAATTTTCTGGTTTTAATTTCAAATTTCATCAATTTTTTAATTAGTTTTCCATGTTGATAAACTGCCAGTTGTTGGAGGCCAGTTAAGCGTGGCTGTGATACTTCAGTACCTGCTTGAATGTCATTAGGAATGTCTGCTTTTGTGTCTGATAGTCAACTTTAGAATTCTACCGGTACCAGACTCACTGAGAGCACGATGTGAAAATATATTCCATTTATAAGTGTTTGTCTGCGGGTTCGACTTGCATCATCAACAAAGAAGCGTCCATCAAGGAAAGGTGTGACCATGGGTGCTTTTAAAATCATCAGCGACAACATCTACGGTCTAGGGGCCGACTAACCTCTCCCTTAGGCTTCGGCTGAGCTTCCTGATCAGTCTAGATCTGTAAATCCTCGGTAGCGTAATCGGGGCCGAAATCTCCGGCATGTAGTTGTAAGTGACTGCGCTTCAGCACTGCGTCTGGAGGCATATGACCCTTAAGTAACTCATCAATAAAAATAACCTAGTCTCAGGAGTAGAAAAGATGGTATTTGGAAAGGGGAATACCAAGTGCGCATGCGCATTTCTTTTCAGCTGGCCTCACACGGTACGAATTCTTAACCGTTCAAAAAGTTGTACTTTTAGGCGTTCTGTTTACACGGAACTGGGCTGTCTGGACAAAAATTCAAACACCTAGTCGTGCAAATTAAAGAGAAGGTTCCGAATAAATGGTATAATCTGGTCAAATGTTTGAGCGGTTAGCGTGTAATGCTAGCATAACTGGGCAAATAACACTAAAATTTATATTTATTTTTATTACAAAAATTTACCAAGATAAAACATGAATTCGAAGTTGATTTTTATCTTACACACTAAGCATACGAGATAGAAAATTGATATTATTGTTACTGGATTTAAACTGATATAAAAAGTTAAATTTAGAACTTTAACAGCTGTAAATAACTCAGTGACGTAGCGAGGACCCAGGATCTGGGGGGCACCTTGAATAAAAACCAATTATGGCAAAAATTTGGGGGACACGTGGTCGCTTCCTTCCCTACGCCGGTGGCATTGACATCATACATCAAAGAAAAAAGACTCGACCCGAAAATTTTAGGGGGTCGGCCCCCATCGCTACGCCACTGAAATAACTTACACTTGTATAAAAAGTTATATTAAGAACTTTAAGTACTGTAAATAACTTACAGTTATTACGATCATACGGCTATTTCAAAAAAACTGACAATTATTTTTGAAATAGTTTTTTCATATCCATGGCTTAAAAAACCAAAACAAGCAATAATACTTCTAAAACCGAGGTTTTTAACATTATAAAGAAGTAACGCTAAATTAACCCTGAAACCACCTCTAAGCTGATGAAAGTCAGTTGACGGCAAACTCACAGAAACTGATCGAACCCTGAAACAAGGCATGGCTAACTCACAGATCGACTTAGAGTTCTAGTTAGCGGTTCTACCCTTATATAGTTTGCTTAAATCGCCCCCTTAACCTATTTGCGTCACTTCACGAATTTTAACGTGAGTTTTTATGCACTGACAACGTGACTTTTAAATCCAAGCACTTTTCAAATTAAAAAAAAAATATCTTGAATTCCTGGCAAACGAGTTAAAAAGTACGCATGCGCAAATATTTTTAGCGTAGTGTACTGTGGTATGCTGTAATGTGGTGTGGTGTTGTGTTGTGTTGTGTTGTGTTGTGTTGTGTTGTGTTGTGTTGTGTTGTGTTGTGTTGTGTTGTGTTGTGTTGTGTTGTGTTGTGTTGTGTTAGGGTGTGTTGTGTTGTGTTGTGTTGTGCAGTTGCTGTGTCGTGTAGTATAGTTCCAAGTAAGTTATCGAAATGGCTTTAGTCATTGCTACGAGACCTCCACACTGAAAAAATTAACCATTTCTTTTCTCGTGTCTGCTTAACAGACTTAGGACAGTGTCTGAAGGTCCTAATACCTAAAACGAAGACCTAAAACGAAGATGGAAAAAATCAATAAAACTAAGTCCAAAAGCCTACTCTTCTTTGACAGCATTTTCCTTAGTTTGGCTAGCGTGGTGTTTTTTGAGAGCTTCGACCCATTTGGCGGGGTTGGCGGCCAAGAATGTACTCTTGACTTGTGAAGGAACCGAGCCTTTGACCTGGCAGAGCAGAGTGAGGTGGGACCCACCACTGCTGATTGGACGAATCACAAGACCGGAAACTAAGTAATAAAGCCTGGATGAAAAATGAAGAAAAAACGGTTGTGAGATTTAGACCGAAGACGTGCTAAAATGAGAAGAATTCGCAGTCATTTGTCATGAATTTTTAAAACTTGAAAAATAACCTCAAAATTTAAGTTATTCAACTGTACTTGTCAGGATGCATCGGGCTTTTATAAGCACGAGGTCTCCAAAGAGAGCATCCAGTTTACCTAGCAGCGAGATTTGAGCAATAAAATTAAACCTCTAACATAGTCCTAGAGGTTTGAATGAACAACAAACAATACTCACTTGAGCTGTTTGTTTTTGTTGTTGTCGATTTTTGGATGTGCCGTATTTTTCCAGGCGGATGCGTAAAACTGTTCTTCCTCGGTCATGTCTTGTCTGTCTTGAACGGCCAAGAAAAGCTCTCTCTTCTTGACAGGACTGCAGGAGAATTTAGATAGAAAATGAGATGAGATGATAGACCAACTTCCCCCTCCTCCTCCCCGCCTCCCCCCATTTTGGTCATGCATTTCCCCTATCCTTTTTCATATACAAGATTTCCTCACCAATAGACGAGTCGGGATGTGTCAATAGTTTCTAGTACTGTAACTTTATCGAACGTCTTGTCCCAGTCTTGCCTGGTGTCCCAGTCACGAATAATATCAACAGCTGAAAAAAGAAGAGTATCATGAAAATGATCATTCATTACTACGATTCTCAATATTCTGCGAACTCAGACATTTCAATGGCTTGTTGTGAAATTGGTTTTTCGCTGCCGTCAATCAAAACTAATCAGTCGGTACCTTTTATATTTTTGACTTGCGGCAGTGAAAAAACAAATTCCAACAGGCAACGCGCAACTAACGAGTTCGCAGAGTATTGAGAATCGCAGTAAGATAGCAGCTACTCGTATGCCTTCGACTCGACCACGTTGAGCTGCGTCCTTCGTAATTCAGCTCTTCAGCTGCAAGCAAGGATGATTAGCCCCTCCAAATTTATTTATTATTTATTTATTATTATTTATTAATAGCCAACTGAGTAATACGTATCTAGTTTACAGAAATCTTGATGTGTTTTCTTACCATCACTGTACGGGATTCCATTGAGTGTTATGATGGCCTGAGGGAAGACAAGGACAAAAAAAATATTAAACTTTTATCAATGCGCGCGCTGTGAAGACGAAACGAGTAATGCAATGAAACAGGAAATGTCTGGACTAGCCCCAGCTAAAAAGGGCGGAAATGACGTCAATTGAATCGCAGCAATACCTTGATGATTGGGGGACCTCCCTCGTAGGCCTTTCGCGTCCATATCTCAAAGTCACGTGATTTCTTGGTTCTCTTCCAGCCTTTCGTACCCGCCTTCTCCCATTCTACCAACTTGTCAATGTCCTCGTCGCCTATGGCGTTAATAGGTGTGTACAACTGAAGTGGTGCTTCTTTGTCGATCCATGAAGGGGGAGGACCTTGGTTGTCACTCAGCTTCTCTTCGAAACTGATTTCTAAATGAAAGAGAAAAAGTCGAATTGAAATAGGTTACGAGGTATATGGATTGCTATTTTGCCCAATAGACCCCTTGCAGCACGTGGAAATGCAGCTAAATTTGGAGGACAAAATAATAGGTTTCAATTCTCAGGAGATTGAAATTCTTTTGTTTTGTCCTCCAAATTGAGCTGCTTTGACGTCACGTGTAAGGGGTCTATAGACCCAATTCGTCTTGTTGCAATGTTTACCCATTTCAGACCACGTGTCATTCTCTTGAGAATAAGATTATTTTTTTGAGTTGTATCCATATTCATGTGTCTTCTCATGTGCAACCGTTAAACAATGAAATGATACTCTAGGGAATGACACATGCATGGTCTGAAATAGAAAAACATTGCACCAAGACGAAAAGGTCTATGGTTCTGACTCGAGAAATGAGCTTAACTTCTGCATTGTGACGCTAATTTTGGGATTTTAAGAAATTATTTTGTATACCAAGCAGGTGAGCCCGCAATTATACCAACCGCTGACTCGTTTTTCAGGCCTGTCGGCTCATGACGTAATCGCAGAAGGAAAGTTTACAGTGAAGCGTATCTCTTACCTTGGGCTGTTTTGACAGCAGGGTCAATAGGTTTCAAATGATCACAGCAAGCCATACCATGATAAGACTTATTTTCAATACCAAACAACAACCCAACGTCTTCGGGCAGAGGCTGTTGTCTCGCACCAGGCTCTATCGGCTTAAAGAAGTAGGTCCCAGGCCAGCTCACGATGCGAGTGGTGGTGGTGGTGTTGGTGCGGTATGTTACGACTTTGGTAAAACTGTCGTCATCTTCATCCACTTTTGCAATAGGTGCTTTGAAACCCTTTGTTTCGACCTTTGAAACCAGTTGATCGTCTTCCTCTATCATTCAAAATAATATTTATGAAATTAACTCAGTTCTGATTGGTCGAAGTTTGACAATAGACCCCTTGCAGCACGTTGGAATGCAGCTCAATTTGGAGGACAAAACAATAGGTTCCAATTCTCAGGATTGAAATTCTTTTGTTTTGTCCTCCAAATTAAGCTGCTTTGACGTCATGTGAAAGGTCTATATGTTGAAACGTGTTGCTCCATAATTCTGTCAAAGATGGGCACCCTCTTTTCAGTTTGGAGCTATGGCAGTCATTGCAAACAGCAATTTTTGATAAAAGAAAACACACACAGACATATTCTCTGGTTATTTATCTTTAAAATGATATATATATATAATCCAATTAAAGTTGTCGCTGAAAAAAGCCTAAAGCCTAAAACTTTGAGAGCGGAATCATGAAATTTATTTCACCGTGGCATTGTTACAATAAGAAACTCCCTGTATGCTTGCAAATTCTACGACTTGGACATATATTCCTTAATTCTCAGATAGCCTACAGTGAAGTTTGTTGGTAAACAAAAGATAAATGATAGGCTTTAGGCTTTTCTTAGCGACAACGTTAATTGAATTAGCTATATGACATAATAGAATAATATTCAACCCGACTCGCGAATGATTGAAGCACCCCCAAACCTAGACTGTAACCTTAACTAACCTTCAGATGATGACGATGAAGATGTTGAGGACAGGGAAGAAAGGGAATCGGTAGAAGAAAGCCTTTTTGTCTCGAGAAGGATTTTCTTTTTTTCTCTCTCGGCTCGTCGTTTTGCCTTCTCGTCTTCTTTCATTTTTTTCTTTTCGTCTCGTTCTTGCCTCTGCTTTTCTTCTTTTTCTTTTATCTTCTTTGCTTCTTCTTTCTTCTTTCTTTCTTTTTCATCCACTTTGTCCTTTTTCTCGCCGTCTTCTCCTTCAGCTTTGATTCTCATGTGCAACATAATTTCATTGAAATCCTTCTCTTCTTGTTGTCGTTTTTCTTCTTCTTCCTTCATTCTCCTCAACCTTTCTTCCCTTTCTCGTTCTTTCTCTTCCTTATCTCTCTGCTTTCGCTCTGGATCATCTTCATCATCTAGGCTTGATTCGACTATAATCTGACGAGTGATTGTTACTGTTTCTCCTCCATCATCCTCGGTCGTCGTTTCAGTCGTCTTAATAATCCCTGCTGACTGCAATTCCTTTAACTTCTCTTCATACCGTATTCTAGTTTCTTCATGATGTTTAATCATATCTTCATCCTTCTTTATTTCATCGTCTACACGTTTCAATTCATCTTCATCTATTTTTCTTCTTTCCTCAAATTCTTTTCTTTTCTTCTCTTCGTCTTCTCTCATCTTCCTCTCAAGATCGTCAAGCCTTTGTTGATGTTCTTCTTCGATCTTCTTTACTTCAAACTCAACTTTTTTCCTTCGTTCTTCTTCCTCGAGCTCCTTTCTCTTCTCTTCTTCTTCCCTTTTCTTCTGTTCGTCTTCTTCTTCTCTTCTTTCTTCTTCTTCCCTTCGTTTTCTTTCTTCCTCCTTCTGTTTCTCTCTTTCTTTACGTTCTTCTTCAAGCTTCTTCATATCGTCATCGATTTGTTTCTTTTGTTCTTCAATATCTTTTCTCTTGTCGCCCGTTTGGCTCAAAATAAACTGCAAAGCATCTTCGGCTTTGTGCTGTTCTTCTTTATCTTCAGGAACACTTTCTACTTCTTTATCTTCGCGAGTTACAACCACTTGTTCTAAGAAACAAAATCAATACTTATTCAAATCAAGAATCCGAAATTAATTTGAGTTTACAATATACAGACATTTCCATTCATTAGATGTAATCCTGCAATCTGTATATATCTTTTAAATCTTATAATAAGATATTAGACAATTTTAATTAAAACAGTCAAATATATAGGCAGAATTATACCATTCGCCAATTGGTAAACAGTGTAATAGTTTCTTTGACTCTTATAATAAAATAATTGTCCAATAAGAATAGTCGTCCAAACAAACGCAGTACCAATTCAGTTCAAAATGCCATGCTGGGATCATGTTTGAAACAAACGAAATACAAATTTGAGAAATTATTCAAGAAAGAACAGATCCTGAAGAAGACAGACTGAGACTGTCGAAACAGTCAATCAACTAAAAAACCAAGAATGTCGCAGAACACAACAACACAATCAAATTTGAGAAAATAAAGAAAAAATAGACTGAAAAAAAATCTGTATGAAACAAGCTTGTTTCCAGGAAACGATGGAGAAACTAAAATGCGCATCTGGTGTTGGATGTTGATGGGACACTAACGAGAAAGATGATCAGCTTGATGGTTATCTTGATGAAAGTGTTAATATCAATGGTCACACAATTAACACCCTCAAAATCTAAAGGCCGATTTACACGGTACAACTTTTGCTTACAATTGTCGCATGGAATCTGCTTACACCACGCTTACAACACGAATTGCGTCGTGTAAATCAACCCTACAACTTGGTCACAACTGTTGTGTACGACAAGAAAAACGTTGTAGCAAAGCGTAGGGTTGATTTACACGAAGCAATTCGTGTTGTAAGCGTGGTGTAAGCAGATTCCATGCAACGGTTATAAGCAAACGTTGTACCGTGTAAATCAGTCATTATAAAATTAATATTTTATTCGTTAGAGCTGGCTGATAAGTTTGGCAGCTTTCACAAGCTTACGTGAGCCTGCTTTCACTTTAATACACTTACTACCACTGCATTTTTTCTATTTTATGCGCACAAAGCTCGACTCACATGTTGATTTTTTGGATTGGAATTAATCAGAAACTAATAAGGGGGTATGAGTTCCTGAATTGATTTAAGCGTTGCTTACCAGTAACGTACGAGACTGTCCTTACTTCAGTACCTCCTATAATGAGGAAAAATCTTTGTTTTAGTTTCATTTTCTAGTGAGAATATGCAGGAATGGGTACTGAGTATTAGGCAAGTAAAAAGATAAAGAAATCACCTTCTTTGAGAGGAACACCATACACTTCTATCCTCAAACAAGGCCAACAGTGCCATTCCACTGGGCAGATACGAATGTACCTCGCTACGATGACTTTCTGAAGGTCGTTGGTCTTGGCGGTGCTGTTGTCCACGTTAGCGTCAAATATCTGGTGGAAAAAATAACAAGAAACAAGCCTTTTACAAAAGAAACTGAGAAAGAAAGAAAGAGAGAAGAGAAAAAGAAGAAATACAGAAATGAATAAAGAATAAATGAATGAAAGTAGGAAAGCAGGAAAGAAAGAGAGAAAGAAAGAAAGAAAGAAAGAAAGAAAGAAAAAAAAAAAAGAAAGAAAGAAAGAAAGAAAGAAAGAAAGAAAGAAAGAAAGAAAGAAAGAAAGAAAGAAAGAAAGAAAGAAAGAAAGAAAGAAAGAAAGAAAGAAAGAAAGAAAGAAAGAAAGAAAGAAAGAAAGAAAGAAAGAAAGAAAGAAAGAAAGAAAGAAAGAAAGAAAGAAAGAAAGAAAGAAAGAAAGAAAGAAAGAAAGAAAGAAAGAAAGAAAGAAAGAAAGAAAGAAAGAAAGAAAGTAGGAAAGAAAAGAAAGAAAGTAGGAAAGAAAAGAAAGAAAGTAGGAAAGAAAAGAAAGAAAGGAAGGAAGCCACAGAATTCGAATGAAGAAAGAAAGAGAAGCAGATAGGAAGACGCTTTTTCTTATACGTAGGTTATCCAAAGAAGAAAAATTGTGTCCTCACCTGGTTGCCATTCTCCTCATGGTTGGTCCATTTCTCCCCATCCTGTGAGTACTGTATCTTGTATTTCTTCACATAATCCTGATTTCCACCAGGGTTTCCTTGTGTTGCTATAGAAGTAACACAATGAAGGTCCTCCATGTCCACTTGTAACCAGCTCCCTTCTGCCTCCTTCGCGCACCACCCCGCATTGTTGTTGAGCCTGGCACTAGAGGGTGGAGTGTCCCCAGCGTAGGACGAGGCTGTGATCCTTTCATCTTTGATTTCACGGGATTCCATTCCCAAAGGTTCGCCCTTCAAACCTTCAGTCACTGACAAAAAAAAACTTAACTTAATAACTATACAGAATCATTGAATTACGTCGGAAAGCAGCTCAATAGGCAATGTGCATCAAAGCTCACAAAGTACTATGAGAAAGTGACTTCTTTAAAAATGTAACAGGGAAATCAAAGGAACTATCAGAAAAAAATTACTCTGTTATTTTCGTCAGCTGAAATCCTTTTATTTCCATAGAAAATGTCAAAGGAAAAATTGTCAGACGAATTTTTAGAGGAGCCAAAAAAGCGTAAGAACTCACTTTCCCATCATGCTTTGTGGACAAAACTATAGGTTTCCAATTCTCAGGAGATTGAAATTCTTTTGGTTTGTCTTCCAAATTGAGCTGCAAATTGAGGGGTCTAATGATAGTTTGCAACCATTTCTAAGAGAGTAAAATGGAACCTACGGCCTTCTATGATAATGCTATCTCCAAACATTCCTTCTCTCGTCAGTTCTCTTTCTATCATGCCATCATCAGCATTGGTTGCAAGCCAACGATGACAAGAAAACACAACACTTTCTTCTTTCTTGGAATCCTCAACAGTCACCTGGAAAGGAGGGAGAAAATCTTTTAAAATGTCCTAAAAATTTTATCAATATCTTGAAACAGCCTCTGGGCTATCAAAGTCAGAGCACAGCTAAAGTTAACTCCAAGATGGAACCCTGACACAACCTTTTGACTTATCCAAGTCAGGAAACGGAGAGCATGGTTAACTGACAATGATTTTATTTTTGATTTGCACCTTAATTTAAATATACAATTAAATTACAAAATATTTATATCCTTACATAAAGGTGCGAGCCAACTGGATTAACTGAAGAGCTATACTAAGCCAGTTGGTTAACTCACAGATCGAATTGAAATTTAGCGTAATAAGTTTTGCGGAGGTAGGAAAACCGTGGGTGGGGGGGGGGGGGGTTACAAGCGGGTAGGACATTTCTGTTAGCACCCGGGTGGGGTTGGTTTATAACGGGGATTTTATGGTATTGAGGTAAATCACGAGCCCAGGGTAAATAATGCAAAATACCTTTTCCAGATACCATGCTGGACCGAATCCTGTGTTGTCATGGCCGATACGAATCTTGATCAGGGTACCCAGATATGGACAGTCAAACTTGTACGTGTCTGTCCTGTGATATCAAATCATAAGTATTGATAAGCGCGTTTCACACACTGCGCTGTACGTGGGTCATGTATAGACAGAGCGGGTTTCATGTAATGTTTAAAGTCCGACAATGAGGACTTGACAGATTTTCAAAGTCCGCGCAATTAGTTCTAGTCCGAGGCATAGCCGAGGACTGGAACAATTGCAAGGACTTTGAAAACCCGTCAAGTCCGAATTGGAGGAATTTGAATGACTTCAAATCCTCATCAATTATTTACGAGGAATCTGTTCTATCGTATTTCTAGACCAATTGCAACACTGTTCCAGTGTTCTTGGACTTGAACCATAAGAATGGTTAAGGTATGAATGGGAAACGTATGGTACTGACTTACAGCACGTACACGGTACGACATGGTAACATTGAAATGGCTTCCCATAAGAATGGTTATGGTATGTATGGTACTGACTTACAGCACGTACACGGTACGGCATGCTGTAACATTAAATGACTTGTCTTCCAGTTTCATCCAATCACAACGCACGTAGTTACGGCTAAGGTAAGGCTACGAATTTGCTGTATCATTTCCTGCTCGATCTGAGAAAACCGACCCAGAAATTAATTTCAAATTTCTAATAACATACATTCCACATTCAAAGGTAGTCGAGCCCTCGTTTTCAATCGTCTGTTGTTCAGATTCGCCAGCAGATCCATATAAGGTAAAATAGATATTGGAGTCGGTACCAGCTCCCCACTCATTTCCTGTAAGGATATCGACCGTGTAGGTAACGTCTGGAAGCAAGAAAACACAGAAAAATGATTTAGATTATAATTTATATTTTACCACGTACTGACTTATTCCAATCATTTTATTTAACAAAGCGAAACTTTAAATTTTATCTGTACCCTGAAGCAGCGGCACTGGTTTGATTAAAGTCTGTGGCTGATGTAGGGGCATATAGGGGTGGGTACACATGATCCCCTTGTCAATTAATTAAGCGCAAATTAAGCTCCCAATTAAAATATGACTGATACGATTAAACTTTAAAAATCACACACCCAGCCGTGCAAATTTGGGCCCTGTTCCGTGTAGTCTCCTTCGCAGACGTTCTTGGGGTCGTCACGTCGTCACGCAACGTTTCTCTTTCGTGGGGCGAGAAGTATTGCGTGACGACCCTAAGAGCGTCTGCGTAGGAGGCTAGGTTCCGTGTAAACAAAAGAGAAAATTCCGTTTAAATGGTATATACTGGTCAAATATTTGTACGGTGAAAAATTCGTGCAGTACCGTATAAGGCCAGCCTAAATTTTGTATAGTGAACTGGTTAATTATTTTATAAAATATTTGCGCAGTTGTATCTAAGTAGAAAAATTGTCTTTGATCTCCCTTAGTGATCAATGATGCCCCTAAAATCCTAGTTCTGCCAATGTGTATGTCTTACTTTCATGAGGCGAATCCACTTCCTCAACGTATCCTTCTCTCATCAGATCTCGTCTTATCAGACCATCTTCACCGTCTGTAGCCAACCATTTACCACAGGCGAACTCAACAACTTCTCCAGAGCTGTCATCTTCAACTTCGATCTAAAGTCAAATGAATATATCTCTTTACCTTGGGTGTAATTTTTACCCACGTGTCATTCTCTAGAGTATCATTTCTTTGTTTCACGGTTGTGCATGAGAAGACACGTGAAATGGATACAAATCAAACAAAGAAGCTTATTCTCAAGGGAATGACGCGTGGTCTGAAGTGGGTAAACGTTGCAACAAGACGAATTAGGTCTATCGTATGATGAGAAGCTACTACCCTTCTCAGATGAGACTGGAACGACCGAAGTTTTGTCACGAAGTTTTGTCGTTGAAAAGTGCATGTTGTCAGGGGCAACGTCAAAAGTATTGAATCATATAGTGTGGGGGAAATTCATGAGCTTAATTGCCACCGCGGTGACGTCAGTATTATTCTTGCTTCCTATTGAATACTCTTAACGTTGCCCCTGACAACATGCACTTTTCAACGACGACAAAACTTCGTGACAAAACTTCGGTCGTTCTAAGCTCAACTGAGAAGCGTAGTAAGGGAAACTAAAAGTAAGTATTTTCCTCCGCAAAACCTAGCTAGCTTCTATTTCTGTCTGTGAGTTATCCTGGACCTGAGGGAGGGGTGTGTGTGTGTGAGGAGGGGGGAGGGCAGGGCAGGGGGCTTATGTACTCTTTATTATGATACTGACCAGTTCTATAATTTTCATACCTTGTCCAGGAACCATCCTGGTCCCCATCCTGTGTTATCGTGTCCAACACGAATCTTGTACAGTGTACCCAAGGGTTCACTAGTCTCGATCTTATATGTGTTTTTCCTGGAAGAAGTGATGTAATCGTTTAATAAACCTAATCATGTGGCCAGCCCCTAATCTCTATCTCCCAACCCCAAGAGAAGAAAGTGCGCATACATCTGGTATCATAAAGCTCGAAAATACTTAAACAATATAGGGACCATTTTTAGAATTATCTTGGACGCGAGACGGAAAAATACGAAAGAAATCACATTTTTTCTCGATAAAACTTTTTGCCATTTCTTTTGTATTATCCTGTTAGACTCACATCCTAAATTATTTTGAAAATAGACTTTGATTTTTAGCTTGGGCGTAATGTTTTCCCATTTCAGACCAAATGTCATTCCCTAGAGTATCATTTGTTTGTTTAACGGTTGTGCGTGAGAAGGCACATGAATGTGGATACAACTCAAACAAAGAATCTTATTCTCAAGAGAATGACATGTACATAGTCTATTGTTACATAAATGGATGTTTTCACAAAAGTAAGAACGTATTTGGCAGCTAGGTGTAATACTTACATTCCACCTTCGAATGTTTCTTTTCCTTTGTTCTCATACTGCTGTTCCCCGGACTCACCCTTAGTGCCATATATGGTAACATGGACGTTAGCATCGGTCCCAGCTCCCCACTCGTTTCCAGTGTAGATGTTGATAGTGTAATCATAAGCTAGAATAAGAAGCCAAACATAAAACACACTTTATTTTTGAACCCTGAAACAACCTCTGGGCTGATCAAAGTCAGGGCATAGCTAACTCACAGATTGAACCCTGAAACAACCTCTGGGCTGATCAAAGTCAGGGCATGGCTAACTCACAGATCGAACCCTGAAACAACCTCTGGGCTGATCAAAGTCAGGGCATGGCTAACTCACAGATTGAACCCTGAAACAACCTCTGGGCTGATCTAAGTCAGGGCATGGCTAACTCACAGAAAGAACCCTGAAACAACCTCTAGGCTGATCTAAGTCAGGGCATGGCTAACTCACAGATCGAATTGGAATTTAGCATGTCAGTTTTAGCGGAGGGAGGAAAAAAGGAGAACCTATACCAAACTCTACTCACATGCGATGCTGACTCCAGGAATCGAACCCGAGACCCCATAGGTTTGAGGCGAGTGCACTACCACTACAACACCCTTGATTTGTTACTTTATAACGTAACCTCGTCACTCATTTTTAATGACTAATGTACAATTATCATACTATTATATACCATAATAATAAAGACACTAGTAGTAGACTTACTCTCGCCCTCTTCCTTCTCCTTCACCGTGACGTTGTTCCATGTCAGTTCACGTGACGTGAGCCCGTCGTCCTCGTCCGTAGAAAACCAGCGTTCACACGGAAACTCGAACACTTCACGGCTCTTGACATCTTCTACTGTTACCTAAATGAGTCATTAATGAGAGCTCTTCAGCCTGGTTTTAGCAGATTAGGTAGCCTTGTAATTGTGCTCCCTTACTGCTGTGGACTCGCATTTTTCCTAAAAATTTATTGTCAGCATTGTTGCCAATTAAATATATTATTGCATCCTATCTCGTGTGTGGTTTGATACATCGGTGATGATTTTGATTTTATCAGCTTTGTGAACAGAACTTGGTAAACACGCCTTGTAAATCCCATGCGACGTTGCAAGGAAAGCCGCAACGTGTGACATCCCCTAAAACTCATTGCAAGTAACCTTGCATCGTATTACACCCTGTGTCTGTAAATTATTGGAATACCACGTTTTGTTTCCTAACCTTGTTCAAGAACCATCCTGGTGCAGCACCAGAGCTATCATGGCCAATAGTGATCTTTTTAATCCGACCCAGATAGGTCTTATTAACAATCTTAAAATGGTCTTTTCTAAGAACACAATACATAGAATAGTTATTATAACATCAGAATGCAAGAAAAGATCCACGAAGATGCCTTTTCTGAGTTCGATAAATATAGCCATGGTGATTGTCAGGGATCACAGAGGCAGGGGCCCAATGCTTTGACATGAGTTCATTGCAATAAATATGTTGCAATACAATAGACCTCTTTAGCTTCGTTGTTTGTTGTGCCTATTTCAGACCTTGTGATGCCACTCACGAGAGTTGATTCTTTCATGTGTAAATGTTTTAATAAAAGCACGATTCTCAAGGGAATGTCATGTGGTCTGAAAAGGGCGATTTGCATACGAAGCTAAAGAGGTCTACTGCCTCTCAAAACACTGAAAATTGTCTTTGTTCCAAGAGCCTCAATTTCAGAATTTTCAAGGGGTGTAGTCATTCCCCCTGACCCCCCAGATTATCCCCGGCCACTCAAAACTATGCTCTGTGGTCCCCGATTGTGGTGTTGCTCAGGAACAACAAATACATTGGGTTTCCATAAGCATTAAGGGCAGATGCAGGAATTTGTTGAGAGGGGGGTCCAAATGTATACTTCATACAAAATTTACTTCAAACCTGTGGCAAAACTAAATTTTAGGATAAAACAAACAATGGAATCTTAGGTATGACAGGGGTTTGGACCCCCCTAACCCTCCCCCTGGATCCGCCCTTGAGCATGGTGCATTGTGGTCTAGCTTGGGTACAAACAACACCATATAAGGCATGGTGAACAAAAGATGTTTGTACCCAAGCTAGACCACAATGCATGATGTTTGCTATCTCAGAAAAAGTCTACGGGAAACTCAATGCATTCCTTGTTCCTAAGTCATTATTTCAGTAACTCTAAGATCAGAGAAACATTTTTTTCTTACGAGTCTCGTTCGAAGTTATTTCCAGAGTTATCTAGAATACGTTGTCCAGAATCGCCATCTTCTCCAATTATGGTCAAAAGGACGTTCGCGTCGGTCCCAGCTCCCCAGGTGTCACCAGTGTAGAGGTCAATCTTGTACGAGTAACCTGGAAAGGGTGACAAGAACAAGATGAATAATTTCCATAGGTCACCCTTAATGGTAAAAAACTGGCTTGGGTAGCTTTATGTCCTAGTGCTTCATTGTCAGAGACATGTCCAGAATTTACCACCATCCTGGGACTGATGTCACTCCCTTCTAGCCTCAACAAATTATTCTCCCCCCCATCCCCCTAAGACTGCATGCAGCCCCTTGTTGACTGAAATAACCAGAGTTAATAGTCAGACTGCAAGCAGGCTAGCTATTCCCATGCACCATGAAACACATACAAACTACCAATGGAACGAGATGAATGCAACTATGAATCTATTACCATATGATTGTTAGTTAGCAAATGCGGCATGCTGGGGGGAGGTAAGGGGAGCGTAGTTGTGTATCAAAGGCTAAGTTTTGTAATGTTATATCATACACTAACCATCTGCTTCGGTCACGGCACCATCCACCACAACCTGAGTTGTTTCTTGAACAATGGATGCCATCAATGTCTACAAAGAACAAATAAACCATACAGTTCATCAATTGGATGCACATGAAGTATATGCCGCCAAGTTGAATACCGGTAAGTTATTATGAAGTCATAGATGTAGACTGTTAACAGTCCCTCTTTTCCCTCTTAACTCAGTCGAGTCAGGTTTTTCCCTGCCTTGCACATGCGGGGAGCGGGGGTGAGTTTGACAGGGGAAAAAATCTGACTCGACTGAGTTAGGAGGAAAAAGAGGGATCATTAACAGTCTATCTTAGATGTCATGTTGGATGAAAGTTGTCTTTATTCTGATCCATCATCCAAGATGGCTAGCAATAGACTCTTTTCGCATATGGCATCTATGAAGTCAAACGAGGAGTCTGAGCATGTCCCAGATGTTATAAGCAATAATCATTGTGTTTTGAAATCATATGCTGCCATTGGAATTCCATGGGTTTCGACATCCAGGACATTCTCATTCTCCTCGTTTGACGTCATAGATGCCATACTCGAAAAGGGTCTATTTACATTCTTGGCAATGTAGTGGTGGATTTAGGGGGTGGTCACAGGGTGCCCGTGACCCCCCCTTCTAGCTTGGAATTAGTTGGTTAGTATAGCAAAAGGTGCATCTTCTTGATTATGTGACCCTCCCTACTCAAAATCCCTGTCGCAGTAATGGCTTAACATATTGTATTAAAAACTATTTTTTATTTTTTTGTGGAAATCTGATTAGTTGTTGAAAAAAGACCAAGTCAAAAATCATACTGAAGAAAGCTTGAGAATAAAGAGAAAGTACTGCATTACTCCTTCCCTTTTTTCTTAATTTCTTCCTTTTTCCTCAGTATTTCTTAACATTCTTAATATCTAAGTTTCCTGTTCGTCCATGTTATATATAATTTCTTCTTTAATAAAATTGAATTGAATTGAATTGAATTGAATTGAATTCATCAAGTTTTGTTGTTTTCTTACACAGCAAGAAAGCGGATCTAATAGATTGTTTTCATTCGACGCTGTCTACCAATTTTAAATTAATCACTCATCATCGAACCTAGCCATGTGGGCCAAATCAAATATGACTGCCTGATTGGAGTACAAATTTGCATACTATATTTTCCTCTTTCCGAAAAAAATGGCAACAAAATAACTTTTCTCACCAAAAAAAATATGTTTAACTTTTTCGAATCTTAACTTGTTTAGTGTCAAATTAGAAGCTGAAAAATTGAATTGAAATTTAGTAACTATTAAGTTTCAATTCAAAGCATATACACAGTCATATTTATACTTATATCAATTATAAATGTAGCTTAGCTAAAAAGCTTCGTCTGAAGAATTTGCATTTTATACATAAGGTGGGCATGCATGAAAAAGAAATCTTAATATTTAACGAGAAGAACATTTAAGATGGATAGACTAATACAGGAATTAGGAAGGAAACTAGGGACTGACAGATTGATTGGAATATTCTTGTGTTTTTTTCCTGTTAAAAGACTCGATCAATAGTAATAGAAAACGCCACAACAATCGGGGGAAAAACACACTCTTAAGCATTGAATTTTAGGATTTTTAGGATTCGGAAACCTTTGATTTTTCAACACGAAAATATTTTGTTATTGGCACGTTTTGAAGAAGGGCTTAGGTCACGCTCTCGCGAAAAACAACAGATAACAATAACAATATACCACCACATAAAGCAAGATTACAAAGACTTAGATTGAATTAAGATTACATTGCATTCCTCGCCTGAAAAATCGCCTGGTTATTGCATATTTTACGAGTTGTTATAGTAGTAGGATACGAATTTGACTGAAAGTTAGAGTCACGCCTTCGAAGAGTACAGACTTAGATCATGAATCCTTTGATTTCTCGGAATGAATGCAGAATTATCATCACTATCCGAGGGTTAAAATGCTATAAAAGAGCTTTACAAGGAAAGAAATACAAGTGACTGCGAATTAAATTCACTATGGAAGTAAATCCGAATCAAAAGTTAAGACCAATTTTAGATTGAATAAAAATTAATATTGTTCACTTGCTAGCTTTCAGCGTGAGCTTTTGTTTGAGTTTATTTCGAGTGGTTAGTAGAGTCACTTTAAAAAGACCTCCCGTCAGGACCAGACGATTATAACAGATAAAACTCACCTCAAAAACAACGAATTCCTTGGATTCTTAACGGTAAATTCAAAGAATACGAGAAGGCGGTAGTATCCTACTCACGTTTGGATTAATATTCGAATTAATGATGACACGACGTGCAGAATTGATTGTCAGGAAGGTGTGTTGAATAACTTGCTAATCAACTATGATAAATTCATCATAACATCAAAGTAAACAAAAAAATGAATGATTTCTACTCACAGCTTTGCTGGAAAATAATTTGAACCAACTTATACAACTGCTTCGTCCTTTATTTTCCAAACTTCTGCAACAACACGTAGGCACAGCTCTCAACGCGGACGCATATCTTAGTGGAATGCGTGACACAAGCGTTAGCATCAATGAGCGAATCATATAACAGATTCGCGATACGCTCTGAGGGTCGGCAGAGTCAACGAATCATCGACGCACGTTCAGGGAATAGCAGATAGCATGTCAAGCGTGCCTTTGACAAAAGCCTTGAAAAAAGATCAGAAGTGATAGTTAATATTGGTTGAAATATTTTGAAAATTTGAGTAGTTCTTTGTTTTTCTATCGCACGCGGCGCATGCGGCGACCTTGGTCCAATTTTGCGGCACTCAAAGATTAAATAAAACCTAGATGCCGAGCATATACCATTTTAAGTTAAAAATAAATCGTGGTCTATTCCTAGCTGTTTATAATAATAATGCTAAGTACTCTACTTGTGCTCTTTATGTAGTCTGACTATCCAGTGAGATTCCAGACTTTTTTGTTCCATTCCAGGATTTATTTTTTAAAAAGTCCTCTCGCTATTTATATTCGACATGCAGCCAGGGCAATGCAGACTGACGCTAGGATTACGCCCTTTGTTAGCAAGTCAAAACTTGTCTGGGTAATTAGTGACCCTTGGTGAAGAAAAAACAATCAGGGAAAACAGGAAATATATATTTTTTTAGCCTTTGCATATTTTACATGAAATTAAAATGTGGGAAGAAATTAATGCGCGCGCGAACGTTTTTCAAAAGTTTTACAAATTCTGAAAAAGATATTTATAATATAATAATACTTTCTGAGAAATACTTATTCTTTATTTGAAAAAGAACCATACCTCCAGACGTAGTGCTGAACCGCAGTATGGCAGCGCGAAGCATTTACAGCTATGCTGGAGATTTCAGCCCCACAGCCATCTACAACTAATATCGACTGCTCAGGAAGTTCAGTTAGTCGGCCCGTAAGATTAACCAGTTATTATATAATCTAATATATACATAAGTTCCTATAGTTGCTCCATTCCATGTGGGAGGTATAAAAGCAGTACAAGAAATGCACACACAACTTAGAATCAAAAGTTTTGCAAATCCAGAAAAAACGTTCTGAGTAATATTCAGTTATTCTTTCTTTACCTTCGTTGTTTGTTGTGCCCATTTCAGACCACGTGATGCCACTCTTGGGAGTTGATTCTTTCATGTGTAAATATTTTAACAAAAGAACATTTCTCAAGGGAATGTCATGTGGTCTGAAATGGGCAATTTGCATACGAAGGTAAAGAGGTCTATTAGGACCATACCCCCAGATGCATTGCTGATCACGAAGATCAAATTCAAAGAAAACTCTATCGTGAATCCGTCGGGAGAAAAAACATTCTTGAGGATTAGTTTTTTTGGATTCGGAAACCGTATCATGTACGATTTGCGCAGTTCTCTCGGTTTTTCGATCTCCGCTCACCTCGGCCGTGGTCCAATTTAACCATAAGTGAAACCGTTTTAGACCCCTTGCAGCACTTCGGAATGCAGCTCAATTTGGAGGACAGAACAATAGGTTTCCAATTCTCAGGAGATTGAAATTCTTTGGTTTTGTCCTCCAAATTGAGCTGCTTTGACGTCACGTGCATAAGGGCGGGGTCCATACCATTTACTATTTGGTGGTCTATTCCTAGCCGACCACATAACGTGAAGTTCCTGAGTGCTATACTTGTGTTGCTTCTGCATTCAACAGCACTATCTTGTGAGAAATCCAGACTTCTTTGTTCCATTCCAGGATTATTTTTTTTAAGTCCTTTCGCTAATTATATTCGACATGCGGCCAGGGCAATGCAGACTAACGCTAGGATTACGCCCTTTGTTAGCAAGTCAAACTTGTCTGAGATATTAGTGACCTTCGGGTGAAGACAGAAAAAACAACCATGGGAAACAGGAAACATGATTCCAGCCTTAATTTAAAAAAAGCACGTCGACTGAACCGTTTGATCTTTAACGACGTCTAGAATTTTCGATCATTTGGCATAAACGTGGTATAAAAATCAACAATTTATAATTAGAAAGGGTGACACTGAATGGCCCTCTATTTTTAAAGTCTCTGAAAGAGACGGGACGGGACGGGACTGGACGGGACGGGACGGGACCCCCATTTTACGTGGTCATTCGAGACCATTAGTTAATGATGATAAAGTTTGGCTCAAGTCATTGAGCCAAATTTAATTATTTGCATTTTGGATGGGATTGTGGTTGACTCCTTCATTCCTACAGGTACTCTTGCGCCATGAAGGAAAGCCCCTTTCCAGTCCTTTCGAATTCCGCAGCAAACAAAGAAACAAACAAACAATGAATAAAGTTTAGGTCGAGTTCTTTCGTATGCCAGAGTCCAGCCTCTTATGTATGTGAAGCGCGCGGCAATATAATGCACATGTTTCTGTCACGGCACGGAATGGGACAATGGGATCGGGACATCAATTGATCATGAGCCAGTCACAACGTGTGATGTCACTTCTTATTCAGCCAATGAGTGCACAGAGAGTTGTACGGCGTCGATAACCACGGCAAGGCGCGTCACACCTTTTGCATTCATAAGACATTTTCTCGATGCTCGAGATAGATTTTTCAGCATTTATTTATGTGTCCATCAGCGACTCCGTGGCGCAATGGTAGCGCGTCTGACTCCAGATCAGAAGGCAGCGTGTTCGAGTCACGTCGGGGTCACTTTAATTTTTACAAATTTCCGCCTCAATAAAGTACAAGGAAAGCATTAAAACAAATATCAATTCTCGCATTTTTTTTCCTGATAAAGGACTCAAGTATTTAGGTAAATTTCACAGAAAACGCTACGATAGTAAAAAGAACCCCATGCTCTAGATCTTTTTTCTAGATCTTTTATTAAGGATTGATTTTTAGGATTTGCGCAGTTGACAATTTCACAAGTAGTGACTCCGTGGCGCAATGGTAGCGCGTCTGACTCCAGATCAGAAGGTTGCGTGTTCGAGTCACGTCGGGGTCACTATATTTTTTACGAATTTCCCCCTCACGTTATCAAGTACAAGGAAAGCATCAAAACAGATATCAATTCTCGCATTTTTTTCCTGATAAAGGACTCAAGTATTTAGGTAAATTTCACAGAAAACGCTACGATAGTAAAAAGAACCCCATGCTCTAGATCTTTTATTAAGGATTGATTTTTAGGATTTGCGCAGTTGACAAATTTACAAGTAGTGACTCCGTGGCGCAAGGGTAGCGCGTCTGACTCCAGATCAGAAGGCTGCGTGTTCGAGTCACGTCGGGGTCACTATATTTTTTACGAATTTCCCCCTCACGTTATCAAGTACAAGGAAAGCATCAAAACAGATATCAATTCTCGCATTTTTTTCCTGATAAAGGACTCAAGTATTTAGGTAAATTTCACAGAAAACGCTACGATAGTAAAAAGAACCCCATGCTCTAGATCTTTTATTAAGGATTGATTTTTAGGATTTGCGCAGTTGACAAATTTACAAGTAGTGACTCCGTGGCGCAATGGTAGCGCGTCTGACTCCAGATCAGAAGGCTGCGTGTTCGAGTCACGTCGGGGTCACTATATTTTTTACGAATTTCCCCCTCACGTTATCAAGTACAAGGAAAGCATCAAAACAGATATCAATTCTCGCATTTTTTTCCTGATAAAGGACTCAAGTATTTAGGTAAATTTCACAGAAAACGCTACGATAGTAAAAAGAACCCCATGCTCTAGATCTTTTATTAAGGATTGATTTTTAGGATTTGCGCAGTTGACAAATTTACAAGTAGTGACTCCGTGGCGCAATGGTAGCGCGTCTGACTCCAGATCAGAAGGCTGCGTGTTCGAGTCACGTCGGGGTCACTATATTTTTTACGAATTTCCCCCTCACGTTATCAAGTACAAGGAAAGCATCAAAACAGATATCAATTCTCGCATTTTTTTCCTGATAAAGGACTCAAGTATTTAGGTAAATTTCACAGAAAACGCTACGATAGTAAAAAGAACCCCATGCTCTAGATCTTTTATTAAGGATTGATTTTTAGGATTTGCGCAGTTGACAAATTTACAAGTAGTGACTCCGTGGCGCAATGGTAGCGCGTCTGACTCCAGATCAGAAGGCTGCGTGTTCGAGTCACGTCGGGGTCACTATATTTTTTACGAATTTCCCCCTCACGTTATCAAGTACAAGGAAAGCATCAAAACAGATATCAATTCTCGCATTTTTTTCCTGATAAAGGACTCAAGTATTTAGGTAAATTTCACAGAAAACGCTACGATAGTAAAAAGAACCCCATGCTCTAGATCTTTTATTAAGGATTGATTTTTAGGATTTGCGCAGTTGACAAATTTACAAGTAGTGACTCCGTGGCGCAATGGTAGCGCGTCTGACTCCAGATCAGAAGGCTGCGTGTTCGAGTCACGTCGGGGTCACTATATTTTTTACGAATTTCCCCCTCACGTTATCAAGTACAAGGAAAGCATCAAAACAGATATCAATTCTCGCATTTTTTTCCTGATAAAGGACTCAAGTATTTAGGTAAATTTCACAGAAAACGCTACGATAGTAAAACGAACCCCATGCTCTAGATCTTTTATTAAGGATTGATTTTTAGGATTTGCGCAGTTGACAAATTTACAAGTAGTGACTCCGTGGCGCAATGGTAGCGCGTCTGACTCCAGATCAGAAGGCTGCGTGTTCGAGTCACGTCGGGGTCACTTTATTTTTTACGAATTTCCCCCTCACGTTATCAAGTACAAGGAAAGCATCAAAACAGATATCAATTCTCGCATTTTTTTCCTGATAAAGGACTCAAGTATTTAGGTAAATTTCACAGAAAACGCTACGATAGTAAAAAGAACCCCATGCTCTAGATCTTTTATTAAGGATTGATTTTTAGGATTTGCGCAGTTGACAAATTTACAAGTAGTGACTCCGTGGCGCAATGGTAGCGCGTCTGACTCCAGATCAGAAGGCTGCGTGTTCGAGTCACGTCGGGGTCACTATATTTTTTACGAATTTCCCCCTCACGTTATCAAGTACAAGGAAAGCATCAAAACAGATATCAATTCTCGCATTTTTTTCCTGATAAAGGACTCAAGTATTTAGGTAAATTTCACAGAAAACGCTACGATAGTAAAAAGAACCCCATGCTCTAGATCTTTTATTAAGGATTGATTTTTAGGATTTGCGCAGTTGACAAATTTACAAGTAGTGACTCCGTGGCGCAATGGTAGCGCGTCTGACTCCAGATCAGAAGGCTGCGTGTTCGAGTCACGTCGGGGTCACTATATTTTTTACGAATTTCCCCCTCACGTTATCAAGTACAAGGAAAGCATCAAAACAGATATCAATTCTCGCATTTTTTTCCTGATAAAGGACTCAAGTATTTAGGTAAATTTCACAGAAAACGCTACGATAGTAAAAAGAACCCCATGCTCTAGATCTTTTATTAAGGATTGATTTTTAGGATTTGCGCAGTTGACAAATTTACAAGTAGTGACTCCGTGGCGCAAGGGTAGCGCGTCTGACTCCAGATCAGAAGGCTGCGTGTTCGAGTCACGTCGGGGTCACTATATTTTTTACGAATTTCCCCCTCACGTTATCAAGTACAAGGAAAGCATCAAAACAGATATCAATTCTCGCATTTTTTTCCTGATAAAGGACTCAAGTATTTAGGTAAATTTCACAGAAAACGCTACGATAGTAAAAAGAACCCCATGCTCTAGATCTTTTATTAAGGATTGATTTTTAGGATTTGCGCAGTTGACAAATTTACAAGTAGTGACTCCGTGGCGCAATGGTAGCGCGTCTGACTCCAGATCAGAAGGTTGCGTGTTCGAGTCACGTCGGGGTCACTATATTTTTTACAAATTTCTGCCTCACGTTATCAAGTACAAGGAAAGCATCAAAACAGATATCAATTCTCGCATTTTTTTCCCTGATAAAGGTCTAGCTCAAGTATATACGTAAATTTCACAGAAAAACAAAAGGTGAGAAATTCGGGATAAAATCGCATGCGCACTGAAAACGATTCTTAAACTGTGAACTGGCTTATAGTAAGAAGATCCCCCACTCTTTTATTAATGATTGATTTTTAGGTATCGCGCAGTTGACCATATTTGTCAGTGACTCCGTGGCGCAATGGTCGCGCGTCTGACGTCGGGGTCACTATATTTTTTGGCCGTTACACGTTATAAAGCACAAGGAAAGCATTAAAGCCAATTGAACGGTTTAAAAACATTTTTATTTTTATGTATTAGTTTCATAAAAGGATATGGTAACAACTGAAGCTAGATTCTATAAAAAACTTCAATACAATACTTTAAATTCACCATACTGCTACCATAGTTAATTAACTATGCTGCTACTCAGGTTTAGTAGAATATTATTATCATTATCGGTATAATTACATTCGTTTCACATAACTTTTGACGGTAGGTTCAGAAGTTCAAATCGTACTTTCGAGTATATTTGGTAGTTCGATAGAATCAACTTCATGGTTTAGGAGGTTACTATTAGCCACGAGTTGCTTCATAAAGTATGGCAGTGCTAAGCCTAAAGGGGTGGGCTTCAAGGAGAAAAAAGATGAATTCAAGGAGAAAACGTCGATTCTATCGAATTTACATGAGAAGTTCGAAGTTCGCCAACGAAGTTCGTTGTGAACTTTTGAAATACTACTTCGGAACGACTTTGAACTTCGGAATTTCCGAACGAACTTCGGAATCTACAATCAAAATTTATTTACGTAAAACCCACTGTAACACTAGAACGCATATATTTCATTCATTCTAAACTAACGACACAATACAACATAGAAAAACATGTTTATCTAACGAAATATACACAGTTTACTTAATATGTCCGAAGTAAAGATAGATTACTCGAGAATCTAGAAAACATGGAACTACCTCCGTCGTTTTAGGGCCCATTCCTTTTGCTTTTTAAGTGAAGATCACTCGGGTGGACTGGAGGAATCTACTGAATAGTGAATGTTTCCTAAAGAGTTGAAATGGCGGCCATATTGATGACGTCATACCAACATGGCCGCCATATTTTCACCAATTTTCTGAACTCTAGAATTAGGTCTGGGATATAACGTTTATTCTTTAAAACAAAATTAATTCAAAAACACAAAATTAAATATTTTAGTTTTTCCCTAGATTATAATTAGATAAGATTAATACAGCCTGACTAATTCTATTCCAATATATACGTTACTATGGTGATATTACTGTGTGACTACCATAACCAGCTTCACTTAGACATCAAGAACCCGAGAACCAATCAAAATATAGAATGAAAACAATGCATTCCAACTTTGGGTAGTCGAGCCAATCAGAAACCTGGATTACACGAGAACGGCTATCACTTATCTGTCTTTTCATGGACGAAAGAACTCAATGTTGCTATAATTTTCTGCAGGTCTCTGATTGGCTCGAAAACCCAAAGTTGGAATGCATTGTTTTATTCTACAATTTGATTGGTTCTCTGTATCTGGATAGCCCTGGTTATTCTTCGTTTGCACATGACGTCATAGCCGCCATGTTGGAAGAATTTGACAAGACTTTTCAATCAATTCTTTTGTCGTATCTTCCAACATGGCGGCCATGCCTTTTGTTTTTTTCCCCTCCCTTGGGAATGATTGCAAACCAAGAACAGTAGTCGTACAGTAATAAACTGAGAAATATCACCCTTCTTTAACTTTAAATTACAGCTCTACAGTTAATCAAATAATTGTCCACAGAGATTTACTGAAATATCAGTGCTCCGTTTACCAGTTTCACTGGACATTTTAAGGAACACTCTCATATATTTGAGATTATTCAACTAACTGGTGCACGGAGCCAAAGAAAGAATTATGTTTTCAAGCTTAAGGTTTGTCTAATACTAAACACGACTTCGTTGAGGCTCCTACATTGTTTTTTCCCCCCTGATTTTATATAAAGAAATACTCGAAATGGCATTGTTCACTCACATTTAGAGAAAGTTGTTTCTACTGCGCATGCTCAATGATACATCAAGCGTGCGCAGTACTCGGGCTTTGACCCACTTTTTTCCTCCTCATCATCAGTGAACACGTTTTTCTAGTTTTTACATCGAAATGAACAAGCGGTGAAAGGAGAAGAAAAGAAATTCATATGGGAGCCTTGGATTGAAGTCGAGTACTACTTCACATGACACGGCTTAACAAGCCTTCAGAGTCAAATACACTTAGGTTATTTTAAACAATACATGGTTGCTTCTAATCCGCGATCTCATCTACGCTGTTACTAGTTTTGAAAGACTTGTCATCATCATCAGTGAACACGTTTTTCTAGTTTTTACATCGAAATGAACAAGCGGTGAAAGGAGAAGAAAAGAAATTCATATGGGAGCCTTGGATTGAAGTCGAGTACTACTTCACATGACACGGCTTAACAAGCCTTCAGAGTCAAATACACTTAGGTTATTTTAAACAATACATGGTTGCTTCTAATCCGCGATCTCATCTACGCTGTTACTAGTTTTGAAAGACTTGTCAGGGCTTGCGCTTTGTGATGATTGGCTATGATCTGCGTTCTTCTCAAAGGATTGATCGCTTTCCTCGCTGGCTTTTCGTTCCACATCATCCTTGTGCTTGGCGTAATATTTCTTGAGCATCTGCATCCACTTGATTGGGTTCCCTGCGAGGAAGCTGTTCTTGATCCCCTGAGGAGCCGTGCCTCTCAAATCGACCTGTGTGATGACTGTGACTTTGGAAGACTGGGTACCATCATTTACAGGACGAACAATGATGCCAGAAATGAAGGACTCCGCCCTTGAGTGAGACAAGTGTAACATAAGGCAAATGTTGTGTAAAATATCAACAGCATCAGCCTATGGCATCAGCAGAAGTCTTGATAATTTACGATATCATGCGAAGACCGAATTCAATAATTGTTTTATTATACACTTAAGTCCAAAATGGAAACGAGGCATCCAGGGCTAAATGGCCAGTCAGTCAGTCAGTCAGTCAGTCAGTCAGTCAGTCAGTCAGTCAGTCAGTCAGTCAGTCAGTCAGTCAGTCAGTCAGTCAGTCAGTCAGTCAGTCAGTCAGTCAGTCAGTCAGTCAGTCAGTCAGTCAGTCAGTCAGTCAGTCAGTCAGTCAGTCAGTCAGTCAGTCAGTCAGTCAGTCAGTCAGTCAGTCAGTCAGTCAGTCAGTCAGTCAGTCAGTCAGTCAGTCAGTCAGTCAGTCAGTCAGTCAGTCAGTCAGTCAGTCAGTCAGTCAGTCAGTCAGTCAGTCAGTCAGTCAGTCAGTCAGTCAGTCAGTCAGTCAGTCAGTCAGTCAGTCAGTCAGTCAGTCAGTCAGTCAGTCAGTCAGTCAGTCAGTCAGTCAGTCAGTCAGTCAGTCAGTCAGTCAGTCAGTCAGTCAGTCAGTCAGTCAAGGTCACAATAGAGATTGAAATACGTTTGCTATTTTTTCGAAAGCAAAATTTAAAATCTTTATTTTTAGTTTACAAAATGTTTAGTTTACAAAATGAATCCAATAATTATTATCATCAACAACAACGAAAGCAAAAAATACTAAAAATATTGAAATTTTATAATAGTTGCAGGTACCTGATAGATTTGTTTTTAACAACCTGAGGTACACTAGGATGAAGAATACTGCACATGGCTTGTATGTGACACCGCTGGTCAAAGTCATGACGTTCCAGGCACGCTAGAACCATCTCTCTCTTGTTACAAAATAAAGGCATTTTGAAAGAACTGCAAAATAGAGAAAAAAGGGCTAAATTTAAGATCATTGGCAAATGATTCGCAAACAATTTTTGTAAGATGGAGAGGAAAAAGGCAGGAAAAGAGTGGAGCCAATTTTAATTAAAATCAAGCAAAATGCAATACACTGGCGTTGTGTTAAGCTACGACACATGGTGTAACATTGCGCACTATGTTGCAGGCAATGTTGCAAACCATGTCACACGATGCAATTTGTTGCACGCAATGCTGAAGTAGAAAACGATCCCACTTCAGCAATATTGCCTGAAATATTGCGCGCAATGTCCGCGCTTTCTCTACATTGAGAATCTTTACGCTACGCGCGCAATGTTGCACCGTGTGTCTGCGCCTTTAGTTGTTCCATTGAGTAAGCAAGTCACGTGACCTAAGTTAGCTTATCACTATCCCATAATACTCACCAGTAGATGACTTTGAAATTTCCAATCCTCTCCAAGATATCAATGACAGCAAAAGTCTTGTCCCAATTCCGCCTCTGTTCCCAGTCTGTTATGTATTTGACAGCTAAAAATAAACAATTTAAAGCATTATTGATTTGTGGTATACCAGAGGAAGGCCATTTTATATTTTATATTTTATATATAACTTGGTAACCGAATTATGAGAAGAGGATAGGCCGCGTTCGATATCTTAAAATTCAGACCTGATTGCGAGGCATTAGTCGTATTATACCTCATGTATGGTAAAAACATATAGATCACCAAATACATTTATTGGTAGGAATAAAATAATGTATCATATACAACGTTCCTACCGCTCTGGAATAATAAGAAAATTTTGGTAGAAATGCTAGTTAGTTCACTACTCAACAACATTACTATCGAATCTACAACACTATATCTACTGATCTTTTTGAGGTTTAACGCAATTATGAACATTTTATTCTGGAAAGCCTCGGTATCGTAGTGGAATTTTGATATCTCGAACCTGGTCTGTTATGGCGATACTTCATGTGACGTAAACCTTTGTCATTCATGTCCCAACCAGAGATTGATTGGCTGGTAAAACAAGGCAACTTGTGAAGAGCTTTTGTGAAAATGGTTGGCATATTAACATCACAATGCTATTGTTGATAAACATGAAGTACGTATCGTTACAGAAATATGACATTTTCAAATCAGCCCACAACTTGCTTACAACTGTTGAGTAAGACAAGAAAAAAGTTGTAGCAAGTTGCAGGGTTGATTTACACGACGCAATTCGTGTTGTAAGAAAAAGTTGTACCGTGAGAATAGGCCTTTAGTTAGATCGTAAACAAGGATAGCTTGCTTCCCCACCAACCCCAAGACGCCCTTGTCATTGAGTTATTTTCAAAAGACTATAAGTGTCACTTGGTTCTACATCAATGCTCGCCCTTAGGGGGGCTTTGAAACAGATTCCCGTGTGAACTTCTTTCGGTTTTAGTCAGTTGTGTTTGAAACATTTCTATTTAAAAAACAATCGAGATACTACGCGCGCTCTGATTGGTCGAAACACTTGAAAAAACATGTTTATATCAGAGGACAGAAACCACGCTTAGCTCAAATATTTTGTTTATCTCATACTTATAAAAGCAATATATAACGTCCGTTTGTATCTATATACTATGATACTGATATGAACAGTCGGCTACGTCTCGTGTTCCTATATAGTTCTCTCACAGCTCCTAATGTGTTCATATCACAGTATACACACACGAGTGCCGTTTTATATTCCTAGTGCATAAAAACATATACGCGATTGTGTTTACCAATATCGTATGGTACTCCTTCAAGGTGTAGAACAGCCTAGAGAAAGAATGAAAGAAAATATGAATACTAACCACAGCTTCCGCAAAACCAAACAGCGTAGATTCAATTTTTTGGATATTCGTAAAAAATGAGTAGACTAAAGCCCGACCCAAGCCCCTCCATCTTTATGGGTCCTTCCTTCCGAATAACCCCCTTCACAGTTCCCTGTGCCATCTTGAAAGTTAGCCGTGCCTTTGCATCGAAGCAAGACATGAGGTGACCTTGTAATGATAGAGACCTTTTTTAACACCTTGGACAATTATTCACATGTCTCTATCATTGCAAGATCACCTCATGTCTCGCTTCAATGCAAAGGCGCGGTTAAACCTTTCAAGATGGTGCAGGGAACTGTGAAGGCGACAATGAGTACGAGGACAATTATAAATTTTACCTTTGTTATTGGCGGAGTGTTCGGATTGGTCGAGTTTCTACGCCATACTTCAGCATCCTTGGTTTTTTTGACTTTGGACCAGCTTTCAGAGAGTTCACTCTCGAGTGACAACAGCTTTTCAATATCAGTGCCATGTATTGGGTTGTACGATACATATGGCTGTGGTTCATGTCTTAACGTCCCATGCACTGATGGACAACCTAGGAGTAAGCCACAGTTTGAAATGATTATAATTTTGTGATTATAATTTTGTGATTATAATGATAAACAGACCCACTAAATTCAGAAGGAGGTGGCAGTGGTGGTGGGGAGGGTTGGACTCGTGACCTCCTTTACATAAATCCACCACTGTAATAACGATAACGATCACGACTATGACGTTAATATTACTGTTACTATTAGAGCAGTTTAGTAGACTAGGGGGGAGGGGGCGGACAAACGGTGCAACTACAGCGTGCAACATTGCGCGCAAAACATTTTACACGCAGAAACGCGTCGGTAGCGTCGTCGTGAGTGGCGTAATCGTCTTAGCAACGATCCACGCAAAAGAGACACGAACATTTTCAGAATATTCAAAGTCGTGTAATTGTTGTTTTTCTGGGTGACGTCATCGCCGCCATGTTGGAACTACGGAAGCTAGGACTCACGCTATGAAAACATCTTTACTGATTGACACATAAAAGGAGCAAGATGGAACATCTTTTGTGTATCTTAGATGGTACATTAGCATGATAAAGGATCAGAACCATAATCAAGTGTCTGTGGTCGGCTTACATAAAGGTTACATTAATTTCCTTTTCCGTTACTCTAGACTAAATACCCAGATAAAACAATACTCCATCAGTCGTTTGTTATTGCCGAAAGGCCTCATCTTTTTAGAAGAGATAGGGAAATAGGTCAGAAGGGAGTCTTGTCCAGGGCGACCGTACCATACCCTCACAATAGGCCCTAATCTCCAATGGCAAAATAAAAATATTGAATTTACGAAGTTTTATTCAATTCTGCATTCAAACTTTTTGTCAAGTCACGGTATCCGTGACCTTAGATTAGTTCGAAGATTGATTTTTTTGGCGATAATTAAAAATGAAGAGCTGAACGCTTCAGTTTGACACGATTCCAACAAAAGAAATATGGCTTCTCAAAGCTGAAAAACAAATTATTCTTTATCATTTCGTGACACACGTATTTTGTTCTGACTTGTCGTGTGGTGTGATTAACGATTTCTTGAATGAGTGTTGATTGAATATCTATCATTCCGATCCGAGTACTCCATCTCTGCGAAGAACTCACACACAATTCGAAATTTTCTCCAAGATGACATCTTATAATAACTTTATTTTGGTTCAGCAACATCACCAAACTTAAAGTTCAGTTTTCATGAATGATATTATCAGATCTTTCGTTTTCTTTACTGGTGATCAGCTCGTGCATAGTATTCATTAATTAAATTTTTGATATCATTTCCGTCGTATCTTATTTTGAGTGAGAGAAAAGTTCAACGGGAAATGACTTTCAAAGAAAACAAGAAACATTTTTCCGTTGAATTTTTTAACAATCGTATTGTTCACTTTCAGTGGCCATGTTGTCGTTGGTACATCTTATGCACCTGATCAAATAACAAAACAATGTTTGCAACTTAACAAAAGAATAACAAGTACACACAAAAACAATAGTACAAACTTGTTAAATTTTGCTACGATATTTTATACAGAATTTGAAAGATTGCTTGCCCTTTTCCCCCGCGGTTCTTTAGGCCTAGAAATTCTATGGCGCACAACACATATAGTTGTTGAGAGAGAGCGTGACCACACCAGGAAGGTGAAAGGAAAATATTAAGTTAAAAAGGTTTGAGGCAATGAACTTGAGTGCTTAGTGCATTCAAAAGGGTATTATTTTCTCTTTTTCTCTTTAAGCAAAATATAATATAATTATTCAATAATTCAATTAAAACTAAGAAATGGAAAGAAACTACTACTTATTACAAGGAAAGAAACAAGAAAAACAAATGAAGATATAAAAAGTAGAAAAATAAGTTACTTTTTGGACTCATGAAATTGTTCTAGCTTATCAATTCGATTAAAACTAACTAAAGAAATATAGAAACCAAAAATTTAAATAAAATTATGCATTAGTAAGTTTAGAAGATATTAAAAGAAGTACAAAAATAAGATTCTTTTTGGGAGGGACCATTCAAGAATTTTAGTATGCACTTGAGCTCCACTCCACATAATCAATCACCAATGACACTCTTAAGCACCAAATTCTTTCCTACTCTAATAGTTGTCTGACAACAGAATGGTTAATGGAAATATCTCGTGTAAGCCCTGGGGTTGTCGACTTTGCAAAGGGTTGTAGACTTTGTTTTTAACAATGTTAATTTTGTCCGTCTTTGAACCAATTTCTTTCCTATTTATAATTTTTTTTTCTATTTTTGAATTTTAATTAGATGAACCTAAATTTGCTTTGCTTTGTTAAAATTTATCTATGAGAAAATTGGAAGAAATAATATGAATTGTATATCCCATTTTGTTCTAATTAATTCCTGTTGTTTTTATGTTGGAAATATAATGGAGAGAAAAAGAACTTGATGAATATTTAATACTGTTTGGGTGCTGTATGTCAAGTTTCCTTATTATTTAGCCTCGGGAGTCATATTTTAAAAATATTCTTGTCTCCTAGCAGGACTTTCCCCTCTTAATTTCAATTTCTACAATAAGATCAGGATTAGAAATAAAATTTGTACAAAAACTATCTATTGTTTAGGTTTCTAAGGAAGGAGCTACAAATTATTATCAGTATTTTGGCAGATCTGGAGGAAAACGTGAATCATAGATATTGGAATTTGAAATATGAAAATGAAGTTGAATGTATAGTTTGTTCCAAGAAAAATTAGACAAGGCATTATTTCAAATTCGAATAATGCAATATCTAAATTGTGAAAGGGAAAATCGACAGGTGTTGGGGAGCAAGTTCATTGAGTAAAGATCTTGTCAGGGTTTGAGGGATCAGAACCGAAGATAAGGTCTTGACCAAACCTGTGTAAACTGTGCCTTAATTCCTTTATATCCATTTACGATAAATGCTAGAAGAATGTTAGAATCTTGAATCTCAGTCATGTGGCTTTTAAAGACTTTGAGCATGTTAATCATGTAAAGATAACATCAACAGCCTCACCCATAAACTGTGAAAACATTGATGTTCAGAAACAAGAAATATAATCCATTTTTCACTTTTAATGAGTTACATATTTCACCATTGCCACATAATCACATTGAACAAACAAAATTCCTGAGAAATTTCCCAAACAGGCAAAAATTACTCCAACAATCTTAAGTATCTCAACTATACATTTGTTTGGATAGGAAATTATAAAACATTTATAATGGCATCAGTGAGAAATATCTGACATATTTTTTTGAAAGCTAATTAAAAGTAGCATGGTTAGAAGATAAGGAATGTTATCAAATACATTACTTAAATATAAGATTGAAAGGGTGATTTATATGTGGTTAAGAATCATCAAGAGAGCATAAATAAGAGAGGGAAACTTCTTAATACGACGCGCGCCATGTGAATTCCTGGTTGGGCTATTTTTAGCATCCAAAGTCATTTGGTTTTTAATCTTTTTATGGTGTGATTGTGTGCGCTCGTGCTCAAAAACAACATACTTTTCATCGATTTTTCTCACTTTTTTGACAAAATCTATTAGATAAAGCAAACACATCGGGATTGGCTACAGTATGTTCTGTTCCCTGATAAAACACCACTGTAGCGGCACTTAAAACAAAACAAAATTTATATTTTCCCCCAAAAATCTTTACATTAACATTCGCTACTTCCAGGTTTGGATGAAGCACACAAGTTTTGACGCACAGGAGTAGGGTATGGCGAAAATTGTTAGTACGTGGATGCTAAAAATAGCCCAACAGGGAATTCCCATGGCGCGCGTTGTATTAAGAAGTTTCCCTCTCTTACTTATGCTCTCTTCGAATCAGATGTTTCTCGATCATGTGTGAAAGTCCTGCTATAAAATTTCTGTTCACTCATATGTGTCAGACATAAACATACCAAATTTAACCAATAAAGTTATACACTACGAAACTGCAAAACAAGCCAGTTCACAGTTTAAGAACCGTTTTCAGTGTGCATGCAATTTTAACCCGAATTTCTCACCTTCTTTTGTTTAAACCTTCTTTTGTTTTTCATTAAACAAAAGAAGGTGAGAAATTTGAGATAAATCTGCATGCACACTGAAAACGATTCTTAAACTGTGAACTGGCTTATTAAACAATAATTATAACTTTTGCAAACGAAAATAAAAGTAAACTGCATGATATCATTCACAAGTATAAATAGAAAATTTCGAATTATTATGTCCTGCAAGAGCAGAACTTCTCTGAAAACCATGGAGCTAAATTGGAAGAGAGAAAAAAAACACTTCAAGACATCAGTTGAATAATTTTAGGATAATTACAAACTTTAAGATAAAATGATAAATTGCAGGCCTTCTGGGGGAATATAATAATATATCTAAAGTTGACATTTTTAACTATTTTGAGTTAAGAAAATCATTAAAAATGATTACTGAGATTATAAATTATCATATTGATAGCTAATGATTTTATATTGGTTTTTACAACTCGTAAAAAAATATAGAGCTCTATCAATAATTTTTACTAGAAATAACAAAATCGAAACTATAAAAATAAAAAATATATTCTTTCTCTTTGACAGGTGCAAAAAATAAGGAAAGCAAAAATGAAAGGGAAGAAAAATAGGAAGATGGAAAGAATGAAAATGGCAAAGAAAAGCGAATGAAAAGAAAAAGAAAACATAGACAAGATTGATCCAAAGAAGGTTCTTGTTTAAATACATTTCTAATCAATAAAAAATTTAGCGATAGGTTACATGTACAATGACTTGATAGTGATGTTCGAAATTGTAAAATTAGGTATCCATGGATAAATTTTGTATTGAAATGTATAATTATAACTACAATCAACAGAAAATAGATTTCTTATAACTGACTTTGAGAATAATGTTGTTTACATTGTGAAATGCTTAAAATAATGGCCAATCCATCAGCAGTCAAGATGACTTGCTAAATTAGTTTTAACTTGGTCATACTTTTTTTCAGGTTCAATGCTACTGTGCAGTTAGTTAATACTAGTCAAAATGATTGGCAAGGCAAAGATTTGACCGGACAAGTTCCAACTCTAGCCAGACATTGTCTGTCCTTTGATACATAGTATAAACTTTAAGATATGTGTACAGTTTAATAAAGTCTGACTTAGCTTGCAATACATGTAGGAACATGTCAGTAAATATGTCATATCATAGAACCCTAAAAAAACAAACTATTTTGCCACAACTATGACAATAATATTCTAAGTGCCACATACAGGCATTATATTGAAGTTATGTGGAACTATATCTCTTTACATGGTATATATCTATTAATCTGTAATGCCAAAAGCCTTGCGGTCAAGTTGGCCAAAACCAATTTATTGTCAGCACTGATCAAACCAAGATAATATTGGTTGACGACTCATTGAACTCTCTAGAAATACTTAAATATATTTATAGGCAGGACATACTGGGAAAAGAAACTCCTAGGCTATGAATAAACAGGAAACATATCTTGAAAATATCTTAGAAATAATAATATAGAGTATTAAAGTTTCTGGGTTTATTATTGTTTACTTTATCCAGAAGGTTAATTTTTCTTTGGGAGGAAATCAGATAAGCTTTATTACTATTTGTTTTCCCACATTTTTGATGGTTCGGGATCAATAATCGTTTTAATATAGAAATGTTAGTCGAATACAACAGTGTGGCATGTCTATGAGTTACAGTTCAAGAAACTTAGATGAACACAACAGATAACCAAGGCAATTTTAATCAATCCTAGACTTTGTTTCTTTTCCAATGACATATAATCATTCTTGTGAGAAACATTTATAACTTAATTGTTTTAATTTTCTTTGTTTCTAACACCTGTCCTACATAATAGATACTATAGTAAAATAACTAAATGTTTTGGTATGAGTAGAAATATTGTTAACATTACATATTTTAGATATAATAACAGATACAATTTGAAAATAATGAAAATTGTACTGGGGGAACATTAAGAATGAAGATTTTGTTCAAATATTAACAAAAAATGCTTATGGATTTCAAAAACACAATTAACCTTGTCTGAGATAATTTTCCCACAGTCTGCAAGACTATACCTTTGGCAAATTTTATGATACGAGCCGCAGAGCAAAGGTTAAATGCATAATAGTATAGCATAGCTGTATAAATATCCCAATATAAGACTATTCAGTTCTGAATAAACTTAATAATATTCTAAACTAAATCTACAACTTTATAATGGATGATTACAAATAGCAACAACATATAACCACTACAGGGGGGGTATTGTGTATCTGTCTCGCTGTATCACCTCATGGAATATGATTATTAGACATATATATATAGACTGTGCATAGTTTTTAAGTATGCAGTTTATATCAACACAAGTAACTAAAGTTTTTTAACTTTCAGAGGTGATAGGATGTTGTCACAATTGCATATTCAACAATAGATAACCCAGATATAAATTTCTAATATTTTGATATTTGAGAGAAAATTCAATAATAAGACTTGCTTTAGTTAATGATTTCTTGGTCGGAAATGTCTTACTCAATTCTGTTGTTTTTAGGGGGATTTTGTCTAAAGAAAAATAATTATCTTAGGAAATGTTTTCATTCTGAAAAACTATATAGGAGAGAGCGTTTATAATCATATGAGTTTACATTTTGTGTCCGCCAGTGGAGCTAGCAACCTAGGGTCTGTTTTTCTTATAAGAAGCTCGATACAAGACTGGCACAAATTTGAATCTTTATGAGAAATTATGAATGAATTTTAGGTCACGGTTCGTCTTAAGAGCAACCATATGGCAATCTTTGCCATAAGAAACACAAAACAGATAATAATTTATCCCTCAGAGAGCATAAAAGACAGTAAACAACTCTGGGGGATCAATGAATATATTTTACTCTTGAGTAAACAGAACAGTTGAACAAGATGGCTGTCTTTGCATCTAGCTTCTTTTGGAAAACAGTTGTACTGTTGATAATAAAACCCAATGTAAAGTGACTGTTGGTCTAAACCAGGCCATGGACTTCATATTGTTTACGTATAAATGTCATTTAAGTTGAAGTTAGGATCAAAATTCTCATATTTATTCCGAGTCTGAAGTTTAGAAAGGTTATTTAGGCAGCGTCTACTGGATATGCATCAGGAAGAAAAGAGCAGAGCGCGCGAAGGATATTAGTGGTTTCTCGTGATTCTGAATACTACTATCACCTCCTATTTTGAAGTGTGATATCTCACGTCTTATTGTTTTATTTTACTATGTCACTTCGTGTTGAAAGATGCGGTCTCCTTAAATATGAAGGCTTTTTATGTAAATTCAGAGACAATCGATCGTTTGGGTCGAACCCTTGAGCAAACGTACAAAGTACGATCTAATAAGATTTCTTGTCATCCCAACAGTTTTGATTAAGTTTTAAGACATATTTGAAAGTATTCATGGCTAAATTAGTTCCTGTTCGCTAAATAGAAGGTTTCAAGAAGCTAGTTACACAAAAAACGGTTAACAAAGATTGAAATCGACGTAGTGAACCATAACTCGATCAGTTTCAATCTCCACACGGAATGCACGACAAACTCAATCAAACAGGTCAAGAATATCACCAACAGACTGGAATACTTACTTTTTGACTTTCTTATGGGCCATGTGCTGTACGATGAAGCGGTCGTCATATTTAAATCAAGATCTTGACGACCAAACAAGTCACAACTCTACAATTTCAAGCCCGATAAATTTATGCGAGGATTCAAATCTCGCAGAGGGTTCAACATGACGTCATATGCGCTGTCACGCAAAGGAGATCGCGTTACATACGTCACATCCTTCGCTTTCGACTCAGAAATCATTATATAAACAAATACTATTACTCAACAGCTCAATAGAATTGAATACGGATTTCCGATCAGATACAATGTCAATTGAGTAATAATTCTATAATTTTAGGCATGGCGAAAGGAAGGATTTAAATAATGATTTTCAAAATTAAGTCTGAGTCATACTCATAATATTGAACCCGTGGGATGGTGTTTGAGGATAAAATGATATTTGGATTTTTCTGGAACGAATCCCACACCTTGTTTTCCAAGGATTGCCATTCAAAGACATAAAGAATATGTCGCATTTAGAACGAGGGACGATAGGTTGAATTTATAACCTGTTTTGGAAATTTGGAGAAAACCTCTCGCAAATTTTTCATGTGATGACGAATGATTTTACTATATCTTATCTCCTGTATATTAATGGCATTACGTATACATTTTCAACCAAAACCAACCTTAGGATAAACAATACTTTCTGAACGCAGCATGACTCGAATGTCCATGAACCTGTAACCACGTTTGTTTATAAATCGGTAGTCATCTTTGATATTTCGAAAACAATTATATATTGACATTTTTTTTCTGATCGATGTGAGGGGAAAAAAGGCCACAAGTGGTGTGCTTGTGAAAAAGGCTACGACATGTATTGTCTTACCTTCACCACCTGACTCGGCCATTCTTCAAGCTTTAAAACAAGCAACTCTAGTAGATTCGATCAAAATAAAACGATAAAAAATGGAGAATTCGCTTCCCTCAGACACCAGACAGAGTTTTATTAATATTCATTAGTGACCGTGCCAAAGCGATTTACGAATCCAGTTTCAGAATAAAAACCTTTGATTTGCATGATATAGCATGATAATATGACATTTGAGCTAGTATATATATCAAGGTATGCTATTGGAACGTAGAAAATCTATCTCTTAGGGAATACATTAAAAGAAACGAAGCAAGGTGGGGCGGGTGCATTATTTCTGGTGCATGCATGCATACATTATGAATCATCTTTGCTTCGCTGTTTATTTTACGCATCGGTTGATCAGCTAATTGATCTTAAGGGAGGGGCTCATATAATTAATATACAAAGACACAGGAACTACTATTATGTAACACTGGATAGAGGGAAAAGACAGCAAAATTATTTAGTGTTTTGCAAATTTTGTACAACATTTAACACGTTTTTCCCGTTTTTTGAATCAATTCTAGTTCACCCAACTCAAAACTCTTAAAAGAAGTATGGCTTTTTTATGAGCTGTTCAGGAATCTGCTCAACTTTCAAATGGCGTCAATGAAAATGATTATGTTAAATTTTGATTGGTTCTCAGAAAAGCCTTATCATCAGAAAAGTACAGTATTGCAATGCAATGCAATGCACAAAAAGAAAAAGAAAATTATGGAAACTTGTCAGTCTATTTGCACTGAAAATATCATGACAAAGTGGCTATTTTTGCTTGCTTACATTTCCGGCTGACTGACTGCACCTATCGAAATAAGAAGAACGAACTGCCTGAGAGTAAGTATAGCACTGTGCATCGCCGGGGGAGCTCACGTTCTACCGCATTCCGCTTGAATTGAACCAAGCGTGTGGATAAAATACTTATCAAACAGAGCAGTTTTGTAACACGTTGTAACACTGAAATGGCTTCCCATTGTCTTCCGGTAATTCATCCAATCACAACGCGTAGTTACGGCCACGGTAAGATACGTAGCTGCGCTCGCAAGTTTCTCGCTTCGCTCGAATCGAAAAAATCCCCGGGAAACAAGAGAGGTCGACTTGGGGCAAGTCTATAAGATACGTTACAGCCACGAATTTGCTGTATGGTTTCCCACTCATACAAAAGTCGCTCTTTTTCACAAATGCGTCTTTATTTTCAAAGTGCAGTCAAACCTCTTTTAAGCGACCACCCTTTTGGGTACGGTCAAGTCGACGCTAAAACCGGCAAGGGTTAGTCGCTTCCTAAAAATATAGAGGTCAATGTAAGAACTCTCGATGGGAGCCTTTAATTGACTGGGACTGTTTTGGGGGACGAACCTGCTGAGTTGATCGCCTTCCCCGAAAGGAATTATATATGGGTCACTATTTTTGCTTAGCATTTTTCGAGCATTTTCCGAGCATACAATGTAGACTTTTCTCAGTTGTAGATTGAAATAAAACTCCGCCATGAGTTCGACTAGCGTTTACGGTTAATTTAAAGAAGGAAGAACTCGTATTTTATAAATTCTCTTGGCAGAATAATGGGAAATGCTAATCAAAATAGGATGTCAAATCCTCAATTCTGATTGGTTGACCTTGAGTTTGTTCTGAAGGTCAACTCAGCTAGACACTGTAAATATGTCCCATAAAAAAGCGCCGTACAATTATTTGCAATGCCAGCTATAAAAACATTCTTTTCGTCAACCTCGAAATGGCTAGTTTTTGACCATTGTTTTGACTGTGTTCGCATTGGCTAATCTAGTATCTGGGATTGATATTTCAAACTGGATGTCCAGATGCACATGGAGACTAGTAAAGGGAGGGGTGGCACATACTGAATGACGTTTTGTATGACGCCATACAGGTGGCGCAAGAACCCGCACGAAAAAATTACTCTTTCTGAACGAGACTGTAGAATTAGAATAAAGACCTGAGTTATAAAAATATCAGAATTCTGTTTTCTGTTGATAAACAATATTTTATAATATGCCGCTATCTCGCTTTATTCATGCTGTTAACCGAATTGTAAACTTGAGTTTTTCAACTTTGTATATTTGCTATTCAATATATTTCATTAAGCATGCATATATCATATTATTATTATTTATTTATTCTAAAACTAATGATCCTATAAATACCTATTTATAAATATCTTGTAACATATAAAACCAATAAAAAGTTTGGCACATTATGTATTCCTTCTTAAAGGGCGAAGGGGATGATTAGTGACCCGCCCCTCTCCACCCCTGGATACGCCCTGTTTTAACAGATTAACCACAGAAGCTTATCTGAACGTATTACTGATTTAGCAGAGTGTACGAGGCCGTTGCCCATATAGACCACGTACCAGCTTGCAGCACGTCGAAATGCAGCTCAATTTGGAGGACAAAATAATAGGTTCCAATTCTCAGGAGATTGAAACTTTTTTGATTTATCCTCCAAATAGACTCATTGCAGCATTTCGGAATGCAGCTCAATTTGGAGGATAAAACAATAGATTTCAATTCTCAGGAGATTGAAATTCTTTTGTTTTGTCCTCCAAATAAGCTGTTTTGACGTCACATGCAAGGCATACAGGCCCAACCACAAGACGCAACTAGTGCTGGAGTGCAATGTTACTGAAAATAGCAGTGGACTAAAGAGCCGTATCTCAATGGATGAAAACATCGAGCTATTGTTAGCAACGTTGCAGACGTTTTCACACAGTTATATTTTTTGGGCGCAACGTTTATCTCCTTCGGCAGCCACGCGTTGCTAAAGTTGCTGTGTGGGTTAAGCAGTATTAATTCTCGTTTTGGGCGGCAAGCTGTTTCATGTCATCAATTTGTACTTCTGATTGATTGGATTAATGTTGGTATGCAAATTAATTTTAACTTTCTATTTTAGGATCGTTACCATCCACAGGTAACGAACTGAATCGTATTTCAGCAGCAGTGTCGTTCCAGCCTCTAAGTTCTACAAAAGGAAAACGAATGCAATCAAATAATGAATTATTCTGTATATGACTTGCACAAGCTAAGGTCCATAAAAAGGAGTTTCACAACTGTGGAAAATTAGAAAGCTAAGAATGGGGAATCCATGGATGGATAACAAAAGTTCAGAGCTTAAATACTGAGAGATAAGCAAAGGAAAACTTTTCACTTTCGTCTGTTTTTCTATTCTTTCTTTTACACTACTTAATTGACATCTTAGTTTCGAAACTAAGGGTTTCATAAGACTACGTCACACGAAAAAACGACATGGCACGGAAATGACGTCATTGCTGTGCCAGATTCTACCTTTATAGACGCATCAAGAGTTCCGCGCTGCTGCTCAATGCGCATGCTCAGGGGATTAAAAAGTGGGATAAAATTTGTAAAATATGCTATAGTTGTATCTTTCTTGTCAAGTACAATTTTCACTAAATATTCAAGATCGCGTACCGTTAAGCGAATTCTGAATCAAATATACCGAAAAATTGCATATTATACAAAATATCATCCCACTTTTTAATCCCCTGAGCATGCGCATTGAGCAGCAGCGCGGAACTCTTGATGCGTCCATTTAAAAGGTCCTTAGTATTCTGACTTACCAGTGAGTTTATTTCCGTATTATCCCGACTCAAACATTACTCGGTTGACATATTGGTTTCGAAACATTCCATCTGGGTCCAACTTTATGCAAATTTCACGCGCCTTATGGAACATGGGATAAAGCCTTTCGAAATGTGAAGTTGTTAAGTTGTGGGCCTAGAAAAAAGATTAATAAACAAGAGAATGAATAAATAAATGGATGGACGGATGGATGGATGGATGGATGGATGGATGGATGGATGGATGGATGGATGGATGGATGGATGGATGGATGGATGGATGGATGGATGGATGGATGGATGGATGGATGGATGGATGGATGGATGGATGGATGGATGGATGGATGGATGGATGGATGGATGGATGGATGGATGGATGGATGGATGGATGGATGGATGGATGGATGGATGGATGGATGGATGGATGGATGGATGGATGGATGGATGGATGGATGGATGGATGGATGGATGGATGGGTGGGTGGGTGGGTGGGTGGGTGGGTGGGTGGGTGGGTGGGTGGGTGGACGGACGGACGGACGGACGGACGGACGGACGGACGGACGGACGGACGGACGGACGGAAGGGCATACATAAAATGAGTAAACAGCTCTCTACTCTTGACCTATCTGCCCAAACAATGTGTTGATATTGTTTGTGTTTGATTAATTAAAAATTAAAAATTAATTGCCAAGCACATGTAATTGTTTAGTCTAGATAGTGATATTAGTTATATTAATACCTTGGCCCAATGTGGCATACCTCCGACGGAGGTCATCAAGTCCTCGTAAAACTTCCACCATTTGTCGTGTGGGATGTCTTTGCCATAAGGTCTGAAATATAGGGGGAAAGGAGTGAGATTATAAATGAGTAAACAGATGACTGAAGAAATCAGGAAATAAAAGGGAGTTTGTCATAAGGACACGTTGGAATAGATCTACCAACCGCCCAACTGACCAACGACAGACAAGCAGACGAGAGCGACAGACAAAACGGACGGACAGACAGACAAGAAAGTAAGTACAAACTCCAACTGGCTGACAAACCTAGATGGACACTCAAGAAAGACATGCGATAGAGGGGCCCTAACCGACCAAATATAGTCACTGACAGACAGACAAACCGAAGGAAAGACCGACCGACCAACTGACGGACAGACAGACAAACAGACCGGCAAATAGACGGGCATGCAGACAGACAGACAGAAATGTTGACATAGATATAATACTACTCACCTATAACATATGATATTAATAAAACACATATCTTTCTGGTAGCACGGACTTAAGTATATATCATCTGACTTGACAAAGCGTACTTCAACTGGAATAAAAACATGCAAATTTTTATCCTATAATACTGGCATAATTCAAAGCGCAAGTATGGCTAATTTGTTTCATGCGCTGACTTTGATCTCGCGCAATTCGTAGAATAAAAAGACGCATGTTAATAACAATATAAAATCAGCAAAAACAGCTTGATTATCCTTAATACTGTGGCATACTTTACAGCCAGGACACTCGAACCATGAACACTTGATATTTTTATATTTTTCATTTTATGAACTTTCCACTGCTTCAAACCTTCTGAAAATGAAGCACTGAACTCAAATAATCTTATTGTTCAAAAAAAAATCCTATTTCCAATCGATTCACACAAGGGATAAAGGAGAAAAAAAGTATGAAAAAACCTCAAAGTGTTCACGGTTCGAGTGTCCTCACTGTAAGGAGCAGTGTGTATTCTAAGTGTGCTAGCCCTGATCTCGGACACTTGTTTTTACTTCTGCATTCAAATCCGTTAAGCCTAAGTTTTAAGGAGAGGGGTAGCAATGAAGAGAGGGTGTATGATGTGTAAATAATCGGTTTCCAGGAAGACCAGCTATTTTTTCCTGTTACCTGGAAAATGAGCATAAATACCACTGCTTTCTGTCCAGTCTCTCATACGCCTGAGTACGTGAGCGGTTTTATCTCTGAAGAAAAACCAAAAAATATATCATGAATGAATAAATGGAAAAAATATATAGTTAAGTGTCTAGTATTTCTAGCGCTTTGGCATTAATTGGGGACAGTTTTTGCTTACACACACTACATTCAATGCACACAAAGTGCAAGTCACATGTTGATTTTTATGAAGGGAGGAAACCGAAGTACCCGGAGAAAACCCTCGTAGCACAGGAGAGAACAAGACATCAAACAAACTCAATTCACATATGGTGTCCACAGGAATCGAACCAGTGACCCGAGCCTTTGGAACCACAGTAGTGAAAGACGATGCGTTAGCAGCGTATGCCACCCATGCTATTCTATTAGTAATATTAAACAGCTACTGATCTAAGGCTTTAAATGTACTGATCAGTTGTCTAGATCTGGAACCTTTAATTAAGATGAAATAAATGGAAGAAACTAACCTCGAGACGGCCCACTCGGTGACAAATTGTTTAAATAAACAATTGAAATTCAGTACCTGGAAGATATGGCGGGAATATATGATATACGGGTGTAGCCGTCTTAAGTGGACACAGCACATAATTTATACCTGACTGCATATGATTTACATAAGACATCATACTACAACACATCACAACAACACGATTTAACGTAACACAACGCAACGTAAGCAAAATAGTAAACCTTAACGTGACGCAACGCATCGAAACAACGCAACGCAAATCAGCGTAATGTAACGAAACACAACGCAACGCAAATCAGCGCAATACGACGAAACACAGCGCACCGCAAATCAGCATAATGCAACGAAACATAACTCAACGCAAATCAGCGCATTGCGACGAAACACAACGAAAAGCAAATCAGCGCAACGCAACACAACGCGCCACTACACAAAGCATTATATGAGTTGATCCAAATTCATCAAGGGAGGAGTCTTTAATCATGAAAGGTAACACATTTACCTTGTAGCTTTTATCGATACGTTCTGTCGAATGTTTGAACAATTGGTTGAAGTAGAGCTTGTTGATAAATGGAACCATATTTGGGAAAAAAGAGCTAAAAGAAAGAGGAACTTTGGTGGATAGATTTACCTACGTTATGTTATTCCATTAAAAACTGTGGGTTCCTTGTCCTAGACTGCTTGGAGATCACATCCGTCCCCGCAAACGATGCGCATCGCACATCTTCTTATGTACATGTAGCATGGACACCTTATACACGCATCAAGCATTCTGCGCTACTGCTCTAAGCGCATGCTCAGGGGATTAAAAAGTGAGATAATATTTTGTAAAACATGTTATATTTTAGTTGTATTTTTCTTGTCAAACACAATTTTCATTAAATATTCAAGATCACGTACCGTTAAGCGAATTTTGAGTCAAATATACCAAATACAAAATATTATCCCACTTTTTAATCCCCTGAGCATGCGCTTAGAGCAGTAGCGCGGAATGCTTGATGCGTGTATAATGGCACCCCTCCACTTCTGACCAATGAGTATTATAAGATAACTGTCGTAAATCTCGCTTTCTCACTGGTGAATGTCGCGTGCATTATGAGAGTACACAGAACGATCGGCCATTTGTATTTTATAAAAGAAATAGGAAAACTTGCTTGCTGTGCTTTGTGCAGTCATAAAGCAATTGGGGATTGTCGAGAAGTGTTGAGAAGCATTCTGCTACATGTCATGCTTCTCCGATCCTAACACTTATCTCTTGTTCTGCCAATTCCTGCATGCTTTACGAGAGCACACAGCGCGCGTGCGTTTTCCATTTCTTCGCGAAAAGATAGGACTTATGTAGTATGCGGTCATGAAATTTAATGACCTTAACCTCCCCTCTTTTGTCCAAAACAATGAAATGCAGTTTCTGAATAGAAGACTTATAACAACAACTTTACCTCATCCAGTAAAGAAACTCAAGAAGATAAAATCCAAAAAAGGAATCCCAAAACCAGCTTCCCCTAGGCTTGGTTGGAGGCTTGAAACAAAAAATATACCATTTTACAATTTATTAAGCTTAAGTTAATTGCATTAAACACAGCACTTTTCATAATTCTGTGCCCAAACCGACTCCAAATGTTTTGTATTTTGGCTTCTGTCAACCAAACTTACAATGGGCCGAGTGCATTACAATTGACCAAACAGCAATTTTCACATGGAAATTTCTTTATCACTCACCATTGGAATGAACTTGGCCTATCATAAATTTGATTGATGGAAGCCAAAATGCCAGACGTCTGGAGTCAGTAGGTTGCAGAATTATGAAAAGGGCTGTACAGTATATTCCAAAGTTAGAACTGAAAATAAGCCTCTGAATGAACTTTGATGGAATTGAACCCACTATACTGTAGCTAGTTATTCGTAATGTGAAATGTATAGGCCATTTCAAAAACGAGCAAACTGAAAGGTGTCAAAAATTTACAAAGAATGTATGATTAGGGGGGACGCTTGTCCCCTGTAAACATTCATTAATTCTTTGTAAATTTTTGACACATCTGAAAGCTAGTAACTCTGGTTCTTTTCGTTCAAACCTGTTCAAATTTTTTTTGCTAATTAGATTAAAAATCTAAAACTTGTCCTCGGTCCTTTGCTCGTTTTTGAAATGGACTATAAGCCAATTCACAGTTTAAGAATCATTATCAGTGCGCATGCGATTTTATCCCGAATTTCTCACCTTCTTTTGTTTAAACCTTCTTTTGGTTTTAATTAAACAAAAGGTGAGAAATTCGGGATAAAATCGCATGCGCACTGATAATGATTCTTAAACTGTGAATTAGCTTATTGGTGTGAAATGATTGAAAAGCATAGATTATGGTTTGTACCTTATTACTCCTTGTTACGTATATTGCATTAACCATGTCATTGTGAGGATACCAGAAAAACTTGAAGTGGTCACAGCTATGTATCTCCCGATCAAGTTTACCAAGCATCTGGAATTGAATTACCAACGAACAAAAAATATTGAAACAGCATTATAGCATGCATCTTGTACACATTCGCCAAAGCCTGTAATCACATTCCATTGGAAAATTACCATCAGGCTTTGATGATTGTGTCAAGATCCCAAAACATGTGCCAGTATTTCCAGAAAAGGTTGTCAGTGCCAAAGAAGATATAGGTTATAGGTCATTCAAAGATCCAAGAAAAGACCCCTTTCACATGACGAGGACAAATTAAACAAAAGAATTTCAATCTCCTGAGAATTGGAACCTATTGTTTTGTCCTCCAAACTGAGCTGCATTCCTACATGCTACAATTTTTTAAGGGGTCTAAAGCTAGTCATGTGTTTCTTATTATTATTCTCATTGCATAAAAGTATGCAAATACATTATTGATGGTCGTACTTTTGCATGCCATACTGAATATTATATGCATAAGAATAACAGTTTAGCCCCCCCCCCCTCCCCTCTCTGTGGTCATTGTAATACACTTTAAACTCATACTTGCCTCATCCAAGGGACAAGACATTGTTTTCTCATGTAAGTTAAAGGCTGGTTCACACTGCCAGGTGATGTTTAGAATTATACCAAATGCTCCAAGACCACACAAAACTGAGTGGAAAACTTCCTCGTTTTTGACTTTACTGCATTCCAGGATTGTACCATCAGCAGTCATCAACTGGAGACTGACAACCTACAATGCAAAAATATTGTGTTTGCCAAAATTTAGAGATTGTGATCTTTTTATTGGTATCCTCCCTGCCTCCATCTGTCCATCCTTCCAAAATAAATGTTCTTTCTTCCATCCATTCTTCCGTCTTTCCTTCTGCCCATCCATCCATCCTTCTGTCTGTCCATCCATCTGTCCTTCTGTCTGTCCATCTGTCTGTCTATTCATTCTTTTTTCTGCTTTTCTTCCTATACCCTGATCTTCTCTCTCTCTATCATTTCATTCATTCATTCACACATTCATTCATCCATCCATTCATTCATTCCTTCACTCATCCATCCATCCATTCATTCTTGCAATTCATCCATTCATCCAAACCTATTTTTATCTATTCATTCATCCCTATATTTTTTGTCACAGACTATATCTCCCCATCCACCGATCCACCCATCCATCCATCCATCCATCCATTCTCATGCTATTCTATGATTGGTTGAATGCTACTGATGCCACTTTATTCATCAACTCATTATTACTTAATATCTGTGATTAAAATGACTTTCTTTACTTACAAAGGTAGAAAGTATACCATAATTGGCACCAGAACCATGTACAGGAGTTGAGATAATACCAGCACATGTGAAGTCGGACAGAGCACCAAGGCTACAGTTGTAGAAGATAAAAATGTTAACAAATATAAATTGTCTCAAGCTTATATGTTAAGTGAAAGTAAAATAAAAATATTATCTAATTTAAACAGACTGAAAAATCTTTAGAAATTCTTAGAAAATTATTTGAAGATTTGATAACTTTTTTGCCATAATTACAGCACAAATATTATGATATGACCTAAATTCTTCATGGTGATGAGCATAGACAAATTAAATTTAAATGGCTAATGGTATACACTCAATGAAATGTTAAGTTAATAGGTTTTCATGGTAAAATGAATGATAATACTCGCTTTGAGAACCCAAGGCCATAGGAGTCAAGTATTCCATGAAGATCTCTTAACATCAACCCTCCTTGAACTTTTATTTGGTTTTTGCTTTCATCCACCTAAAAAAATATACATAATATTATTATTATATTATAGGCATTGTTAGTGTGTTTTCTGTCAGAGGGAGGGGTGGGGTGGGGGTTGGACAAGTGGTAGGTACTATATACTAGTTATACGATGGTTTCGAGTGGCATACCGTGGAATAACCCACAAGTTACTTGTAGTTTCTAGTATACACGCGAGCCTTTAGGCGAGTATGTATACAAAGAAAATACAAGTGACGAGTGGGATATCCACGGTATGCCACAAGAGACCATTTTATAACCATTTTATCCCACACCATAGAAAATACAAATGCATAGATTCAACGTGCAGTGCATGATGGGAAGTAAGAGTGGAATATACTGACGAATATACAATGGCTTTCCTGCTTTCTGATTGGCTGTATTTTCTATGGTGTGGGATAAAGGGTACTAGGCAATACAGTAAAACCTAAAGCATGTATATTCTTTGAAGATCTATCTGTTTCTGTAGTAAAAATACAATCTCATGCCTCACTTAATTATTACATAATTTGGATTGTACATTTGACTAGATCAAGGTTTAATAATTATTGTATATTTTACTTTATTTCATCTTATTTTTCATCTTATTCTAAAACAAAATATCACGTAAAAATTGATGTATTATATTCTTACCTTGAGAACTTGGTTATAATTTTTCAAATCAACAAGAAAATCAGAAGTACACACAATATCTGACGGTGAATGACCAGCTCCACAAACTCTTACACAACGCTTCAACTTTTTCGCTGTCAATAAAATCTACAAAAACATAAAATAGTTAAAATAAATTATCTGTAATTTCACTTAACAGAGAAATACCTATGGCTCAAACCTGTTTTATTTCCTCAGTAGTGCGAGGTTCAAAAAATAATTCTGGAGTGCAAGAGAATGTATTTGCCCAGTTGCTGAATTTGTACCCTGATTTTCCTTGTTGTAAAACAGTTCGTAATTTTCCTTCGTCTTCTTCATTATTCATATTGGAGATACTTTTTTTAAAGATACTGCCTTCCTAATGGAGTGAATTCGGTCTGAAAAGGTGAATGAAAAAATTAGAAATGCCAATGACATAACAACCAACCCAACGTGTTTCAAGCTGATAGTGTGTTCGTCTGTATTAACAATTTTCCTCTCTGGGGTAGAATGGGGAGAGGAATTATCTACGAGGGAGGGGAGGGTTATGAGCAGTAAAATTTACTGTTTGAAAATTTAAAACCACGAAAAAAATTGTTTTATTTAAAACACTTTTGATGTCGCTGTATTTTATCAAAAAACCACATACATAAGCTGAAGTTACACCATGAAAAAATCTTCAGACTGATTCGTTAAGAGACTTTAATTTCGTCATCAATTTGCGTAGGCCAGACTTTGAATAATTATCTAAGTCAAGTTTTCGCATAACATATCGTAATAACATATCTTATATCATCGCTAAGGATTAAATCCGAATATATTTTTTCTGATTTGATAACAACAAAATTTGAAGAAAAAAATCTTTCCGCATTTCCGTGTGCTTTTCGGTATTGTTTCGTCATCCTTTCGAGGAACCTTCGTAAACTATTCGTGTCTTCACGAAGCCTCGGCTCCACTCGGCTCAAGTAAAAATATTGCTTTGGTTGTGATCATTGTGGCTTCGGAATTATCCCTAAATTTGTAATGAATTCTTCGGCTGATGCCTTCATTAAATGAGATTTGGCCATTACAGAAGGTAAGCTTGATATCCTAGCGAACACATGGATCTGATTTGATTGTGCAGTTGAGATTTCTTTGAAAGAACTTTTCTTGTCATCGTGTGGGCGTCTTTGCTGTCCGCCATTATGAATCGTCAAAACGGAGTTTCACAGTCGTCGCTTAAAACACCACGACTAGGAGTTGTTCCACAAACAGGACCAAGTAACGCCGATCTCACCAGTATATTTGAATGTCCTGTGTGCTTTGATTTTGTCCTGCCGCCAATTCTCCAGTGTTCTAGTGGTCATCTTGTTTGCTCAAATTGTCGACCCAAACTGACTTGTTGTCCGACCTGCCGAGGACCTTTAGGTAGTATACGTAATTTAGCCATGGAAAAGGTCGCTAGTACTGTTACTTTTCCCTGTAAATATGTTACTAGTGGTTGTGAAGTAACTTTACCACATACTGAAAAAGCAGAACACGAGGAATCCTGTGAGTTTCGTCCTTATTCTTGTCCTTGCCCAGGTGCATCTTGTAAATGGCAAGGTTCTCTTGACGCTGTTATGCCTCATTTAATGCACACTCATAAATCTATAACTACTTTACAAGGTGAGGATATAGTTTTCCTTGCTACTGATATAAACTTGCCTGGTGCCGTGGATTGGGTTATGATGCAGTCTTGTTTTGGACACCATTTCATGCTGGTCTTGGAAAAACAAGAAAAATATGAAGGACATCAGCAGTTTTATGCCATTGTACAACTTATTGGAACCAGAAAGCAGGCTGAGAGTTTCATCTATAGACTTGAGCTTAATGGCAGTCGCAGGAGACTGGCATGGGAAGCAACGCCAAGGAGCATTCATGAGGGGATTGCTTCGGCAATACTTAATTCTGATTGCCTGGTATTTGATGCCAATATTGCTCATTTATTTGCAGACAATGGGAACTTAGGAATAAATGTTACTATCTCCATGGTGAGTTAGTCTAGTTTATAAAGTGTTATTTTTGACCTTTGAATGGATATCAATGAATAATATCAAACATCATTAATGAAAATCAATGCAAAAATGAGGTAGCCTTTCAAGAACCAGGAAAAGAATATTGGAGTTTGGAGATTCAGAATGTGTAATTTCCCAGTTTTTCAGGCAATTTTTCTTTCAAGTATGTGAAACTGCATATTGATTGATCACCATTTCATCGTTAAAAATAACATAGCCTATTATCTAAATTTAGAAAATCTTTTACAATTTATATATAATTAAGATACTTATATTATTAGAAAATATATGTTGGCATATAATTTAATACTTTGGTATTATTACTTTATATTGTTAAAACTAACTAAGTAATATATGTTGTTTAGATAAAGTAAATATTAATATATGTATAAAGTGTATCATAGAAGATAAGACATATAGCTATACCGTCTTTACTGGTCTACGTGCCGCACCTGATTAAGTAGCGTATATGAAAACAAAATTTCAAAGAGCATCGCGCTCATGTAAGCACTACCCCCGAATAAGCACAGCAACCAAAACACTAGAAATTAAAATAGCGCCTGCGGTTTATAGAGTAAATATGGTAAGTACAGTATAGTTTTCTATTAGGTGGGGGATTTCGCTGAAAGATACAATGCAAGCCCTCCTACCTACCCCTCTCTTCCTTAGAAAAATGTGTTACGAGGTTCCCCAATGTGAACATTATCCTTTATTACGATAATATTTCTTGAAAATATTTCCTAATATTTTGAATGAATGAAGAAAACTAGCTCATGACAGACCAAAAACAAGGGATATGGAAAAAATATTTTGTTAGATTTTGTAATTTGTGAACTGACGATGGATTTTTGTTTTGGAAAAAAGCCTTCAAAAATAAATAAAAAAAACAACTGGGCTTACTATTTCAGAAAGCCAATTTTGTAAAATACATTATACTAGTCCTTTGAAAATTCTTGTTTTGCATACAGGATACAGGATATATCAGGGATTGTCTTGTTAATGACACAATGTGTGACAGGAAAGCTTTAGTATTATATATTTATATACAGTTGTGTGGTGTTTGGCTTGACATTTTAAAGCTTATAAGGAGATTTATAATGGATTGATGACAGAATGTCGCTTAATACTCACTGCAGAGAATGTTTTATGAGACTTCAAGAAATATGCATGGTCAAAAAATGATGAGCTTATCCAGCGTTCTTTAATGACTTTTTGCACAAAGTTCCAGTCATAACATCCTTGTGTAGTCGAAGAAAAAAATATTTGATGAATGAATGCATTGCTTAAGAAAGGAATGTTAGGCTTTAAGTGTATATGACATATTGTGATTGAAACATTGATGCAAAGGTTGTGTTAAGATTTACTTCATGATTTGCAGTAATTTGTCTTTGATCAACCCAGCTCAGGAAGACCATCTAATTTTTCTTAAATTTAAAAACGTAAGACAGACAAGTATTGGAAAGCATTTATTTAGTTGTCCATCAGATAAACTTCTAAGGTAATTGACTTATCCTTAGATTTGGGTTACTGGACAACTTTTATATGGGTTCCTGAACATATTGTACATATAATATACAGTATCATTATGTGCTATATGCATTTTTCAACAGATGTTTGAAATTTAGAGTTCAAAAGGAAATCTCTTTATAAATGAATAGATTCATACTACTTAATGAAGATGGCAGTTTACAGAGCTTTTAATATATTTCTGAGGCCTATGGACTCTAAACATTTGGCATTTTGGCTTCCATCAATCAAATTTATGACAGGCTGAGTTCATTCTGATCGCAAGCTGTAAAGAAATTCCTGTCTGAAAATGGCTGTGTAGTCACAGGAATTTCCTTATTGCTCGATTGGAATGAAGTCAGCCTGTCGTAAGTTTGGTTGACAGAAGCCAAAATGCCAGACATCTGGAGTTGGTTAGGTAGCAGAAATATGAAAAGTGTCGTAAAAATATCACACATTCAAATGGGTTGAGTAAAGACCTGATAACATATGAGTCTAAATTAAATTGTATCAGTCAAAGTGTATGATCCTAGGCCTCATGTGACTTATTTATCAGAAAACTAAATTTCAAGGTTGTCAACATCTTGACCATAAACCTCTGCTCTTTTAAATGAGACTGTGAGGCAGTAACAATGCCTTGTTTTTGCATGACAAGAGATCAAAGAGACTGTATATCTCAAAGGTTTTGCCCAAAGCATGGCTACCATGAAAGCTCTTTGTTAGTGATATGCAAGATGTTAGTAGTACATGAGCATATATTCAGTTATTATGAAGAGCATTGAGTACAGCTTTCAGTAATGAGATTAGGCCAGGTTAAGTCATTGAATTTCACATGTTCTGAATATGATGGAAATGAATTCAAACAATAGGTTTTGCTCATTTGCATCAGCGGCACGTGAAATTCAACATCTTAACCAGTCCTTAGTGTGTCATATAACATAACATTCAAGAACATGATGCTTAGCTGAAAGCTATTAAATGAGCACACAACTTTTCCACTACTCTATATTTATACTATAGTTTTAAATATTAATTATTGAAATATGCTACTGGTATCCACATTAAGAAAGACCAAATTATTTTCGTTTGATTAATGACTAAAATGACATGGAAAAACCTAAGTTAAGTCCCCTTTTTCAGTGAGAGATGAGTAATGTTTTTTTTTTCTGAGTTCAACAATTTTGGATCAGGAAAAATATTAGAACTTATAGTTGTTGCATTTTTGCTATCATTTTTTTACTACTTCTCTGCTGGTCTTTATCAGTTTCCGAAACACTGCTTTTGATTTTCAACCAGATAACCTTAAGTTATAAGCCAAACATCCATACCATACAACCACATCAGTGAGATTTAAATTATTGCTTTTTTAGAAAATGATAAATAATTCAAATAAAAAAGATGTGAACCCCATTAGCTTGAATTAATGTACGGTGTTAATTTATGGATTTTCTCCTTAGAGTAGTACATTTTGTATAGAAAATGCTAGAAAACATAACTAAATATTTATACCATTCATCATACAGAATATATATTTACAGTTAATGAACTTGATGCATGACAAGTGAATTTGAAATTTGAAAATAGTGGTCAACAGTCATTGTTTATGCCAATAGGCAATGTGCATCGAAGCTCACAAAGCACTTTGGGAAAGTGAGTTCTTTAAAAATGTAACAGGGAAATCAAAGGAACTATCAGAAAAAAATAAGCTGTTATTTTCGTCTGCTGAAATCCTTTTATTTCAATCCATAGAAAAGGAAAAATTATGCGATGAATTTTTAGAGGAGCCAAAAAATCGTAAGAACTCACTTTCCCATCATGCTTTGTGCTATAATTTCGAGCTCATGCTCATTGGCTATTGAATGAAAGTTTGAATATTTTGAAGTTATCGCTACTGCTAGACTGGAAGAATTTAATATTCAAATGTCTGATTTACTTGTCATGTGGGATATACTGATAGTGATAATAGACCAAGTCACCTTCGTATGTTAAAATTGCCCACTTCAAACCATGTTATGTTTATATGGTGTTCCATGGAGAATTGTTCCTTAGTTTATCTTTTTGAAATTATTCATGGAATGAATCATATTTATGTGGATATATTCTTAACATATTATGTGGATATGAAAACATAACAAAGGAACAATTATCCAGGGAACATCAAAGTAAACATCACATTGTTTGAGTAGACCATTTTTGAGATAAGTGCGCGCTTTCAAAAAAATCACAGGCACAGACATGAAAAAGAGGCATTTTCGGGCAAGATCATGCGCGCTATTGACACTGCCCAAAAATGCCTGGAGATCATGTCTGCGCCTGCGATATATTTTGGAAAGCGCTCACACATCTCGAAAATGGTCTATTGGGCTTTTTTCATACGAAGATGATTAGGTCTATTACTAGTCTTGTAGTACAGTTATATTTTCTTATTATGCCTTAATAACAAGCAAGTCATTGCCATTTAGCTCACATAAACAAACACAACCCTTGATGGGTTTGTGTTCATTATGTGGTTCCAAAAAATATTCATACCCCCAACAAATAATAGAGGATGTTTTTTAAAAAAATTATCCCCTCTGGAATTCCCAATATTCTTCTGTACAAACTTTTTAATTTTGTTTTTCCTCAGACCCCTCACCCCCTTAGTCTCCTTCACAGCTATCATTAGTTTCAGTCCAAGATACTCCTGGGCCCTCTCCAGTAAGGAGGATCTGGGGACCAAAAGCTGCAAAGGAGACTACCACCCCCTGGGAATTTCAAATTTTGTCCATGATGGGGTACGGATATATTTTGGAACCACACATTTGTAATACAGACTGCTTGAATAAATGAAAATTATAGTTTTTGTAATGTCGCAAGTATAGCAGCCATGAGTTCCTTAATTGAGAAGTAGAAGAATGCTACAGGTAAACCAGAGTTCTGGTGTTTAGCATTTCTTCTATATTTAGAAGTAAAAATTTAGCCTCGTGTGCATCAAATAAGTATATTTGATTATCTATAGAACTCGCTTTTGTGTGCTTTAAAATATGATTCTTGCCCTCTCAACTGTGATTTTCAGTATGGCCCAAAATCAGACATTCTAAATTATTAAAGGTTTTTCCCCTGTGCTTTAAAGGATTTTCTCGGGGTTCAATAGACCATTTTCGAGATGCACAAGCGCTTTCAAAAATATTGCAGGCGCAGATATGAAAAAGAGGCATTTTCGGGCAAGATCACACGCGCTATTGACTCTGCCTGAAAATGCCTTGAGATCATGTCTGCGCCTAAGATGTTTTTGAAAGCGCTCTCGCATCTCGAAAATGGTCTATTGCCCACTTCAAACCATGTTATGTTTATATGGTGTTCCCTGGAGAATTGCTCGCGCATCTCGAATTGTCTATTCTCCAGACTGTGCGTTCTTCCCTCCAAAAAATCAACTTCTAAATCCCAATTTGATCATGGAATGAGAGTCACAGGTTGCTATTTAAGTGCTCCCCCAGTCTTTAAACAAGGATAATTTATTTTTTTAAGAATATGGAAAATCACAGTTAGTAGTTTATCTAAGCTGTATTATTAAATTAAGACTTGCATGGCTTCTTTAAGTAAAGTTTTTAATGGCATGTGCCTATAGATATGTCATGAAAAAGCCTTTACTGTTGTCCACTAAAACCTATGTCATCATGACAAGGATTTTGGGTGTGCTAGCTAATGTACAACTGTAAAAATAATATATTAAGAAAATGTAACTGAAAATGTACCTAGACAGTCTTTAATCTACTAATTAATGCAGGATTGTTATCTTGTAATAATATGAAGTTCAGGGTTAGTTGAGAAATATTTAGCAACTTTTTAAATAAGATTAGGTTTTGTAATGAATGCCTTTAAGGCTATTGAAGTACTCAGTGAACTTGAATTAAAGGCCTAAAAAGAAGACAACAAGCCTCAGTTGTATTTTCCTTGGATTAAAGATGAAACAGTGTCCATATGATCATTCCTACCCCACCCCTATCACCAGTCCCCTTCCATGCAGCCCTGGCAGTCAAGCCCATTTGTTTACCACTCTATCGCCCCATGTAAGGGAATCCAGAATGATGCGGGATTCCAGATTCCAAGGGCTGGATTCCAGATTCCAATTTCACCTGGATTCCAGAATCCAAAGACAATTTTTTCGTGGATTCCGGATTCTGGATTCCCTTACATGGGGCGAGCTCTAGCCACCAGCCACCACTTGCTTATTGTCAAAATCATCCCCCTTGCCATACCCACTTAAAAAAATATATTTGTCATAATAAAAAGTGTATTACACTTTTTTAAGAACATAGGTTCTTTGGGGGAGGAGGGGGGGTCCAGAACTAACTAGTGCCACACAGCCTCTCACAAAGAGTAAATATTTGTACTCCCTACTTTTTGATAAATTATAACAGTCCTATGCCCCCCATCCCTTGGTGTACCCCTGAGCATATAGTATGAAAATTATATGGTGAGCCGAATACTATTTGTTTGAATCGAATATAATCCATCATATTATATTCCCAGCTTTTACACAGATGAAGCTATTGATCTGAAATTTTGCAAATGTGTGCGTCATTGCATGCGTTTTCTTTGATTATTAAAGCATATAATAATATCTTTAATAAGTGATGACGTCACTCTTAGGTATTTTCTATTTTTAGTGATGTGACGTCTTTTTGACTCGTACTCAGTTCCTTCTCGGCATTGTAAAGGCTGAAGGCTTGTTTGTGAACTTTGGTTCAACCAGTGTTCCATCGTGTTCCATCGCTAGAAATCTTCAAATTATGACGAATTAACCAAGAACTCTGCCTCCGAAATTCATATTTGAATAGCTTAAACCTTGAAGACCTAATCTGTAAGTATATTAGGATTTTTGTTTTGTTTTTATTCCAGCAAATTAGCATGAATAACAACCTATTCAACCTGAAATGTAAACTCATGGAAGAACAACTCGTCATTTTTGCAGCTTTCCATTTGATAAAACTTTAGCCCAGTTAAGATCCATAGAAGGGTTAAAAAATTTTGGGTCCATATTTAATCGCTGAATGAAGTATTTTGCCGCTTGATTCACTTAGTGAGCCATCAGAAATAATAAAACATCGTTATCTTTGGTAAACTCTAATGCCATACTTACAGCTGGTCGAAATGCATGGAATTGATTCTTATTAAGCTTAACTTATGCTTAAGTTTATTATTAAATGATTTCAAAATAATCTATAACCACACTTAATGCACAAACCGATTCATTTAGTTTTAATGCTTATGCCTCTTGCAAATTATCTCCATGGCACAGGTATTCTTTGATTGCACGTTACGTCATTGTGACTTCTCGGGGAACCGTTCAGGTGCCATTTAACAAAAGATTTCTCATTAGCATCCATTGTCAACAGCACCAAAATGGCCTCAATGTTTTTGTCTTTTGGCTCTCCAGGGAATGCTTGCAACCCATCATTAGACAGCTGACTCTACTGCCCATATGATATGTGTATAGCTACTGTCTGTACTTGTGTCTAGCATGTCTAGATCTAGATCTATAGCTAAAGAAGCTAAGACCATGTTACACATTATTGAAACTTTTAGCTGAAATTTGAAATTTGTGTGGATGTGTGCAATGTGTTGCAAGACAAGTTTCAGAACAAATGAGGGTTTATCAGGTCTTGCGTGACATTTTAAATTTTATTCCAACAAAAAAGAATCAAATTTAATATTTGAAAGGAGCATAGTAAAATTAGTAAAATTGGAAAGTTTGAAGTGGTTTTATTGAATAATGCCGAAGATATGGGCGACCGAAGTTGGCTGCTTTTACAGAGCCAATGTATGGAAAAAATGTTGGGAGGCAACAGCTTGCCTCCCGAAATATTTTCCATACATTTCTTGAAAAGTAGAACTACTTTCTACTCGTGCAACTGAAACTTGTGTCGCGAACAAGTTTCAAGACGAAATTGCACTGTGTAACACCCGCATGAAACTTGTCTCGCAATGCCGTTGCACACAAGTTTCAGCTAAAAGTTTCAATATGTAACAGGGACTTAATACAGCAATTCCCAGAGCAGCTTGTTTTAGAGGACAATACAATGAATATATGATAAGAGAAAATATATTCTATGGTCTTGTATCCTCCATGAGTTGCACTCCGAACATGTTGCAAGTTGTCTGCCTTGTAAATGAAAATTCAAATGTCCCATGTATTTTAGTCATGGTATATTGGAAAGCCAGGGTGGTTTGGGGGTAAAATGTAAAATGTCAGGGTTCAATTCCCAGTATGTATGTACTGAGCTGAGCTGGTTGGTCTCTTTCTGACTTTTTTGCTTTCAGTTTTTCCTCCTAAGTGAATGGATTGAGTGAGAGAGAAGCTCCAAACATAAGATCATGCAAAAACAGAGATTAAAACACTGTTAAAATGCAGAAATCTCCCAAGAAGAAAGCGTAAGTTAACTCTACATATTAGAGCAGTTTTCGTCTGACTTTGAAAAACTTACAGCACAGACCACACCTAGCGGCCTTGCCATGACCATGTCAGTGCCCTACCATGCATGAATAAATTCAACATTTCATACTGTTTCTGCACCATGGCTCACTGTAACTTTGCCATATGCAGTGACTTTTCACACATACGAAATCTGCTGTAATATCCAAGGTTATGACATTATCCTTCTTGGGCTGCATATATATCTAACTGACATACACAATGCTTTACGTTAGGGATTTGAAGATAGTCATATTAGGTGAATCAAGTGTTGGAAAAACATCTCTTATACAAAGATACATAGACCGCGTTTTCACGGACGACCAGATAAGTGTGAGTATATCCCTGTATAATAATTATTATAGTACAGCATGTTTACCATGCATTCCTGTATCAGTGTAGACCCCATTCACGTGACGTCAAAGCAGCTCAATTTGGAGGACAAAACAAAATAATTTCAATCTCCTGAGAATTGGAATCTATTGTTCTGCCCTCAAAATTGAGCTGCATTCTGAAGTGCTGCAAGGGCTAAACTACCTCTGAATCTAGATGACCTACCATTAAAAATCTTTTTGTCTCCAAGGTTACATAGTCAATGGACCTTTCTCATGTGCAAGCCATTTTGACTTGAACAGTTGATTTTTTCCCACGCAGCCTCATATTCAAGTGCTTCAGAATGAGATTATTTGGGGTTAAACAAAGGTTTTTTATTCACATGAGAATGAACATGGCACCATGTGATCAAGGTCATGGACTTGCTGCAATTTTTCTATTGCATGTTATATCATCGCCATCTCTCGGGGGAACATTTAACAAAATATTTCTCATTAGCATCTATTGTTAACGGCACCAAAATTCCTGCCATGCTTTTGTCTTTTGGAGCTCCCCTGGAAATACTTGCAACCCATCATTATGTCATTATTTATTTGCAGACAATAGGAGCATCATTTTTCCTGAAGCAATGGGGACCCTTTAATGTAGCGATATGGGTAAGTCAACAACTGTCAACTGAGACCATCATATATATCAGATTTTTATTTAATATATGATGCTATGTTTTACAACTTGCTATCTTATCTATTTGTTTATCAACAAACATGCACCTCTACTCATCTGTAACTGGCTAGCCTGTGTAGCGGCCCTCTTTATGGGTGAATGAGGGGAACTAGGAAGGAGGGAGAGGGGATGGATGGGCTGGGGCAGGGGAAAGGAGGGTCTGCCACAATCCCACTGCAGGCTAATACTAGGAAATGGAAGTCTCAGCTGTGAGTGATTATTGTGCATGACAGTAGTGAATGCCACCCATATGAATTCCTGTTCTTTGCAAGTGCATGATGAATTCTAAATCAAAATACTACAATGTTTCTCAATGTCTTTAATTTTTGAAATATAGGATACAGCTGGTGAAGAGAAGTATTCTGGGCTGTCTTCCTTTTATTGCCGAGGAGCTGCAGCTGCAATAATAGCTTATGACATCACTGATGGAGGGTCCTTCAACGTTTTACAAAATAGACATTTACATCTTCTACAGACGGCAGAACCAAATTGTCTTGTCGTCATTGCTGGAACTAAGATGGATCTAGTTACAAACCAAAACAGAGGAGTCAGCCAAGAAGCTGGCCAAGAACTAGCTAAAAAACAGAATGAAAACAAGCATCGATCACTAGAAAGTTTAACTCAAATTCCATTCTTTGAGACAAGTTCCAAGACTGGGCATAATGTCGACAGAGTGTTTGAATATATTTTAGAAAACTGTCTGCCATTAAATGATCATGCTACAGCACAACAGTATACCAGAAAATCTACTGGCATAGAATTGGAGGCAAGTGGTACTGCTTCTGGTAAGAAGAGTAATTCTGGAGGAAAATGCTGTAATTAAGTATATCTTAAGGCCCATTTACGCTTCTAGCAATTGTGTCATACAATTATTTTGAGCATCCATGTCAGTGGCGATTTTATAGCTATTTTATGGTGACAGAATTTTTTATAAGGAATCAAACAATTTGCGATTTGTAGCTAAAAGTTTTGTTATAAGACCAATAGCCTTGTGAAATTCTCGAGAATTTTTGCATTATACATATGGACATGCATACATAATATGATTTGTTGTATTTTCATTTAGAACTTATGTTAACAGCCAATGTTTACCCCAATTCGGAAATAATAAAAATCAATACACTGTACAGCCTCCTTCGAGATGAAGAGACTGTATATAGCAGGCTATAAATCTCTTGAGAAGTGGGAGGTGGAGATACAGTGTATAAGGATTTGGACAATCTTCCATGTCTTTTTTTTTTTAAGTACGGATTTTGAACATTTTAATCTTTTATTCCCTTTGCGGATTCTTGGTTTTTGGCACTTTTTTAATTTTGCAGTTTTTATCTCCACCCCCACATCCCCCTCCTTGAATACTAGTAATTATGACAGCCAGTCTAATCATGATATTGTAAGTTCTAGTTTTGTGCCCTGGTGTCCAGCGGTTATTTATTCTCACTCTGACATGCTGTTTTGATGGGAATTAAAGTTGCCTAGGCCTACCGAAATTGAATTAGAACCTTCGTAAATGATATTTTTTTGAAAATTGTATTCACCATAACCTCATTTTTAAAATTGTAAATATAATAGAATAATACTATAAAGCAATCGAATAAAAGGTAAATAAATTGTATTGAAAAGCACCTTTAGACTGTGTGCATTATTTTACTTACTGTGCAGGTGGTGTGCACTGCTAATGCGCCAACTGCATAGACTGCAGAGCACCCTAAAAAGTGATATTAGCCAATGCAACCTGGGTTTGTCGAGACTAAGCAATCATGATCACTCCCTGCCCTACATGTTCATTGTAAAATAAATTATCAGGGGCAGATCCAGGGGAGGAGGGCAGGGGGTGTGCACCCCCCTCCTCAGAGCAACTTTGTCCCCCTATTCTCTTTCTTTGATTCTGAGGGTTTTACCCCCTTGGGCTGACTTGGTGACCTGCATCCCCCTGAACAAAATCTTGGATCTGCCCCTGATTATATTTACTGCCTAACCTTGAAATACTAATCTTGGTATAAAAAAAAAACTACAAGATGGTCAATTGCATTTTGGGAAAAATCATTCCATACCATATTTTGTATATTTATTTAATTTTTATTTATTTTTAAATTTTTGAAATAATCTGTACACAGGACCCAGCCCATGTAAAAAAAAGACAACGTACAACTCTTTTTATCCATTCTGTCTTTTGTTCTTTTTTTTTCTTTCTTTTGTTTTCTGGTTTGTTGTTGTTTACTTTTTTGAGTCAAAATAACAATGTACACAGGAAGCCTCTTATTTGGAAAAAGTCAACGTAAAACTCTTCATTCTTGCTTTCTTTCTATTTTTTTATTTCAAAGACTTTCTTTTTTTCCACTTTTTTTCCGGTTTCTCAGTGTCCTGTACACAGGAAGCCCGTAAAAAAACTCCGAACGCGTGGGACTGGGATGAACCATTATGGTTGCTATGTACTACAACAATGGTTGCTATGTTGAAAAGAAAGCGCCATTTTGGAAACCAGCCGAACTGGAAAGGATTTGTGGAATAAAACATCAGGATTTTCCTCAAAATATACACAATTTTATTGCAAATATGCCGGAAGATTCAGCTAACAAGCAAAAGGAAGATAAGGAGAATGATTATCCAAGGTAAAATGTTGTTTTTAATGCAAAGAAACAAGTATTTATTCAACTCAGTTATCAGCTGTGTTGTGTCTGACAACTCGTCTTTATACGATAAGATGTTTTTCAAATGGAGCCAATCTTTCTTTATCAAATCTTGTTCGAGAAGCTGGGTTTCTTTAAGAAAGTAAAGTTGTATTAATAATACTCTTTTTGAATCATTTTCTTAAAGGATAACGAAAGAATCATTGAAGAAAATTTGTAAGGAAAAGAAGTTGTACAGTACTCCTCATCTGAATGATGTCTTGTACCTTCACTTTAGAGGTCAGTACGAAACTTTTTAGATAAAACAATTAAATATACCACTGGATTAAACGTTAATTTGAATGTCATTACACATAATTTTAAAGATGATTATCTGTAAGATATGCACAGATGGGACGGAGAAGGAGACTAAAGGGGGAAGTCCAAGGTTTCTTTCCAATTTTTCTCACTTCTCCACTGAAGAAATAAAATTCAAAATGTGTGTGTTGCTGTCTGGAGATATAAAACACACAGGGATTGTAAGAACATAAGAGAAGTAATAGAAGTATTCTGGCTCAATCTTACTGGTCAAAATGACTTTGACCAGACAAGTTCAAATTCTGGCTAGACATTGTCTTATGACTGGCCATTATTTTAAGTGTGTACAGGTGTGCTCTCATATTTAAACAACTTACACCCCCAGCCTATCAGTATAATAGTCCCTTTCACTGCTCCCTGCACCATCTTGAAAGGTAGTCATGCCTTTACGGCATCGAAGAGAGACAATGAGTGATGGTGAGCTTGCAATGACAGAGACATGTGAATAATAAAGGTCTCTATCATTGCAAGTTCACAATTCATCTCCCTTTGATGCAAAGGCACAGCTCTCTTTCAAGATAGTGCAGAAAACTGTGAAGGGGACTATTGAGATTTACAGCAGTTATTTTAGATTATTCCTGAAAAATATTTGTTTAGGTTTTGTGAAAATTGAAAACCTAGAAGAGTATACAGGGCTAAAATGTCTGTGGCTAGAGAGCAATGGTATTGATAAGATTGAAAATCTGGACCATCTAACTGAACTACGAAGTTTGTAAGTACAGTGCTATTAGTCATAGCGGTTTTTGTATGAGTAGGAAATGATGCAGCAAATTTGTAATCCTACTATTATAGCCATGCCGTACTTACCATAACCATAGCTACATTGAGTCAAAGTTTTTTTCCCTTGGCTCTCTGGTTTTCTTCCCACTGCAAAACCTAACGAATGCTAAATTAAATGCATAATATTTCCTATCTGTGCACACAATCGCAGTGGTGAGCTTGCTAGAGGTTGTTTCAGGGGTTGATAAAATTGGAAGGTTTCCACATATTTGTACAAATGAATAAAGATATTGTGACAGTTGCAGTTGTACATTTTTTTTTCTCTATGACCATGTTTCCTGTTCATGGTGTTTACAAATATAACAACTCAGACTGACCTCAACCTAACTATTTTGTTCAACGATCTTACTTTTTCTTTAATTAACATTAACTTACACAGGTATCTACAGCAAAATGTGATTAAGAACTTAGAGAACCTTGAGAAATTACAAATCTTGGACACATTGAATGTTAGTAATAACATTATACCAAAGATTGAAAATATTGGTAAGTGTAAAAACAGAAAAGGGGAGGGGTGGTAAGAGTGACTTTTATTTCATTTTCTGGACTTAATCTCATTTAATTTAACTTATCTTTTGAATACGTTGTACCAGGTGTTCTTCCTAAACTCAACACTCTACAAATAGCACACAACAAGTTAACTACTGCTGAAGACATCAAGGAGCTTGTTCACTGCCAGAATTTGAGGTACTTTTGAGACACTCCCTTACTTACTGTACATCCCTAAGATGGTAAAATGCAAAAACAGTTCCTCAGATGCACTATTGGCCATTTTTTGGTCAACATCCCACCTGATTACTCCCAGAAGTATACATTTCACTGTTACGTTATTGATAGTCTACCGTTTTGAGACTGACAAATGGCTGACTGTTGGCATGCTGTCTAATGAAGTTTACTAGCCAACTAATGTCCAAAAAAAAGCCATCAAACAACCAATAAGCTACTATGAAATGGTTGACCAACTGCCGTCAAATAAGCAACAGTCAATGGTCAGGGCATCAGTGGGTACTGATATTGTGTTTTACCAGGGACGTGGATCAAGTTATAGTGCTTGTTTATAATAATTATTAGAAATTATTAGAAATTATTAGAATGGCTGCATTGAAATATATATGGATTATTTTTCCACAGTGTTGTTGACCTTTCCTATAACAAGATTGATGACCCTGATGTCATTGATGTGTTTGCAGAAATGCCTAACTTGGTGAGTATAGCCTTGTTGTTATTTGCATAGCCTGCATAGCAGGTGGTTCGTTATTGTTCCAGGTGGCCACTCATTGGTCATGGCCTCATAAAAGTTGAGCAAGAGCAAAACGATTCACCTTCTTAGAATCGTCTTCAGTTCCACATGGCTATTTTCATTCATCAATGGACAAATACAGTCTGCTTAATACAGCCACTTGGTTATTTCGGACAGTTTTGTAGGTCCCGACAAAACACTTACCTGCTTAATACGGACACCCCGCTAATAAGGCCACTTTGGCCTGACCCTTTGGTGGCCATATTAACCAGGTTCCACTGTACTACAAAATCCCCCCCCCCCCCCCCCCCGGATCACCTGCTACTGCAAACCTATTAACAACTCCTTGCTCCCCTTATTACAAATTAATAATAAATAAATATTATACATACAACTGTAATTACTGTTATTGAAAATCTAATATAATTTGTTTTTGGTTTGTCTTTTAGCATGTGCTCAACTTAATAGGCAACCCAGTAATAAAGAAGATTAAGAATTACAGAAAGAACATGATCCTGAAGATAGTAAGAACAATATTATAGTTACCATGGTGACCTATGAATCTCAAGTAGTACCTTATTATATCAGATATAATTCTTGTTTATTCCTTTTGTAGAACAATATTATAGTTACCATGGTGACCTATGAATCTCAAGTAGTATCTTATTATGTCAGATATAATTCTTGTTTATTCCTTTTCTATAAACAAGTAGTATCTTATTACTGTATGTCAGATATAATTCTTGTTTATTCCTTTTGTAGAAGAATCTCAGGTATTTAGATGACCGACCTGTGTTTCCACGGGAACGAGCATGCGCAGAAGCATGGTAAGTGCCTGAGTACTGGTCATGCAAAAAGCCATCATCTGATTTACAGCCACAATTTGCCACTGAAGTTTGGCGATCATGCTTTCTATTTGATCAGCGATTTTGAGCCAGAAGTATTTTCAAACACCATCTTTCTTGATGGCTTTGCATTACCTTAAGTAGAGAAAGCTAAACCTTATCAACAGCCCCTCTTCTTTCCAAACTCATCTCCAGATTTGCCTCTATATTACATGTTAAAAATTTTAATCATATTGTGATTACTTACATACCACCTCCTAGCCATTATTTAACACATTTGTGTTTCTTCCTGGAAAAGGAAGTAAAGGGATCATGCTTACTAACATTGATGCAATTTTTAACAGGTCTGAGGGTGGAGTTGAAGCTGAACGTTTAGAAAGAGAAAGATGGATAAATAGAGAACGCCAAAAAATCATGGAAAGTGTAAATCGTAAGTCTAGTGTTTATCCAGTCTTGTGTGGGCTTGTATTGTTGTGTGGGCATCCAGTCTTGTGTGGGCTTGTATTGTATCTAGTTCTTTTACTTGCATGACCATGTGTAGCCTGCGTGCAGCCCGACTTTAACTGTGGTTAAGACAGTATTATCCGTCTTATTCAGAGTTAAGAGTGATTTAGCATCAGGAAGCGAACGTCAAAGCGACGGCGCAAGTACATTTTGTGTGTGTGGTTTTTGTGTGTGTCTGTGTGTGTCCGCAACGTCTTCAAATTGGTTGACGTTCTCCACAGGACGTGAAAATGCTGCAAATGACGTCGTGTGGACGTCAACGTCGTTGAAGACGGCGCGCATGAAAAAATGTACTCGTGCCGTCGTTTTTGACGTTCTCGTCCTGATGCTAAATCACTCTTTAAAGTCGGGCTGCGCGCAGACTAGACCCTTGGCTGACCAACCGCATTTCTTGATTTTATTTGTTCTGGTTTTAGATTTATCTAAAATACGTGAAGAAGCTGAAAGAAGAAAACAAGAAAAGCAAGATGCAACTGAGAAAGACAATGAGAATGAGGTAAAGTCAGGTATCATATACAGCGTGTTTCACATATTTTAGATGGTAGATTCCGCTGTTCGTTTGGAAGTTCCAATGTTTAGTCATACTTTGGAAATCAACGATGAACTTTGAACTTACTTCCCGTGCAAATGAGATTGAAGGCATTGCAGTACCTCTTCTACAACTTTCTTTGGCACCTTCTGGATTATATATCAAAAGATGTGATTTAAAAACACCGTTTGATGTTTCTCTCTTAGGATCTAATGGAGGTTTCTGATAGTGACACAGAGGATGATGAATCAGACACTGAAAATAACGATTCTTCAGAACTATCCACATCCCACATGGATCAGCCTATCAGTTTACCAGACGAGAAGCCCTCTGCGCATGCTCCGTATGAGGCGGCTAAACGTCACGAGGAGGACATGGAGACTATTACCATTGGGCCTAGAAACAACAGCACTGGTATCTTTAGTGGTGGCCCAACTCGTCAGGGACAATCACATGGTTCTTTGATTACCGATATGTTAAGAGGTATACTGTATATATAAGCATGTTTTCTGGCTCTTTACTTTAGTCGAATGCTACTTGTCCAATCACTTGTCCAGTCAGCCCATTGTTGCGCAACATTGCTGAGCACAGTATATTTTCATATTTGCAGAAAAGAGCTTCTGCTTCTGCAACCAAGTCACACAACAAAATTTTGTTGTTGCACAGGGTGGTAATACGAGCCACATTCACTCAAGTTGCAACACAACAATGTTGCGCGACAAGGTGCACGATTTTTTTGAACAGTGCTTGTATTTCCACACCTTTACAGATCGAGAAAAAATCGGCTGAATCATTGCAATCTGTTGTGGTATTTTTGTTATCTTCAATTCATTCACGAGGTAATTTAAACTAAAACTCGTCTTCCGCTTTTCTTTAGATGTTAGTGAACCAGCTAAAGATACACCATCAGATAGAGTCCTGATCACTGAAATCAATGGTAGGTGGATTGTTTCTATAAAACTATGAGGGTTCGTGTTGCTACACGAATGGTTTTGCACCTTTGGTGGTATACAGTGGTGTGTGGCTAGGTGTGAAGATTTAGAGCAGTTTTCATATGACTACGAAAAAAATTTACGGCACCCACCGTGCCTTGCCGTGACCGTGTCAGTGCTGTTGGTGAAGCGTGGTGGGTGAGTAGGTGGGGTAGTAGTGAGGATGTTGGTGAAGCGTGGTGGGTGAATAGGTGGGGTAGTAGTGAGGATGTTGGTAAAGAGTGGTGGGTGGGCAAGTGGGGTAGTTGTGATAGTGTATTTAGATGGAGGAGTGGTGATGGCGAAGGTGAATAGAGGTGGGGTAAGTGTGGCATTGATGATGGTGGTGTGTCACGTGATGGCTCATAGCCTCTATCAAGAACGATTCCCTTATTAGTCTTATTTTTTCTTGTGCAGACGATATAGAGACAATTCATTTGAGTGAAAACAATAAACAGGCAAGACAGGCGCCGATGGCTGCAAGAGACATTAACAATGAGGTAGATAAGTCTATGAGCTATATATAATTAACAATTAGAAGACGAACTCGAGATTTCTATCGGCTGATAGTTGACGAGGGGCTCCGGCCCCGAGTCAACTATCAAAGCCGATAGAAATCGAGAGTGAGTCTTCTAATTGTTTTAGTAAAAATCTCAACTAAACTATACTATACTAAACTAAACTAAACTTCACAAAAGCGCGAAGGAAAAGCCGCCATTTTTTCAAAACAAGTCCGGCTTTCTCTACCCACTATCTATCGGCTGATAGATAGTGAGTACGTTAGCCAATCAGAATGCACGATTTGCAATAGTATAGTAGTAGAATTTTACTAATATGATATATATTCACCCACACCCTACTCATTACATAAAAATGTTAGTTGCAAGATGTTCTAATAAGCGTGTTCAGGGGCGTATCCAGGATTTTCCAAAAGGAATGCACAAATCTGAAAAGCCGTCATTTTGTTTGTCCCCTCCGAAACGCTAAACCACACAGCAAAAAAAAATGGAATTTTTCATGGGCACTCAACTAGTTATTTCTAGTTAGACTGTCCAGGATACGCTTCTAGACATCATAATATCAAATTTTTTTTTTTCCTCGCTACAGCCAGAATGTTTTATTATTTATTACTCCTTTTCTACAAAGGGCTGGGGGCGAGGTTACAGGCACCCTAGGACCCCCCTAGATACGCCCCTGGTGTTTGAAAAGGGGATCATTTTTAATTTATTATTTAGTTACTTTACCAGCGCCCGCGCCCACACTCCAATATATAGCCTTACTTTATTATCCAAAAATCTTGTGTCTTCTTAGTCTCCTACTCGATCAGCCGCTGTTAGGGTCATCTCTACTTTCTATATCCCCTCTAGAAAGTAGAGATTACCCTAACAGTGGCTGCGTAGGAGACTAGTGTCTTCTTCAATGACAGGCGTTATTTTCTCGACAGGATCTCCCAACTCTCGAAGACGTAGACGTTAATGATCCATTGTTTATTGAATCGTTTAACGCCAACACAACTTCAAGGAAGGTAAATGACTAGACAGCTATAATTATTCCTCTTAAAAACAAAGCTATTTTTGTATAAACCATTCTTCGAGGTGGCGCGTGTTTTCAAGAGAATCACTTTTGGGTTCATTCCTGCCCCCACAGCGTGCTATTTTTAACTCGCAAATTAGTAAAAAGATCTTAGGCCAATAATTATTCAGTTGTTACTTTAAGAATCTTGTTACTGCAATCAGGTTTATGATTCATCGTTAATACAAGAAACAAGGACTATTCTTAGTAGCTCATTGTTCATATTTTTCTGCAGCCTTTAATACAAGAAATCGATGAACCTATGGTACAGAATAAAAGACCTTTGATACAAGAGATAGATAACAACGAACCTATCAAAATAACTACCCAACATGATAACAAAACCTTAGTGAACGATGAGAAGAATGCTTGTACTTGGGATGACTTGCAAAAACTTGCTGAAACTGTTGGCTCAACGATAGACCGGGAACCAATGAACATTGAGAAAGAAAAAAGAGCCTTTCAGAAGGAAACGAACTCGTTAGATTGAAGAAAGCAGGATGAATTTACCGCTTTCTCAATAGGTTTGCGCCGCACTTCCATACCAATAGTCCCCTTCACAGTTCCCTGCGCGATCTTGAAAGGTAGCGGTGCCTTTGCATCGAAGCGAGACACGAGGAGACCTTGCAATGATAGAGACATGTGAATGATTGTCCAAGGTGTTAAAAAAGGTCTCTATCATTGCAAAATCACCTCATGTCTCGCTTCGATGCAGAGGCACGGCAACCTTTCAAAATGGCGCAGGAAACTGTGAAGGGGACCATTTGCAAATTTTACATAACATATACATACAAGCTAAAACTGTTTACCGCCCCCAGTGCCATCGCTGTTCTTTGGTCAGAAATAGCACTGGAGTCCTGCCGGCACTATTTATGACTCAGCCAAGTCATTCAAGATCAGAGCTCCTCTCATTGACCCTCGGTGCCATCGTTGATGTTCTTGCAAATCAATCAGGATTTGTCAGATCGTTACCGAAGGTACTAGGGACCTGTTTGCTAATGCCTGTGTGTCATGATCGCTGACTTCAGCCATATTCGAGATGTGACAGAGCTCCTCTCATTGATCCTCGGTGCCATCGTTGATGCTCCTGCAAATTAATCAGGATTAGGCGGATCCTCAGCGAGGGCACTTGGGACCTACTTGTTAATGATTCTGTGTCATGATCGCTGACTTCAGCCATATTCGAGATGTGACAGAGCTCCTCTCATTGACAGTCAGTCAGAATTTGACATACTAAGAGATATTGCGAATACTGTCCCATTCGATATAATTTCAAGAAATGTATTACTTACTACCTTTATAGCTTATTAAGTTTATTATTATGGTCGTTGAATTGAAGTGCGATCTGCCAAGCTTAAATAATGTCTCGTTTGCATACTAGCATTTTCGTCAACCGTTAATCAATATACTGAAAACGAGTTTGAGCCCATCCCTTAAATCTTATAACCCTCTATTGCAAAGTTTGTTCATAAATACGAGGCATGTTTTTCTAGACCAATAAAAGTTCACTATTTTCTAGCTTTGTGGGATTTACACGAGCCCAATATTTTGATTAACGGCCGTCGAAATGCTAGTTTACAAACGAGACATCAAACTTCGTGCATCTTAGCCTGCTTTCTCTATTTTTTTTTGCGAAATTTTTGAACGTAAAAAAATCGAGTCTGCAAGGCAGGTTACATGGATTGCACTTCAACGTAATGATGAAAGAAATGTTATGAACTCATTTTTTCGATAATTTTTATTGAATATTAAAGGCAATATATAAGATCCACTCCGCTAACCATAACGACACATCTAACAAATTTCAATCTCAACCTGCCTAATGACCCTTTGTCAAACTTGGTTGAATGTATTGAAGACCAAGTTTGACCTGGATCACATATCAGAACCTAACCAACTGGAAAAACCGGTTTATGATCAGCTCGTCATACATACAGGTTGGAGAGTAAATATTTATTAGAGATAACGTTATGGGTCCCGGGCGTATACAGTGGGTCTTTATGTTTATATGATTTATATGCTTATTTTATTACCTTGCTCTCCAGCTTTCCGATTGGGTGAACTGCGTACTTGTTCAGCCAATCAGACCGCCAATCTCTATATAGCTTTCAGTGACGTCATTATTGCCGCCATGTTGGTTTGATTTAACCAAACAAAAAAAAACGCCTATCGTTACTTTGTTTTGTCACTTCATCCAACATGGCGGGTTTTTGGGGGGATAACTTAGAACGAGGAATTTTGTGATTAACATGCATAATTTTTCACAGATATAGCAAATCTCCATAGTAAATCTAAAAGAGGCTTGGTTATGGCGGCCATGTTGGTGGTATTTGCATCAGCTTTTGTTAGTACCACCAGCATGGCTGCCACGTCTTTGTCTTCTTACTGCTTGTACATTAACATTGATGCGAAGCTAATCTTACGAGATTTGGGCTACCTGTAGCTATTTAAGCCCAATTACACTAAATTTGGTATCACCTTTTACTGGGCATGGATTGCTACAAATACTGTTTGTGTACTTTTGTCGCATGTCATTCTCAAGCTACATGCCTAGTGCATGCTTTTGTCCCTAAATAACCTACACTATTGCGTATCCTTTATGTCAAAGAATGTTGTAGAGACTCCTTTCACGTGACGTCAAAGCTGCTGAATTTGGAGGACAAAACAAAAGAATTTCAATCTCCTGAGAATTGGAAACCTATTGTTTTGTCCTCTAATTTGTGATGCATTTCGACGTGCTGCAAGGGGTCTATTAGTACCAGTAACTTTGATCTTGGGGTCGAGTATCGCCTGTCAATGCCTGTCTACAAGCAAACATCAAGTTTTGTACATCAGCTTGCAGCTCCATAGGAGTCGTAGGCGATGAGTAACGACGGAATGGCTGGCCTTGATGATTGATCAAAATTTTCTCAAAATTCCAGCTAATGTCGTTGTTGCGAATTGGTGACCAGAAGGTGAGAGATGTGTCGTCTGTTATGAAGCTAGCTGGTGCGGGACATCGATTCTGTTTAAAGCAAAGATATGGCAAATCAGGTTCAAAAACTTAGTTAATAGCACTCCCCTAATCACGCGCGAAATCGCGACAAAGTAGGTGTTGGTGCATGGACATCAATCAAGGCGTTTCCATAACATTCGATTGGAAGGTGCCCTTGAAAACTTTGTGTTTTTCGACAGTCATGGAAAAACTTTGATTGACGTCTTCCAGACCGTTTTCACCTGACGTCATCCGATCCGATCTGATCAACCACTAAGCTAAAATTCAACTGAATGAAACAAAATAATAATAATAATACAGCGGGTTCCTGAAGACAGTCAAAATCGAATCGTGTAGGACGTCAATCAAAACCAGTGTCATTGATGTTCACTATCATGATTTACTTGTTCTTAACTATCAGGTGTCCTATACTGGTAGCATGATGGGTCTGGAAACGTCTTTAAAAAAGATGTTGACAAAAATGCATGAAAAATTGAAACTAGAACTTGTGTTGGCAGGGAAACATTAATTTTTCTTCTTGTGTTAATTAGAATATTTACTATTAGCATTCCTATGTTTGTTAATTCATTTACTTTTTGTGAGCTAAGGAAATACACCTCATTTCAAGGTTGTCATATAAAAAAAAGTAACAGATAGGAATGAATTATTTTTTGCAAAACAGGTGTAGTTATTTCACTGTTTTGAAGGTATAGACTGACATTTTTGAGATCATCTTAGTGTTGGTATATACTAAAACAGTTATATTCAGTTATGATAGTTTGTAATAGAATTATATTCTCATCAATCTAAGATGATAAAAGATAATTTCTATTTGTCATTTTTTTTAATATGACCACGTTCTTGCAATTTGGTGTGACTGTGCTAAACACTTTGACAATATCAGCAAATGGCCTTACCTTGAGAAAGGTATAAATACTGCTTTCGTTGACTCCATTCACGTCACTCTTATTGAAGAGAGGAAAGTTTGGCACATAGCCATAACCTGGACGAACATACTTCAACCCGTTCAAAACCTCATATTCATTCTTCCCCGGTTCTTCTCGTCCAAACTGATGGCAAGGAAAGGCAAGGATCTCAAAATCACAAGTCCCATTGCTGAAACGGTCTTTCAATACATTCATTTCACGATAGTGTTCTGTGAACCGTCAAAACGTCGCAACGTTGACTGCAAGAACTACTTTGTCTTTAAATTGGCTGAATTCTACTTCAGTGCCATTCAGAAAAGTTGCTTTGAAATCATGGAATGATCCTGCTACTGGGTTAATTGACTTACAATCTGAGTAAGCTTTCTCAAAGTATCCTGCACTGGTTGCAAAAAGTGCACACAAAATAGCAAAAATTGGGGAGACAGGAACAACTAGTGCTCCCATCTCGTCGCACTAGTACTGTCCACCACAGACCTTAATATGACTTCAAAACCAGGTACGAAGTCTGCTTCGTTGGGCCGCTTTGTGTCATCTATCTCACACGCCACTAACTTTGACGGATGAGGAGTTTCTTCTTACAGGTACTTTTTTCTAAGAATGGCACCAGGATAGTTGACCAACCAAATGGTTGCTTTCCGACAAGTCACTAGACTTTCGATTCATATCCGGACAGTCGTTTCAATCAAACCATCATATTCTAACTGCCCACTCGACATCTTAGCAGGTGCCTTGATTGAAAAAGTTTCTCGAAAGTGATGTAAGAAATTACCTCAAAACTAGGACTTAGTCACTCGAAGCGCTAGAGCTAGGAGCAAGAGATTAAAATTCGTGTGATCATTTGCGTTTTCTTCCTTTGTTTTCTTGTCCTTTTAGTTCTTCTTGTTCCTCTTGCTTTTCTTCTTATTTTTGTTGGTGATGTTGTTGCTCAGTTGTCGCTGTCGTCTTCTTCTTCGGTAGTCAGTCTTCTTCTTCTTCTTCTTCAATCTTCAATCTTCAATTATTATTATTATTCTCGCTGACCTTCTATTTCTTCTTCTTCTTCAATCTTCAATCTTCAATTATTATTATTATTATTATTTTATTTTAACCTCAGAAAAATTTTTTTTTTACATAATATGATTTTTCCCTGGTAAAATTACTAGTCGGGTCTTTTCCCAAGACCTAAGACTTCAAACTGACATTTCAAAACCTAACCGAAACCTTTAACCTATTGTTACAATGCTGCTTGACTTTTTCTTTTTCTTTCTTTTATCCCCCCCCCCCCCTTTTTTTTTATTATTATTTTTTTATTATTATTATTATCATTATTATTCTCGCTGACCTTCTATTTCTTCTTCTTCTTCAATCTTCAATCTTCAATTATTATTATTATTCTCGCTGACCTTCTTCTTCTTCTTCTTCTTCTTCTTCTTCTTCTTCTTCTTCTTCTTTTTCTTCTTCTTCTTCTTTTTCTTCTTCTTCTTATCTTTGATCTTCTTTGTTTTCTTATTGTTCTTCTTCTTCAGTCTTAGTTCTGCAGGTTATTCTTCTTTCTTTTATCCTTCTCGTTCTCGTTCTCGTTCTCGAAGATGTCCAAGTGCACTCAGACGCGCGCACTTCCTTCCCTTTTGCAATCTGATATATATCTATGAGAGAGATGCTTTTAGTTAAATTGTCACTTTAAAAATCAAACAAACGGCAGAAACAGACATAAAGAACGATAAACCCAGCTCCAAAAATAAAACCATTTTATACTATTTTATTTGGGGGGTGAAAGAGTTAAAGCGGCTAGGTTTTGTTTTCCCTGCTAGCAGAGTCTCCCGTATAGACGAATCCTGGCACAGGTATCCCAAGCTGGGTTTCTGTGGAATCATATCAGACTTATAAGGCAATGTATGGCGATCCTTAGAAAAAAATTAAAATTCAATAAATCATACAAATAAATGTTCTAACTTATGTCTCGTGTTTTCCTTTGAGTCGCTGTGAAGTTTCAGGTCATTTACATCAATATTGAGCGAGTATCGTGGTGGAGTATCCCTCGTACTAAACTGTAAATGACCTGAAACTTCACAGAGACTCAAAGGAAAACACGAGACATAAGTTAGAACATTTATTTGTATGATTTATTGAATTTTAATTTTTTTCTAAGGATCGCCATACATTGCCTTATAAGTCTGATATGATACCACAGAAACCCAGCTTGGAATACCTGTGATCCTGGCAGAGAAAATGTCAGGATTCGTCTACACGGGAGACTCTCCTAGCAGGGAAGGTCTTGTTCTATAAGCTCTTACAAAGTGGTCACCCTGTGTTCGATCACAAAGGGTCTCATTTTCTCATTCATATGTAAATTATCAACAAAGTTATACAATATATCATTTGAATAAAAGTAATAATAAGACAATTACCAGAATTTTGACATTTTTGCATATATTAACAACGTTCGAGTCTGCACAGAACAACATCTAAACGACAAACCGGAAATTTCATAGGTTTTTGTGAGGGAATTCGAAAACTTTTTATGCATGGCTCCTCTATTTGAATTTCTTGGTTGATTCTATCAACGAATTGATTCCAGAGATCAGGCATCAGAAGAGGCAGCTCTTGTGTAAACTTAGAACCACTTGTTGGCTCCAACTGTCAACATCATTACCAAACATATTCCTAAGATTTCGTGGAGAAATGGCAAGCCATTTCTTGTACAGAATCGACCAAGAACCTGCAAAACAAAGCTTAAGTGAAGCCTTCAAGACAATACTCGAACAGACTTGTGTACAAGAATTGGACCGAGGAGAGACGTACTTTAATCGAGCGAGTGTCAAAGCATCGCAGGATAAAACAGTCGACGAGTCCGTGAACAACCACGGGTCGTGTGAACATGCAAGAGTTCTTCAATACAAGAAGCAATATGGAAGAAAAAAGGTAAGTCTTGGTTATCGTAGTAATTAATACGAACTGCTCATGTTTAATCAGCATAATTATCGATTGTCAGTTTTACGTGTAATTAATAACATGCCCTTTGATTCTCGGTAAACAAAAGTTTCTAAGTATTAAGAACTATTCGATATAAGTACTTTAAAAATGCTATACTACCAGTATCACCTGTGGCAAACCTCGCAAAAATTGAAAATGGCAAACGGAAATCGAGCTTGTTTTAACGAGAAAAATCTTGTTTACGACATGCTTTCAGCGCAGCATGTGTCCAAGTTCGACGATTTAAAACCATTAGCAATGTATAGATAATGATCTTCGAAGAAAGTTAAAGGGACAATTTTCATCAATTTGCCCGAAATTTCCAAATAATTAGCCATTTTTCCCTAAGGACATATAGATATTTTTTAGCCTTTTTAATATTGTCTAGCCTGCATAGCAGGCGGTTCGCGTTAGTTCTTCTGGCATGGTTTGTTCGTTGGTTGTGGTTATGGCCGCGTAAAAAAACTCTTTATCCTCACTCGCCGCCCCCACCCCCAAGTTTCGCTTTTTTAACATTGTCAAGCAGCGGGGGAAAAACCCAAACGACTGCTACGCAGGCTAATGTTTTTTAGCCATATTTACTCTTACTTGTAACACGAGATCCCTCTATTAGGAGATGTTAGCATTTTCAGTTAATACAGTTAATACTGAGACAGGGCAAAGACCAATAAGGCCTGTACAGCGCAAATACTGTTTTAAAAATTTATAGACAGTTTGGCTTAGTACTTGCTGTGAAAAAAAGCACATCATTAAAACTTCGAGTCTTCTATTTAATTCTTCTAAACCTATGTATACGTAATAACGAAAGCGTTCTAACTAGGAGCGGGAGTCCGGGCTTAGATAAGCTCTTTTATGAACGGGCATTGTAATAATGAATAGGCAAACTAGGGGGCAACTTGGCTATCCACAGCTGGTTCAAGAATATAGTAATTAACCTATTTCTCAAAGTTTTATTTTGACGTTGACATTTCTTTTTAATTGGATTATATATTGCAAAAAAAAAAATCATCTTTTGAATACTAAATTCTTTTAAAAACACTAAAAATTCTTCTTTTTTTAAAATAAATATGGTGTTTTAAAATAGTGTTTTGTATAGCTGAAGTTGTCGCGGTAATAAAATTATGTGAGGAGAGCAGGAGAGACTAGAAAAACAAATGAACCAGAATAAACCAAATGTTGGTTTTCGTGGAGGGAGAAAACAGAGTACCAAGAGAAAAACCATCTTGGATGTATAGTTATTAATTATAGCCAATGCATCTCTTTTTTGTGTGTGTGTGACCGCAGTTTCTTACGCCGATTGAGTATAGACAAGAGAGCATAAATAATAGAGGGAAACTTCTTTTAAATACCGCGCGCGCCATGAGAATTCCCGGTTGTACTATTTTTAGCTACCAAAGTCGTTTGGTTTGTAATATTTTTAATGGCGTGGATGTGCGCGTTCGCTCAAAAACAACATACTTTTCGTCGATTTTTCTCACTTTTTTCGTCAAAATCTATTAGATAAAGCAAAAAGATCAGGATTGGCTATGTTCTGTTCTCTGATAAAACACGACTGAGGCTATTGAACACTCAAAAAGAAGCAAACTTAAGGTTTTTCCCAAAAAATCTTTACATGCTTTCGCTACTTCCAGGTACGTTTGGATGAAGCAGACAATTTTTGACGCACAGGAGTAGAGTATGGCGAAAATTGTTAGTACGTGGATGCTAAAAATAGCCCAACCTGGAATTCACATGGCGCGCGCTATTAAGAAGTTTCCCTTTCTTATTTATGCTCTCTTGGTATAGGCTATACTTGGACTCTCTAGGAGGTCTTTACTTCCTGGTTCTCGAGAACACGCACAAAGCATAGACTGACTCTTATCATAATTTTGCCTCCACTACGCCGTCAGACACACATTTACATACTTCAGCCAAGCCCATTCTTTTTATCTTTTCTTGAATTTTACTTAGACGTTCGCAGAAATACCAGACTCGTAAAGAAAACCCTTATAAAAACACTGGGGGAAAATTCGGGACCGCGTACAATACCGTCCGGCTCCCGCCTATATAATGCTGTAACTTTTGGGGTTTTAATATTTTATTGATCCGTGTAGCAAGCCTGGTTCTCATTAGCGACTCAACCAGACTCATCTCCAAGCTAGTGTATGTTCTCACTATGAAAATGAGCGGCGCAAGAGAACAGAAGATTTTTTTTCCATTAGCTTTGTGTTTATGCTTGCGTCGGCTCGCGTCGCTAGTACAAACTTTAATCATATTTAAACGGTCACCTTTTTATTCCAATATCTGACTGATACCCAAAATGCCTTGCTCCACCTGCCTCAGTCGTCTGTTCCGTTCCAGTAAAATATTATAAGATATAAATAAATTACTTTTATTTTCTGCGACCGTGTTCTATGTTGGGATCCCTGTCTCTTTTTCCACAGGCAGTCCAAGCAGTTTTACATTTTCCATAGACCTTTTCTGAGATAGCGAACATGGTGCATTGTGGTCTAGCTTGGGTATGAAAAATATTTTGGCAGTTTCGTGCCTCAACTGGCATAAATTACATTTATTTTCTGAGACCGTGTTCTATATGTTGGAATCCCTGTCTCTTTTTCCATAGGCAAAAACTCGGAGAAAAACCCACTAAACAAACTCTACTCACAATCAGCTCAGAAGTGATGCCGAATTCTTCCTCCCGAGAACGTGCGTGAAATTATGTTGTGCCGTGCCGTACCGTACCGTACCGTACCGTAACCGTGAAATTGCCGTGTCTGAGCATTTGTATGATAAGAAGAATAGTAAAATGCGTGCTGCAACGCCATCAACACGAAATCTACTGTAATGGCTTTTTCTGTTTTACTTGCGCAATAACAGCTGCAAAGATGTTTATCAGTTTTGTTAAGCCTAGTTGAGTTCGGTTATATTATTAATATGTACTTTTGACTTCTCCCACAGTCCCGTGCTCACATGTTAAGTGTGGCTATAGTTCAAGGTCTAGACATCAGTGAAATCAGGAAATATAGTATTTCTGATGGTAAGTTAGAGTACAAACTATTTTTAGCTATGAAAAGTCATATTCAGCTAAGTTAAATGAAAAAAGCGAGAAATTGTTAAATGAAACAGACCGCTGGGTTCCTAGATTTCAGACTCATTTACTCAGGGTTAGCCTCATTTCAGTGTCAAAATATTCAAAAATACTAACGGTGAAGTAAATTGAGGGTGCGAAACTTCAACAATACAAACTTTTTGAAATTCCATGGACCTTCACTAGAACACCTTGATATTCTACAAAAAATCGAGGCTAATCCTGAGCAACAGAAAACTGAACCTTGAGTATTCTATGGCCCCCTGTCCTTAGCGTACCACAGGCTACCCATGCACCTCCCCCTCCCCCTCCTACGAACGGTTGTCTAGTAATCACATGCATTAAATATTTTCATTATCAGACGTGAATATCCCTGATGAATACGGCAAGACCCCCCTGCACTGCGCGGCTTCGTCACAGAATATCGAGGCAGTGTCTTTTCTACTTGATCGCAAGGTTAATGTTAATGTACTGGATGATCGAGGAGAAACTCCGTTACACGCTGCTGTAAGAACTGGCAACGTGGCTCTCGTCAATGTAAGTCTGTCTGTCTGTCCGTGTCTGTCTGTCTGTGTCTGTCTGTCCGTGTCTGTCTGTCTGTGTCTGTCTGTCTGTGTCTGTCTGTCTGTGTCTGTGTCTGTGTCTGTCCGTCTGTGTCTGTCTGTCTGTCTGTCTGTCTGTCTGTCTGTCTGTCTGTTTGCTTGTCTGTCTTGATCCGTACGTCTATTTTTACGCTTATATAATGAAAAACCATATCCATGGTTAGGTACCTCTTTTCATGTAGACTGATTACATATATAATATTTTCTAGATGTTGTTGCAGTCTCCTAAAATTGATGTGGATCTTTGTGGACCATTAACTAAAACAACACCGCTACACCTCGTGACGCAGATCGAAAACCCGAACAATGCAACCATCTGCAAACAACTGGTACATAGATATATATATATATATACCTTCTATCAATAGTTCTCTTTACTTTGGGCGTAATGCTTTCCCATTTCAGACCACGTGCTAGAGAATAAGATTCTTTGTTTAAGTTGTATAGAATGACACGTCTGAAATAGGAAAACATTACGCCCAAGCTAAAAAGGTCTATATTTTTCTATTTCAGCCCATGTCATTCTTTTGAGAAGGGTTATATCATGTGTCTTTTCATGCGCAACCGTTAAACAAACAAATGATACTCTAGAGAATGACGCGTGGTCTAAAATGGGAAAACATCACGTCCTACATGAAACCGTCTCCCTGCTGCAAGTTAGAAAATATATAATTCGCACAATTGCGCTATTGCATCACAGATTTGCGATTGGATACAAGTTACTAAAGCCAAAGGAAAATAACTTACCTTATAACTTATTGATTACCGTTCGTTGACGCTGCCTGCTTGCATGGTTTGTTGGTTGAAAATGTTTTCCCAAAACGACAGAGCTCAGACTTCCTTTTTAAATCCATGAGTTTCTTTGCACCGACGATATTTAACGCGGGATTCTACCAAGCTTGGCCAAGAGCTCATTTAAACCTGTTGTTTCATGAAAATTGTTTGAACTGAAGTTTATCCACGCATTGTGTCGTCATAATTAAGTCGCGCGCATTACGATTGATTGCGTCATTCTTTTTATTTAATTCAGTGAATCTGATTGGCTGTCTTTATGCGCGCGCATGCTAAATATTTTTCTTTCTTTTCTTTAATTTTCTCTTTTTGTTTTCTCTTTCCTCATCTTTCCTTTATTGGGGATGTGAACCTTTTAGCATCATTTCATTGATATAAATATGTTCAAAAGGAGCGACACAAAACAACAACAAAAACAAAAACAAGCGAGCAAACAAAAGAAAAAAAGAACAAAAGAACAAACAATGTCAGAAAAAACGATAAAACAATCAGAATAAATTAACAAATTTATCGCAAAATTACCCATTATACATAGGTACTATATATTTATATTTGAAAGGAAATAATCAAAATCATAGCAGCTATCAATGACCATCAGACTAGTATCTGTCAGTTCATAAGTTAATCAATCCAGGAAAGCTGGTTGCGCTCACCCTTTCATGACGTTATCGTAGCGTCACACAAACCAGCGGTCTTTTCTAGCCAGCTGATTGACATGCGCAGTAAGTCTTGTCATGTTTTTAATCATCTATTACGTATTTGGATTTTCAGATTAACCACGACGCTGATGTTTTTCTTCGTGATAGTCACAATAAAATAGCTATCGCATACGCCGCGCAAATGGGGAACCACGAGATCATGAAATGTTTCTTACGTAACGGTAGGTACAGTCATGCTAAATAGTGACTCAGAGTAGATCTGCATAATACAACATCGTACGGCGCGGCAGGGTCGGCGCACCGCTCCATCACGATAAGGTATTGACGGTCCTCCGCGCTTCTTTGAACCTCATCCATCTTTACTTTTATTACCACAACAGCAGGTGAAACAGATATAAACAAACTCCTGTACAATGTGGATGACGCTGCAAGCTCTTTGCTACACCTGGCTGTCAGTAGCCGCAGTCTACAGGTATCATTAGCAATGATATTAATAACTCGCGTTTGTAGTGCTAAAATTACGGGTGCATATTCAATTGTTTATTCAGTAAAGCACTTGCGTAAAAAAGGTAATTAGTATATTATTATTTTCCACAGGCTGTACAACTGTGTATGGAGAACGGAGCACAAGTGCACAAAATTAAGGTTAATATACACGAGATTTTTAGACATGCCATATCTTTCCTAGATATTTATAAATAATCTTCCTCTTATGAAGAAATACTGCGTTTTTTTTAGGTTAGCATCGAGCGCGTGCTACAGAATGTCACGTATTGTTTTCTTTATGACTTGAGATTTGTACATGTAATTTCATTCAATTTCTGATGATGGGCCAAGGGGTCCGAAAGTTTGGATATGAAATATCATGTATACGTAGAAGAAACGTTTTGATTCTTGCAACTATGATACCTATGTACAACATACTCAATATTACTTATAAACATTTCAAAAGCGAATTTTGATACGAGGGGTTACAAGCTTCCAATCAATCCTGTCTTTAAAATAGAAAGAACCTTCAAACTCTCACATAACAGAAAAGTAACTCTTAGATATCTGTGATTATTTAGGGCGTTTCCCATGCGAGTAGTTACATCAGGTGAATTGGGTCCCCTGTGTATCCACACGTTTATCGCTTGTGTTAAAATCATTTATAATTTTTCAATGTTTAGCCATCAGATGGAAAAACCGCTGTACACCTAGCTTGCGCCCTCGGTCCAGTTGAAATGCTGACAATGATTCTCAAATCGTGTTCATACATCTATGACTATTCTATGGCTGATAAGAATGGACTGACCTGTCTTCACATGTGAGTATTTATCAGATACAAAGAATATACTGAGTGTCGATGATCCGGTCCTCGTTCGTCGTTGACAATAACACTATTTTTATTGTTGCGCGCTGAATGAGACAAAAGTCGTAACCAACTCAATCGAATAAATCGTTAAGGATGCGGTAATACATGCTAAAAAAACATTAAATTCGTTGCGCATTATTGTTGCGTTGCAAGTTGCAGCGCGAATGTTGCTCGTATTACCATCCCGTGCGCAACGTTTTTTGCCGCAGAGAGTAGAAAAAGCTTCTACTCCTGCAACGAAGTCGCGCAACAAAATTTTGTTGTTCCACGGTGTGGTAATACGAGCAACATTCACTTTGCAGCTTGCAACGCAACAATGTTGTGCGACAGGTTACACAGTTTTGTTTCTCGTATTGCCGCACCTGAAACAGCTTCTACTCCTGCAACAAGGTCGTGCAATAGAAATTTGTTATATCGATCAGATTATTTGAGTTACAAATATTTACATTATTATAATTATTGCAATATCATTTTGTATTTTTAGAGCAGCGAAATACGATCAAGCAGACATCATTGCACTTCTTCTTAACCAGGTAGAGTACCAAACCTTCTTCATAAAGTAACTATTAACGTGCGGATATACGATGCGATTTTTCTTGCGACGTCGCAAAAACTAGAGATCGCACCGTGTGACCATCTATGAAACGTTGTGTTGATATTGTGAGGTTAGTCGTGCGCGACGTCGCAAAAGTAAAATTCGTTTCGCACGTTTTCGTGGTCATGCGGTATGATCTCTCTTTTTTGAGTTGTGGCATGGAGCGTCGCATGAAAATTCGCACCGTGTATCTGTGCTTATATAAATCTCGCGTTCTGATTGGTTGGGAACGCATGCATTATGAGACCACACAGCACGCTGCACACTTTTTATTTCGTCATTCATACCCAAAATCATGGTTATAGTAATTCGTAACTGAATTTTAAATTTCGTTTTCTTTTCATTTATTTTCAAGGAAATTGATATCAATATTCTAGACCGTAATGGTAAGACGCCATTAATGTGGGCTGTGTCACGTGGTTGTAATGAAGCCACTGAAGTGCTTTTGAGAAACGGCGCTGACCTGAGCCTGCTTGACCAACGTGACAGGACAGTTATCCATCTGGCTATTGGGAACCACAGTACGTTAAAGCTGTTGTTAAAGGTAGGCAGCCTTTTGATTGATATATATGATGGGTGTGAGAGCACGTAGGTGTAGTTCTGAGTTCCACTGGATTTGACATTTTATAAGATCGCGACGCGTGCAAGTTAGAATTGAGCCTGCGTTGCTTGTCGGTCTGCGGTTGTTGCGGGAAAAAACTCGAAACCCCTCGTCCCACCACCACACGACGCTAACACTATGCACCACCAACACTGAATAAAATGCAGCAAACCAAGCAATACAAGCGAGCCAGCATCAGGCTCAATTAGAACTTTGGAAAACAAACCTTGTCGTGAAGAAAAATTAAGAAACATCTTTAATTATAGAACTGCTTTTCGTTTTGGACCCGGAAGTTGTTTCTCCATACCATTGATGTCACTCTTAAAAACTAACATTTATAACTTTTAGAAGTGTATGGGAAGGGGGGGGGGGGGTGTGGGTGAACTCGCGTCGCACGGGGTAATGACTTCAGTCACTGTAAGTGTGTATGATCCTATTCCTCGTTAGCACGACGTCATAGCGGCCATGTTGGAAGAATTTTACGAAATGATTTTTTTTGTTATATCATCCAACATGGCGGCCATGGCTTTTGTTATTTTACTTCTTGGGAATGATTGCAAACCAATAATTGCAGATCTTCTGGTGATATCTAATAACTTGGAGGTTTTCTAATTTTCTTCAGCATAAGATCGATCTCCTCAAGCACAAAGATAAAACAGGATTAACAGCCCTACATTACGCTGCAAAAGGAGGATATCCCATGGTAATGACGTAACTCAATGATACCACAGGAAGCCCAAGCAATCTAATCTGGATTTTAATCATGCAATTGTTTGGGCTTGACTCCCTTGTAGTTTTGTTGTTAAATCCAACATTTAATTTATTTCAGGATGTAGAACTCATTTTGTCAAAGAAAAACTCTTTGGCAGGAGTACAGAATGTTAACGAGGAGACACCGCTGCACTTGGCCGTCAGGTGAGGGAACACTGTAATGCATTAAACTAATATGGGGAATCATATAGGAAAAAACAAAGCGTACCTTTCAATTGTATTGCAATAGTCACCTTCACAGTTCCCTGCGTCATCTCGAAAGGTAGCCGGCCATTTGCATCGAGGCGAGACGAACGGTGAGCTTGCAATGGTAGAGACCTTTTTTTAACACCTTGGACAATTATTCACATGTCTCTATCATTGCAAGATGAAAAAATACGGTGTCTATGCAAAGTATATACTTGTTCGGTACGTCTTTCTTTCTTTCTTACATTCGGGAACACAACATTAATCATATGATAACACTGTAAATTCGTAAATTTGTCCCTGGATGCCTCGTTTTCATGTAACTCACCCAGCCGTGAACCATTTTGGACTTTTATCAAACGCGGGTTCGTTATGTTAAAATGTTACTTGATAAATTTACAGCCATGGTTGGATAAAGATAGTCCAGTTATTACTCGATGGAGAGAATTCCCACATGGTTAACAGTCTGGATAAGAACGAAAGAACACCGTTACACCTCGCTGCTAAGAACGGTCACGCTGATATTGTTGAGTTTCTACTTCAAAATGGCGCAAGTTTACAACGGTAAGATAGATAGATATGAAGTCTAAGGCCAATGCAGTTCAAAGGTCGATCTTTTCATGAGCAAAATGCAATGGAAAAAAAAATGGATAATAAGGCAGTCTTCTTGGATGTCTTTAGGTTCGGCGCAAGAGAAGATCGGCGTTTGAACTGGGCTACTGAGTATTATATTCCCAATCTGGAAATCAAAACAAAAGGATGCTCTTATTTTGAGAATTTAAATCTTTTTGATGGTAATATTTTTTCATTGTTTTCACCCCAAGGTTGGGATTGATAGCGGTTTTCCTATAGAACAAGCCCTTGCTAGCTCATAAGAATTTTTTGTTTTTTTCCCTAATATCTAGTGATAGTAAAGGCCAAACACCGCTTCATCTAGCAGCTAAAGCAGGATCACTTCACATCGTTGAACATTTACTCGCTGATAACTTGTTTTGCTTGAACTTAACGGACAAGAACAAGGTACACTTACTCTACACACGTACAGGGTCTTGCTTGCGCATGCCCGATCGAGATGAAACGTTTGCTCGATGATTCCACTATGATGTAATGCTTTGTTACGTACAATTATTTCATTAAAGAAAGCGTGCGCGCGCCGTTGTCTTTCAGCGCGGCTTTTCATGAGAGATTTAGCAAATCAGTACTGCATAGTTCTGCTTATAGGTAGTATTTACTTTCATGTCGGGGTGTTTGTTGTTTTGTAGACATTTATTTTCTTGTTTATGCTAATGAGATGGCTGCCATTGCATCATGATAAAGGACAATGTGACTGAGATTCTTCATCAAATATTTTGCGTTACAGGAGACTGCGTTACACCTGGCTGTTCAAGCTGGTCACGCTAATGTAGTCGAGTATTTCATCTCCAATAAAGAGCAAGAGCTGACCGAAAATACACTGAGTAAAAACGTCCTGGACATGGCTATAGAAAACAATCAGAAACACATTGCTATAGTATTAGCAAGCCATAGAAGGTCAGTCATTCTGTGTGTACGTGTTGCGCATGCTTGTAACGCTGGTTAGTACGCACGGTTGATATCAACTACGCGTGTTCATCTTGCATTTTCTTATTGCCTGTTGTTGCGACCGCACTTGTTGAATAGCAGATGCCTAAAAGCAGTTGCGCATGCTTGTCATGCATGCTTTATTAAAGTGCATATGAAGCGAACGAGGTTTCGATCCTATTTAAAAATATGACACCTAAATTGCAAAATTTACGTGTTTACTTGTTGCTATGCAAAGCCTATTGTGTTGCTGTCAATGAAGAACGCTTTGTAACCAATGTGACGTCACGATCATACAAACTCGACCCAGTCTCCAGACAAAAAAGTGACTCTGGATAAGCTATCTTTGAGCTTGAGCTTAAAAATCGGGCCTTAAAATTTATTTTCACCCCGGTTAAACTTTGCAGATGTTTAAATAAGATATAAATCTATTATAATCAGAAGAAAACCGGTTCGCTTCATATGCACTTTAATATGATTGCGTATTAATGCAGACTGACGTATTTATTAGTGCGCATCCTTGTCAAGGTCATTGTTAAACCTTGTTTTTATTTCTAGGTGGCAAGAAATGTTCAAGCCTCCTGCTAAAGGCTGTCCCAGTCAGATGGCACTGTTAATAGAAAAGATGCCAGAGATAGCCAAGGTAAGACATTCTCTCAACCCTTGTTAAAACTGCTAAGATTTCTCATAATTTGAGACAACTGCGCACATGAGTCTTGAAAGAGGTCCACGGTTCGATCGCCAGGATCTCCACGTATGTTTCGACTTCTCTCTGTTCTGTGTAGCTTTAGCTTTAAATACCCGTAATGAGGAGCACTGATAGTTTGAGGGAGTAAAGTGCGCACCTTCGAACACTTTATACATGAGCCTCTGGCCCGGGAGAACTGGGCAACCACTTCCCGCGTTTCGAAGTAAAATAAATTTCCTTACCTTTTGCAGCGCATTTGTAGCGCACACCAGCCTTGCTTCCCTTGCCGAAATTCTGCGGAGTACAACTGTTTTGATATTTTATTTGTTTGCCCAGCGTTTTCTTGATCGTTGCATCTGCAAGGAAGGAAGAAAGGATAATCCTGACTATAAGGTACTTGTGTGCAGCTACAAAACATTATTATATATCAAATATCAAATATAAGTAGTCTTATCCGGCTATCTTATGATGCATGATATGATCATGTAAAAACAACAACAACAACAACAACAACAACAACAACCAAACAAATTTAAAAAAAGCACTGTGCCGTGCCTTTTTTTATAGGACAAGTGTGGATTGTGTTTATTCACCTTCGAGAAAATATTTACATTTATGAGCATTGGATAAGTAGTTTGTGTGCTACGAGTTAATTAGTGAACATCGGTCACGTAGGTCCCCTGGTACCTTAAGGGTACGACAGCAGGGCATGCCGGTTTTTCTGACGTATATTGATTTCTATAAATAGATAACGTACAACTTACATTACCTGCAAGGCATGCCGGACTACGAACGCTGTAAACCGAAGAATTCCCTCAAACCTCTTTATGTGAGTATCCGATGATTAATTACGAAAATATAATTTAATAATGGTAAATACAGCAGCTATCGCCCTGTGCTTTTCAACGTCTTGCGTACATCCAGCACATGATCGTATTGTTTTCTCATTAAATTTCAGACCACATTTCATTCTCTTCAGAATAAGATTCTTTGTTTGAGTTATATGTATACAGTCATTTGAAAAAACGTTGTCACTGACCGGCTCCGCGACTATGCGACTAGCCTGAACGGGAGTATGGGTAAAAATCACTGAAGCGGTTGAATTCTTCACTGATTAAATATGCGCCGGGCTTACAGTACGAAAATTCGCTGGCGAAATAGTATTTTAATGACTTAACAGTTTCAAAATTGGGAACATTTTAGTCATATAGACTTTTGTCTTCCTTTCGCAAAACTCGAAGACAAACGTTGAAAGGGTTGCTGCTTGTGTGTGTTATCTCATTAGTAAGCAAAAACAACTACTTCAGAGCGAATAATTAAGCGCTTCAGCGATTTCTACCCATACTCCGTTTCGGTTCAGTCGCGTAGTCGCGAAGCCGGTCAGTGACAACCTTTTTTCAAATGACTATATTCATGTGTCTTTTCATGCGCAACCGTTAAACAAAGAGATGATACTCTAGGAAACGACACGTGGTCTGAAATGGGAAAACATTACGAAGCCGAAAATGTCCATACTTCACCTATAGAAGGGTTGATATGACGTCATTAATTTACGCGCGGCCTAGCTCGTGCGCAGAAAGAATGTGCCTTGAGTAATGTCCTGAACGTCCTTACTTACTAGCCGAAGAGGGACACTCGCCTTACTTGGTGTCCAATTCACAAGCAATTTTAGCCAACAAAAGTCGAAGGCAAACCAAAAAAATTAAAATTTGGCGATCTAAACTGTGAATTTTTTCATTTCATTGCGCAATTACTCAGGGTTTGATAAATGTTAAAATATTTCAGTATGATTTTCGTTTCAGGCGATGGTAAAAAATAAAAGACTCAACTGTTTACAGCATCCCACAAGCTTATCACTCATCAACGTGAAATGGTAAGAGTTTGTCGATTTCATTTTCCTATCTAATTTCCCTTCTATTCATTCCCATTCATTTTCCCTTCATTCTATTCTGTTCCCTAAAGGTACAAGTACGGCCTGGCGTTGGTTCTTCTTAACCAGATATTATCAGTATTATATTTATGTATTGTCATTGGGTTAGTGTCAATGCTGACTGATAATCCCTGCTTCAAAGCTGCTGATAAGGTACGTATATGTAAAATGTAAATGTAAACTTAATGCTTCCAACCACCTACAGTGCGAATCAAAAAACCGTGGGCACCTAGAAATATTCCAGGAATGTTCTATTGTTCTTTGGCCAATCAGAAATGACTCCTTAACCACAAGATGATGGAAAGATAAGAATAACGTTTCTGATTGGTTAAGAAAAAATTTTGAAATATTTCTAGGTGCCTACGGTTTTTTGATTTGCACTGTAATTTATACTACACTAATAACAGTGTAACAGTTTGTGGGGTAAAGGGGTGTGAGGAATAAGTATTCCATACTGGCCAGTGGTTTGACAAAAACAAGTGGTAATCCTCTCTCTAGGGAAAGAGTGCTTGCTCAGTCTCCCGAGTCAAAGGCTCATGTTAAACTTTCCACGCCAGATCGAATTGGAATTTAGTAGTTTTTCTCTAGTGTCGTTGCGCACTATATATGATTCGAATATATTGGTGTCTCTCCTAGGATCAGTGTACCAATACAACAAACAGCTTGGACCTTGAAGGAGATCCCTCCTGGGTAAGCCACTAAAGTGATATTTAACGTTAAAACATTAATCAATTAATTTTTTGTGATTAAAATCACATTGCGGCCATGTTTATCCCCATGAGAGCCTAAAGCTTTTGTTTGGAACGTTCTGAAACACCTCAAAGCGAGGGCAAGGGGACCCAAGGGGTTCAAAACCTATTGTTTAAACCAATATGGCCGCCGCGTGATAAAAGCGAATTCTACAAGACTAGGACCCAGACAGAGAATGCAACATTGTGCACCAATGTCTTTTGTTATGTACAAGAGCGGAAGAGAAGCCGGCTATTCTATCTTGTGCGGTCCTCCTATCAACTTACTATGATGTTATGTTTTCAGCCAAAGCGTCCTGCTATCAAATCTTACATACATCTGAAGTTTGCCCTGATAGTACTGAGCGTAATAAAACTGATAAAGCAATTCATTGAAATATATAATCAGGTATGTATGACCACTATGATAGAATGGTTTTCGTATTAGTGCCAAACGATACAGCAAATTCATAGCCTTAGTGTAGCCGTATACCGTATCTTAGCTGTAACTACGGGTCGTGATTGGATGAATTATTGGAAGACATTGGGAAGCCATTTCAATGTCACGGCATGTCGTACCGTGTACGTGCTGTACGTTAGTACCGTATGTTTCCCACTCATACGATAACCATTCTTATGGGAAGCCATTTCAATGTTACAGCATGTCGTACCGTGTACGTGCTGTAAGTCAGTACCGTATGTTTCCAACTATACGAAAAACACTCTAATGGCGAGCCGTCAAGTACGATCTTGTACTTCCCCCCTCCCCTGACCAGTTGCCAAGAGACTTTCAAATCAATATTCAAGTTGATAAGAGTTATCTTATTGTTTACGTTTGTTTCTTCCACTATTTTTTTAATATAATACCGAGCTTTCGCACTTCTAGTGCATCATCAGGGCGAAAAGTATGTTTTACAACGATTCAAATTATTTAAAGACTATAAGCGCGTGCGATTTGCGTTTTACGAATTTAAGGACCAATCAGAGAAACAATACGATCTACGTGTATAAACAGATCTAAACGAACCTAACAGGAAAGAGACAGAGCGCGCACTGTAGAAAATAAAGTGCGAGCAAAAGAACTTATGAACACTAATGTACGGTTTAAACCAATTCTAGATAGGACCTAAGATAAATATAAATAAACTATATAAAATAAGATAAATAAATATGATTAATGAATGAAAGAATGAATAAAAGAATGAATGAATAAATGAATGAATGAATGAATAAATGAATGAATGGATGAATGAGTGAATGAGTGAATGTATGAATGAATGAATGTATGAATGTATGAATGTATGAATGTATGAATGTATGAATGTATGAATGTATGAATGATCTGTTTATACACGTAGATCGTATTGTTTCTCTGATTGGTCCTTAAATTCGTAAAACGCAAATCGCACGCGCTTATAGTCTTTAAATAATTTGAATCGTTGTAAAACATACTTTTCGCCCTGATGATGCACTAGAAGTGCGAAAGCTCGGTATTATATTAAAAAAATAGTGGAAGAAACAAACGTAAACAATATGGTTATTCCCACTTACAATAACATTTTAGAAGAGTTATCTTTGTTGTGTTTTCTAGGGATGGAGTTATTTAACCAAGATCAGTTATCTTCTTGACCTTGCTCTCTGCACCACCATGATGATTTTCCTTCTGCCTGAAAATTGTAGCAGATGTTTTGGCGCAGGCGCAGTAGCTGCTTGCTTGGCTTGGTTCAGCTTGATGTCTAGAATAGCAAGGTATGTTATCTGTACGATGTAATATGGTAGCTCTAGTTTGCCTCATTCATCCCACACATAACCCTATTAATTCATGGTTTCGATTCTCCTTAGTTACTGTTGCTATGTCCCACAATCTCAACAAATTAGCTAAAATATCTCGGTATTTAAAGCCCTAATTGCAAAAAAAATTGATTAAAAATTGTTTCAATTGTTTACTGTCTTGTGAAAATAAATGACAATTGCCTCGTAGACCTTGTAGTTCTCTTTAAAACAGATACTGTGTAGTTGTTTGTGGGACAAGATTTTAAACTTGGAAAACTGCTGCAATGGTGATTGGTTTGCTAGTGTTTGAGTCGGAAGCATGAATTCTAACCCTCAGTAAATAAAACTGTACTCTTTCCCTCAGGGTATCTTTCATGGGGGTTTACTTGATGATGCTGGAAAAAATCATCTTCACCGTAATAAGAGTAAGTAGGCTTTTCTCTAAACAGTACAACACAAAGTTACGGCACACGGCACGGTTACGGCGCGGCGCGGCGCGGACACCGGCACCGAATGTCGAATGTCTTCATACACGGCACTGACACGGTCACGGCAAGGTGCGGTCCGTGCCATAAGTTTTTTCATATTCATACGAAAGCTGTTCTAAATATGTTATTTAGGAAAGGGGTAAACCTGCAAATGATCAATCACCACTTTCTGAATTTTCCTCGATTTTTGTTTCAGGTTTTTGTTCTTCTTTTCTTTTTCCTCCTCTGCTTTGCGTTTTCTTTCTACGTCGTTGATTTTCAGCAGGTAAGGCATGCTAGTTTGATAGTACCCGATCAGGCCTGCTAGATATTTACATACACTTGCAAAGCCTAACCATTATAATGATTTTGCTTAATTTTACAGCATTCTGTTTACATTTAATTATAAACCTCTTCAAATCGGGCGTAATGTTTTCCCATTTCAGACCACATGTCATTCCCTAAGGTATCATTTCTTTGTTTAACGGTTGCGCATGAGAAGACACATGAATATGGATACAACTCAAACAAAGAATCTTATTCTCAAGAGAATGACACGTAGTTTGAAATGGGAAAACCTTACATTCATTAAGCTAAAAAGGTCTAATCCTTCAATATCAGGTGTTGTTTGACAATCTTGCCCAGTCTCTAACGACCACGTTCGTGATGCTGATGGGAGAAGTGAATTATTCGGTTATCTTCCTGGAGGATGTCAATCTGTACCATCCGTATCTCTTGTACCCAGTCTTCATTCTATTCTGTCTAGGAATGCCTATCATTTTTCTTAATTTATTAGTAAGTGGAAAGCCATGTTTTTACTAAATAAATATAAAGTACCAAGTTAATTGATGGCACAACCTCGGGGCTGATCTAAGTCAGGGCATGGCTAACTCACAGATCAAACCCTGAAACAAACTCTGGGCTGATCTAAGTCAGGGCACGGCTAACTCATAGATCAGACCCTGAAACAACCTCTGGGCTGATCAAAGTCAGGACACGCATAACTCACACAGATTGAACTAGAATTTCGAGTTAGGTTTGTGGGTAGAGGAAAACCGTCGTTTAACCCGGAGAAAAAGCCTCAAATCAAGGGACAGACCTAACTAGAGCAGAACTAACTACATCTCCTAAAATATAATCATGGTATTTTATATTGTCATTTTGTTTCTAGATTGGTCTAGCAGTCGGGGATATTGCCAGCATAAAGAAGATTGCTGCCTTGGAGAAATACTCAGTACAGGTTAGGAGTGCACAAATATTTGCGGGAAATATTTAGAGGGAAAGTCGGAGTACGAGGAGGCTAACATTACACTTCTATTTGTTTAAAGGTAGAGCAGTTGTATAACATTGAACAAATGTTTCCACGGTTCATAGTCAAACACTGGCAGGTCGAGACACACGTAGAGTACCCAAACAGACCCAAGACTGTTGCACGACAGGTAAATGATGCCATAGGCCTTTTCTGAGTTCGATAGACAGAATGCATTGTGGTCTAGCTTGGGTACAAACAACACCATATAAGGCATGATGAACTACATATGTTTGTACCCAAGATAGACCACAATGCATTCTGTTTATCGAACTCAGAAAAGGCCTAAGGGGGTACACGGTGTGCGTTCGCACCTCCCAACCCACTGGCCAAAAGGTCCGTATTTTAGTAGAAAAGACGCATGCGCAAAGCTCATTAATTAAAGGTTTTTCTTTTTAGATTTATGATGTCATAGCAGGAACACTAACCACTGTTGGGTATGAAGAACATCAAATGGTCAACGAAGTCGAAAAAACAATCGAAGAACAAGAACATAGGTAAACAAAATTGACTACTTTGACGATACGGCGGCCATCTTGAATGTGAATTAATGAAAATGACCGTGTACGAAATGCTAGGGGAATACGTAGGATCTGATGAAAAAAAAAAAATCCTGGCTTTCTCTGGCTCTATCATGTGGATTAAGTGACAAGCACTTCATTTTTTTATGTAGTATTAGTCATTATTTTTACATCTTGAATCGCAAGGCATTATGGGGCGTCCAGGGGGCCAAAACAAAACAAAGATGTCGAATAACATAGAGAGTTTCGTTTATTTGTCTTTCTTTCATGTCCATCTTCTTAATTCATCTCTTGTCAAATGGTCTTGTGGTGAACTGTTAAAGTTAATCGACGCTATTTTTGTAACAAAATTTTGTATATTTGCCCCCTAACAAGATGGCCGCCGTATCGTCGAAGAAATTCATTACATATCATTTTTGTGAGTTTCACACACTTCTGTTCACCTTTGCGGTCCATACGCATATCGGTTCAATAAACTCTTTTACCTTGTGCGTAATGTTTTCTCATGTCAGACCACAGGGAGCCCGGCTTTCCTTTGCCGCATTCAATATTCATTATTCTTTACGTAATTGCTTTTTATGGGTTTCCTGTGGTTTAAGATCGGCTTCCTGTGGTTTGGGATCGGTTATGATTACACAAGCTGTAATCAGATCTGTACTGTAAATTGATAACCGTTGGTAACGCCGGCACTCTCTATAAAGCATTCAAAAGAAGAGAAGGGACGAAACCAAGCGAGTTTAGCGTATTATGATAACCTCCAGTTGCTCGGACCAGCTACTTTAGTGAAGTCAGAGGGAAGTTGGCTCGTTATTTTTCATGTTTAGTTTACATCATGTATTCCATCATGTCGGTCAAGATACTGATTATTTAGGAATTCGACAAACTCCAGATCTTTTTGTCTAACAACTTTTTTTAGTTCTACCGAATGAGGGAAAGTATTTTTCTACTGGATCGATTCAAAGGTATACTTATTTGAAGAGCATATATCTAAATTATTGTGAACAGGAGGTAGCTGAAAAAAGTGTAGAGCCCCTACCCCCATTGGGAAGATTTGAACAGGCGATTCCAGTAGTACAAGTGACTTTGACGTTCTTCTTGAGTTTACTGAGTTCTCTATATACAGCTTCAAGGGTAAAAGTTTTACCAGTCCCGCAGCTCGAATGACCAGCTATCGATAAATCTATCGCTCTTTGTTGATCTCTCGTTGGACTCATGTAAGGAAATTATATATACATTGGAAATGTTTTTTTTTTAAGGATAATATTGATCAGATCTGAGCCACACGCATAGAGTTCGCGGGAAATATTGAAACGATACCGCAAATATCCCAAACTTATATGCAAATTTGGATCGCTCTGTCAACAAACTGTCAAAATTCTTTTGTTTCAAAACTGATGTTGACCAGATATTCGTGTTTCATAAGATAAGCGGTCCGAGCAACTGGAGGTGAACATATGACTAAGACTTAGCTTTTAAATATCACTGCCTAGGATCGCATCATTTCTGAATATAAAGAAATAAACCTTCCTGAACCAAAGTTCATTTATTTGGCCAACATTCAGTGGGGTTTTTATTAATAAAGGACTTCCATGATCCAAATAAACAAGGGTTTTCAAATGGCTTGGTTTCGTCCCTTCTCTTCTTTTGAATGCTTTATAGACGGTGCGTTACATTCAAACAACACAGGCAACCCATAAAGAGCACGTTACCAACGGTTATCAATTTACAGTACAGATCTGATTACCGATTACAGCTTGTGTAACCGAAGCCGATCTTAAACCACAGGAAACCCATAAAAAGCAATTACGTAAAGAATAATGAATATTGAATGCGGCAAAGGAAAGCCGGGCTCCCTGTTGTCAGACCACGTGTCATTCTCTTGAGAATAAGATTCTTTGTGTTATTTTTTAGACTTAAATCTATCTCAAAGAAGCTAGAAATTCAGTCAGGACAGCTGGAACTGATGCAAGAATACATGACAAGAATAGCCGAAAAAATCATTGGTTCTAAGCCTGGTTTTGAAGATATTGTTGACCATTCAGACGCGTGAGCAGAGACTGTATAAACCACAGGCAACCCATACAAAGGAGTAAACGCTGATTGTTGTTCTGTTAGATTCAAAGACGGTTCAGTCCCATAATTCCATGCGTGAAAACTTCGTTTCCAGTCTCCCTTTCATAGGAAAAAAATAAGAGGGGGCAGGGGTGGGGGATATCAAAAAGCCCATTAAAATTAATGCTAATAGCAGATATCAGAGTTACATTTCATTGCCTTCAAACAACAGTTTTAAGTAGAAGCATTTGGGTCAGTTTATATACATGAATTATACTGTATTATTGACTCAAATACCTCGACTTGGAACATTGTTTGAGGGCAATAAAGTGTAACTATGATATCTGCTATTGTTTTTCTGTTGGGATAGGTTATATTCACGATATATAGCTGAAGATGGTTCAATCCCATACTGGATTCCATGCGCGATGAATTCGTTTTCAGTTCGCTCCCTATGGTTGCAAGCATGAAAAAGAATAACTAAGGCACAGTTCAGACGTCGAACTTTTGCCGCGTCGAATCTAATTGCCTTTGAGGCCAGCTCTAAGAACACGCCGAGAACTACAATATAACACATCAGCTCTTTTTCATATAGCGCCAGGGCCAGCTGATCTGAAATAGTGACGGAGAAATGACGTCACTGCAAAACTGAGGTGTCAGGAAGCCTGCAAAAATTGACTTAAAAAAGTTTATATCCGAGAAAAATCTAGATTTTCGTAAGAGGTTTTTGATATTTTGTATACATTTACTATGATATTCATTATTGAGTGGAAATATAGAATAAAGAGATATCTATTTCCAGGGTAGCCAGGCTACTAAGGATGACACCACAGTTTCGCAAATTATCTAGATTCTGATTGGCTAATATTTATCTCAGATCAGCTGGAGGAGACGATATACTTCTACTAGTTTAAGGGGAAGCGCGCTCGACTTCAAAGGCAATTAGATTCGATGTGGCAAAAGTTTGACGTCTGAACTGCATGGCCTAAGAAATAGCTTATCAAGATACTCTCAGTTTGAAAATATTTGTTTTATTCGATCCGCCATATAGTTTGCTCACTCAGATTAATATATTTATAGAGCTATTTATTGCTCAAGAGAGAATGCCCCTAAAAGCAAAAGTTTTTTTTATTTCATTGTATTTGAAATATTTTTTCACATAAATGTATTATTTATCATTGATTCCGATTTGTGATGTTACATTTGCAATACGAAAGAAGTTTTGGTTTTGGAAACTGAGCCGTTTGCCTCATTTGAATCCTAAATCGCCGACACCTGGACTATATCCTGTGGCGTCTTAAAAAGTAGCCGTGTCTTTGCATCAAAGCAAGACATGAGGTGATCTTGCAACGATTAATTAGAGACCTTTTTAACACCTTGGACAATTATTCACATGTCTCTCTATCATTGCAAGGTCACCTCATGTCTCGCTTCGATGCAAAGACACGGCTACCTTTCAAGATGGTGCAGGAAACGGTGAAGTGTGCTATTGACATTTAAGCCACTTCCATTACAGAATTATTGAATTCGGCTTTCTTATGATATCATAAATTATTAAGACCGAGGCCGTGTTGGCTGGGTATAAAACAACCGGCCGAGGAGGTCTTCATAATTAACTATATCATGCAGTCCTTGCAAAAGCCGAATTCTAGCTGTCTTATTACTGTAAGAATGAAATCAATATTTAATCTTGCTTTCGGAAAAAAATCTAAAATATTTTATAGAATCATTTTGTCCTGTGGCCTACGTTACTGTTTTAATAATAGGTTCACAAACTGCTCATGCGCATAAACGAGTATTCGGATTCATCAAGAGATCAGGAAGATATAATTATTGCGCCGGGTTAGATATTGAATTGAGATAATTGTGGTATGAAAACTAGCGAAACACAAAATTAGGAATGATATAGTCAGTAAAAGTTTTGAAATGGCTTTGCCGGGCAGCGGCAAATAACCAATATATTTTGCTTAGCCTCCTTCGATGTAATTAACAATTTTCCTTCTAAATAACAGTCCTTGGGTTCCCAAATCATCTTTCCCTTGAAATATGAATATAGTTTCGTATACCTTAAAAGTACGCATGCGCATTGACTTCTATGAAAAGCGCGCGAAATCCTGACGCGCCTGCTAGTCTACAAAATATTGTTTTACGTCAGTAAAACAGAAAGTCAGTAAAAGATCATTGAAATGTTGTTTTTGGTCTCTCATTTTGACAGAATTATTTATTTCCGAGCTTGAAGAACTGTCAAAATGCTTCCTTCAAAGTTAAATATTCTGTTTACAGTGATTATTTCAGGTTAAATTGATATTAACTTACTGCCAAAACTACTTTGTAGCATTAATTGAATGCAAGCAGACTCGATGTTAATATTGCTTGTCAGGAAAAAATGTTTCTTTGTCTTGTAGGAAACCTTTTAGGAATAATTGGAGCAATTCATACGATATCAGTTGAAGCATAGGATTGGTTTTCTTTATCAGAAAAGACAGAGCCTCGAAGCCGGCGTTGAACTCATACAATCTTACAGAGAAAAATCGAATATTTGCCAAGGTAAGTCTTATTATCTTTTCATTACTTCCTCGTAAGCTTTTTGGATATTTAGAAATTCATTCCCGTGGAATTATATTTAAGATCTATATCTGAATTTCTTTGTGTTTGAACTTGAGGAATTTTAAAACTTAAATAATTCAACTGCCATTAAACTGTTAGGCAACGTCTAAGCTTCCAAGCCGATTACATTTCATCAAATTCTACTTACAGCTTCATGTAATACATTACTAAGAAATACGAAGGAGTATTAAGCGTCGTCCGAAATGTCAGCACAGTGAAACTATATGTACGGCCGGTGTTAAAGTTTCTTTATTATCATATGATTCTTTAATATTTTTATCATTTGCGTTACAATTCTCTGGTGCCAATAATAGTTAAGTAGTTCTTAGATTCAAGACATTAGCTAATTAAAGACAAACAACAGTTATATTTATCTACTATTCCGTCAGCTTAAAAATGACCAAAAAGAATACTATAAAAGATATAATGTTTTCTAACTACAAGTTGCGAACAAAAATGATAAATAAAAGTTTTAAGCAGTAAGAAATAACTACGTTGAGTAACCATGGTAACCGGCTGGTATATGCAGTCAACATCCAATAAAGTACTTGATGAGCTGGGAAGCCATTTAAACGTTATGGGATTTCCAAATTGATAGACAGCATGAATTTTTGACAAGTTTTTTTTTGTTTTACCAAAAAGGATTTTAATAACCAGTTATGTACACTGAATAAGTCTCCAAGGGCTTTTAAGCAATAACTTTCAGATTTCATCGATGCTACAAGCCATCATTGATTCCGGCCTCGCTAAACTTACTGAAATGTTATTACTTATATAGTTTTTAGTATTAGTAATGTTTGGCGGGCGGTCAACTTCAGTCGAGACTGGTTTAATTAAATGGAGGCACTTGTAAAAAAAACTTACGTGAAATATGCCTTTTGCATGATGGCGTTAAACGTTATTTTACTACTAATGCCAAAATGCTTCGCGAATTTTCATTCTTATTCAAATTTGTATTTCCTCCTGAGAGTAGTAAGACAATAAACAATGTGCATCAAAGCTCACAAAGCACTCTGGGAAAGTGAGTTCTTTAAAAATGAAACAGGGAAATCAAAGGAACTATCTGGAAAAAAAACTCTGTTATTTTCGTCTGCTGAAATCCTTTTATTTTCATAGAAAATGTCGAAGGAAAAATTGTCAGATGAATTTTTAGAGGAGTCAAAAAAGCGTAAGAACTCACTTTCCCATCATGCTTTGTGCTATAATTTCGATCTCATGCACATTGGCTATTGGTGCTAATGAACTGAACAAAAGAAAGTGCGCAAGGGATTCTGGTCTAGTTGCAGTTAATGACTTCATAATGCAAAAGGCTTATAGACCCTTTTCACGTGACATCAGAGCAGCTCAATTTGGAGGACAAAACAAAAGAATTTTAATCTCCAGAACCTATTGTTTTGCCCTCCAAATTGAGCTGCATTCCGACGTGCTGCAAGGGATCTATTACGTACAGGGCCAATGAGTGTATTTCCTGGCCTCTGTCTCATTTCAAAATTACATGTTCAGATTTCGCGTCTTTTTCTTGCTAGTTTTACAAATTAGCATTAGACTACAAATCAAGCTTATTCCAATTTCCCTCTCAGAAGGAAATAAGCCGCTCAGATGAAATATTTTCAACGTTGATACTGGGTTAATTAACACTATCTAAAGCTCATATCCTCATAAAGCTCATATTTGCTTCGTGTAAATCAACCCTACAACTTGCTACAACTTTTTCTTGTCGTACAGTTGTGAGCAAATTTTACTGTTCATTGATTTACACGAAGCAAATCGTGTTGTAAGCGTGGCGTAAGCAGATTGCAAAAGTTGTACTGCGTACAGTCAGACTTAACAGGACCTCATGAATTACTTCGGTCGATGTCGACCTGACAGCTCAAAATCAAATCCAGAAAGATAAAAGATGGTATTAACCCTATTCGGAAACAGTTAAATAAAATATTATGAATGAATCGTTGCTATGGATAATCAATTGTTGTCAGCCAATCGTATTCTAATTGTATATTATACATATTTGCTTAGGGTTATTTGATTCAGTTAGAAATGAATTAAACGGAAATGAATGTCAGGTAACTGTCACTGAGGCAAGATATTGGAGTAAATCAATTGAAATTGAAACAATACAAGAATGAATGTAAAAAATTTAGGTATAGAAATAAGATAAAAAGAAAAATAGAAATAACAAAGCAGCGAAGAAAGAAAAAAGAAAGAAGAAAGGAAGAAAAAAAATTAAAATAAATAAATGTTTTACTCCTTCAAAAGCCTAACATTACAAAAGTGTGCCATATTTGATACTAGAATTCGCATCACAGTTTGTCTGTACGTGAATAACAAGTTAGCAAGTTCTGTCCCCTTCTGTTTGTTTTTAACTGTGATATTTTCACAGTTCAAATTTTCATTTGTTACGTTAAGGGGGGATTGATTCAAACAAATACGTCATTAATATTGTTATCCAATCAGATAACAGCGCAGGAAACGTCATTGATAATATTAATTTCTCTGAATGTTTCTTCGTATTATTATTTTGATCACATTGAGCCGCAATCTCGCCTTTCTTGTCTCCCGTAATCATGCAGGAAATTGTTCTATGATTGTTCGACTGACTCGAAAAAACGTTAACTTATAAGTTATGAAATAAGGTAGACCACTATTAGAAAAGTGAATGTTGTCATATCTAGGCGGTTCATGAGTATCCGAGCCAGCAATAATCAAGGTAAGATAAACTAGCTACAATTGTAGCTTCAAAATCTTCAATTTTGTTCATACCATGAAAGAAATTCTGATCTAGGCTGATCAAAGTAAGGGCGCGACAAAATCACAGATCGAATTGGAATTTAGCTTGTTAGATTTTGCGGTGTGGAGGACCCAGAGAACACCCCTCGAATCAATAGACAGACCTGACAAACTCTCCCCACTTGTGATTCCAAGTACGGGGATGTAATCCAAGACCCAAGAGTTGACGAACGAGTGCGCTAAAAATTCCAGCGAACCAAAATATGGATACATAGAATATAATTTTCGTAGAATTAAGGTTTCTATTTTCATCTGGAGCATATTCGATGGGTTTTAATTGCGCAGATAATTTGATAAATCTTCAAAAGCTTTACTAGAGAAATGATATCGAGAAAATACTCAGTTAGGGCATTTTGTACTTTTTTTTGGTGCTTGCTAGGTGCTATTCTTATACGTTTCCAATTGCGTGTGTTAATTCCTGTCCATTTAACGAGAAAAAATATGAATATGACTAATAAATATGGCCGCACAGAACTATAAAATAAAATAGATCGTAGCTAAGTCTAGTCCTGCTCAACTTTCTAGTATTTGTTAGTTCGTCATGGCATTCGAAAAAGTATCCAATTGTGCGTGTTCCTGACCATTTACGAAAAAACATATGAATAGGATAAATATATATGGCATAGAACTTTCAAATCAAATCAATCGCAGCGAAACTAGTTGTAAAAACAATTAAAACTTTTAGCCTCGTACATCTATGCGGAACAACAGCAGGATTTCTTTGTATTTCACTCGTAGCCTTATATTACAAAACCTTATCAAGTCGTCTTATACTTGATAACATCTAAGAGATATCAGAAAGAAGCACGTCTTATATAGGAATATTACGTTTTGCTTAGCGGATGAGCGCGCTTGTTTACATTATGATGTAACAAGGAAGTCAATTTCAGGGTAGAATATTTTAAAGCGATTCCTCATAATAATCTTTTTTGACAACTTCTATCCGTTACATGAAAGTGTTTTTCACACGTTTCTCTTGAATTTCTTCCTCGCAAAGTCAATATTGTACGGACCAATATAACTGGAACCTGCATACTGATTTTTCACCGTCAAAAACTAAACTTCTTAACAGGATTATCCCTTAGATTGTCGTCCACGAAAAAAGTTGAGTCAATACAAATCGTTTTTTTTTTTCGTTTCTGGGCCATGCACATATTCGAAAATGTCACTGTACTTGACTTTGATATAGTGTTCTTTATATTGAACTAGATAGAACCTTTTGTTGATTGTTGCAGATGATATCTGTACATATGGTGTATATTCAAGTACATCGTTTGGGAGCGTCTAAAAAAACGGTCTACATATTTTTGCTTCCTTCGTCGATTTTATTCTCTCAGTCTTTCTTTTCCTTTCATTTCCTTTCCTTTTTTTCCTTTCCTTTTCTTTTCTTTCATGTTTTCTTCAAAATGAATACAATAAGATTTTCAAGTGAAAATGTGTTAATGAACAAATATTTTCAATTATCAAAAACAAACTTTACGAAAATGTTGTTCTTATTTAAATTTCAAAACAATATTTTTCGCTGTTGTTCATATAATATCCTTTCATTTGTTATTCAAAAACTCTACTACTGTGAGGAAAAATACTTACTATTATTCAAAATTACTTCTCTACATTTGCATTGGAAATCTTTTCGTTATTTTCCATATCATCTTTGATAAAAATAATTTCAAGTTCTAAAAGAAATTTCCACAAGCCTTTGCGCATTTCCCTCCAAACTGAGACGTTCCGCGTGGATTGATCCAAATTGTTTTATATTAGTACAAGTGTATAGTAGAATATTGACCTTATGTTTCATAAATTGCTGAGAGTTGAAACGCATATTTGGTTCTTCATTCACAGGTTCCTGATAAAAAAAAGCCTCTTCTCGGTTTCTTCTCAATAACGGAAAAAAGCAATTACATCTAATTAAAGATAGGATCGAGCAATCTAGAGACGTATCTTCCCTTTCAAGATTCTACGTTCCCTCCATTCCACAAGGTACGTAATTAAGACTTTTATTCATTTTTCTTTTATTCTTTGAGTTTTGGCGCTTTTAAGCACATTGGGATACTTTCTATTTAAGGTTTACTTCGTTCTTGATTTCTTCTAATTATTGATCATTCCCAATAGAATTACAGCAGGTTTCGTTTGACTTTTAGAAAAAATAGAATAAATTAGAACGGAGCGCGCGCCTTGCCGTGACCGTGTCAGTACTATATGCCGTGTATGGAAACATTCGACATTCCGTGCTGTGTCCGCACCGCACCGTAACCGTGCCATGTGCCGTAACTTTTCACACTCATACGAAGTCTGCTCTAAATGAAAGATTGATATGTCCGCCATAATAGTCGAAGTCAATTTAATCAACATTGCCGCGGCTATGAAAACTAAATCAGCAAGAAATAGAAAAATAATAATTGAAAAATTAATAATAATAATGATAATATTAATGCTAATAATAATATTAACGTCAACCCAGGATTCATTCAAAATACGAAATTACCTTCCTGTAGGATAATGCATGTTTTCAATTAATAAATTATTTTTATTACCAAAATATATTTTGTAGTAGAGTTTTGGTGAGTTTATTTGAGAGTCACTGGTAGTAAAACACACAAGAAAGAAAGAAAGAAAGAAAGAAAGAACGAACGAACGAACGAACGAACGAAGGGGAGAGAGAGAGAGAGAGAGAGAGAGAGAGAGAGAGAGAGAGAGAGAGAGAGAGAGAGAGAGAAAGAAAGAAATATCAGGTTTCCAGATAATTCAAGTACCAGACATAATTAGAAATACAGATCTATTTTTCAAATATATTCAAAAGACTACATGTAGTGATTCTAGTATTATTTAAGCTTAAGCCTTCTTCAATTGAAAAAGAAAGGCAATAATAGGATTAAAGGGCAAACTAGATTACTTTTCATCAAGCTAATTAGCCACGATGGTAATACCCCAGACTGGGGAATTTCTATCTCAATAAACTATCTTTTTAATGAAGGTATATTATGATCTAGATAAGTCTGTGTGGGCTGGTTTCTCTCACGAGACAATTATGCTATATTGAAACAGACGACAGAAGAAAAACAAAGTGAGTTCAATACCACCAAGTCAAAAAAGACTAAAATGCACTGCGCACCGAAAACATTGCAATACGCCATTTTCTCTGCCAGGCAAAATGGCGGTCTTGTTTTTCAAGCTAGAAGTTTTAAAACCATCAAGATATAATGATAAGTAGTTATTTTATGTTTTTCGTGAGATTTTATAAATGTTGGCAACGAATCTACGGTAAATTTTATATGTAAATAATAAGCGCGCAGTGCATTGTAGTTGACTAGGATTCTTTAATATTTCGATAAAGTTAGTCACCAAAAACTTACAAAACCTACACCGACGAGGATCATGGGAAATATTTCACATCCATCAAGTAAAGCTTTTGATCCAAACACTTGAGGATGCTCACGGGAAGTGAAACTGAAACTGGAAAAATATCTCACTGAAGTCCATCAATAGTTATCAAGCGGTTGAAACATGTAAAATGTATCTACCCATAATCCTTGCTCGTCTCAGCTTTGTAACTTTTCAGATGACTGACTTGAGTAAAGTAAGTATATAGAAATAGTAGAATTTGACAGTATTCACAGAGTAGCTCTTCTTCCTGTAACCGAAGCGAATGGGATTTTTTTTTTTGTACATAATAATAATAATAATAATAATAACTTTATTATTTATAAAGCGCCTTTCCTGGTGCTCAAAGCGCTGAATTACAAAATTATAATCAAACAACTAAAACCTATTTTACTAAAAAATATACTATATTTATATCACTTTCTCTAGTAAAATCTATACTTAATTAAAATAAGCTAACCTAAATAAGTACATCTTAAGCTGTTTCTTAAAAATATCAACAGACTGACTATTCCTAATGTTAATAGGAAGTGAATTCCAAATTTGTGGAGCATTAATTGAGAAGGCTCTATAGCCATACGTCTTAAGATTATAACTGCGAGTTTCTAGTAAATTCTTTGTGGAAGAGCGAAGAGAACGAGCCGGCTTATATGGCGAGATAAGATTTCTAATATAACATGGTGCTAAATCGTTCAAGGCTTTGTAGGTAATGAGAGCTACCTTAAATAGAATACGTTGCTTAACAGGCAACCAATGCAAATCAATTAATGATTGCGTAATATGATCAAATTTCCTAGTCATTGTGATAAGCCTGGCAGCTGAGTGAAGAACATGCTGGAGTCTGTTTAGGAGATTATTTGGCAAGCCGTATAATAGTGAATTGCAATAGTCAATCCTAGAAATTACAAATGCCTGAACAAGTTGTTTGGTGTCCTCAACATTTAAGTATCGCCTAATGCGAGAAATACATTTGATGTGATAATAGCATGACTTACTTACAGCCATTTTTTGACTGTCCATCGACATAGTGTTATCAAAAACGAACATGGAATTTTTCGAATTTGCTTTTTGCGGAGGGAGGAAAACAGGCCAGAGAACCCTTAAAAAACCCTCGAATCATAAGCAACTCTACGTACATACGATACGGAATCCGCGCCGGGTATAGCAGATATTAGAGCTACATTCCATTGCCTTTAAACAACTATTTAACGTCGACGCATTTAGGTCAATAATACAGTAAAGGTATGGAAATTGATCCAAATACCACGACTTAAAATCAATTGTTTGAAGGCCATGTAGTGTAACTCTAATATCTGCTATTGCATATATTGAACCCTGTCGCGATAGCATTGGCGAGAGGTGAGCGCTCCACCAAACTGCACCACCTGTGTTTCCATGTTCTTGACGTCTGTACTTCAAATACATCGAATGAGCTGAAACAAGAATGGGCTCCTGCTGCATGAAACTTGTTTGCTTATAGCGCTTTCTTTCGAGGAAGAGATGGCATATGATAATATGTAATATACCTCTCATTTCAAGATATGTTATTATATGGACAAACAGTAAATGAAATTGGGAATTTATCTTAATTTTAATTTTACTTTATAAAAGATTTACTTGACACTAGAGATATTAACTGTCGAAACATATTCCTTGTTATCCTTCGGTTCACAATCGCTCTGGTTTCATGTCCAGGCAGTTCACCAGCCAGCCGGTTTTGTTTGCATTTTATATCTTTGATGATCTATAAGCATAAAAAAATGTCCCATCGCTTGACAATAGACTCCTTACCATGACGTTTCATACCTAAACTACCACAATCCTTTTCAAAATCTCTTTTCATATTCAAATGTTAAAACTCCTTTGAGAATAAAAAGACAATAGTGGGAAAATTATCACAACAAGCAATGCTACCGAAAGGGATCCTGGAAGTGTAGATATAAAACGTCATCATGCTTGAGGCCTATTGGAAAAAAATCAGCATGCGTCTAGAACTAATGCAAATTATATGAGTTCTCTTTGAGGGCAGTTATAATAAGGTACATAACAGTAATACTAACGACTAGACGATAACATATTGTTCAGGTGGTTTTATTCTCAGTCTTTTGTTAAGCAATTAAGCGAGGGATAAGGATGATAATGTATAGGGATCATTAAGAGTAATCTGATGGAAGATTCCCGACCGTTTTAAAGTTGACTAGTACGTGATGTGATGAAGTGAATACGGATGTTGCTAAAATAAGAATAAGAGAGGGAAACAAGATGGAATAGAAAAGAAAAAGAGAAGAGGAGAGGAGAGGAGAGGAGAGAAGCGAAGAGAAGAGAAGAGAAGAGAAGAGAAGAGACAAGCAAATGAATGGAAGAAACTGTTTAATTGTCAATAACATTGTTTTTAGACGTTTTGGGCATAGCCCTTTCTTCAGTAAAAGCGAGGGTGTTCTCTTTCCGGCACGTTCTTTGTAAAAATGAGTTGTAAAATCTGACAACTTGAAATTCTCTAGAAATTAATGTGCTTTTATATCGTTGCCTGAGGATATTTTGGTCATTTTACTGAACTAACGTAAACTCATAATTCTCTTTTTTTTTTATCACGGCAGAACCTTCGAAAATCCTTTCTTTACCACCCCCTTTGAAGCCCTAATGTTCAGAATATTAACATTCTTCTTTAATAACTGTGATTGGAAAGTGTTTATGTTCGTGCTTTTTGATTGGCTCACTGATATAATGGAAGCCATTTCAAAGACTTCCTGCTGTATATTTGTCTACTCATTACGAATATGCTGCCGTAGGGCGTTCCTCAAATTCTGAGACATTAGTTGTTACTTTTGATAAAAAAAAGTTGTTCGATTTATTAACCTTATTAGCCTTTTTAAAAAAAGAAAAATAATTTGATAATGACTTCGTGGAGCGTGGGATTCTCGTCCAATTTCAGCCCCACAATCCTACGCACACCAAAAGCTGTTAACAATTCTTGGTTCCTACTCCCCTTAGTTACCGTTGCTATGTCCCAACAAGCTCAAGAAATTAATTAGAATATCTCAGAATTAAAAACTCTGATCGCGGAAAATTTATCATAAATTTAATATATTTATTTGGGCATATAACTTGATAATAAACACAATTTTACTAGAAGAATTGTCATTTTTTAATGACATATACTCAATATACTCAAATTAAAAAATGACAAATCTTCTCGTAATTTTGTTTAATATATCATAAATTGTCTTAATCGTTTATTGTTCAGTGAAAATAAAATACAATTGCTCCTTGTGATCCTCCTAGTACTTTTTTAAACAGATACTGAGTAGTTGTTTGTGGAACAAGATGTTAATTCCACTGGGAAAACTGCTGCAACGGTGATCGATTTGCTATTGTTGAGTCGAAACAGCTGAGCATTTTCAGCTGAAGAACAGCACTTGACCATAGACGAAAATAACACCTAAACGATTTCACACTTGAAAAAACGAATTTAGACAATATTATTAAGTGTTATTCTCATTCTTAGGAAGTCCAATATAACACAAGCAAAAAGAATATATATTCCCAAGGTTCGTCGATTGAGCCGCTGTGACTTGCGTTCAATTCATGTTCAGGTGAGTTTAAAAAACATATAAAAATCTTTTAAAGACAGTTTATCATTTACAGCGATGCTCTCTGCAAGATCAGCTTTTATCAGTTTCGTCGGCAAAAAAAACTTGGACCATAAGACGCACCCATAAAATAAACAAGAGAGCTCTCTGACAAAAATGAGTCCCCAACATGCGCACGCATAATGAAGTCAACTTTCAACTGGTCACTTATGAGCCCACGTTCCAATCCAAAATGGCGGACGTATCATGTAACCCAGCTCGGCGCACGTTCAAACGGATAAAAGCTGAATCGCGCAAAGGTTACCTTTCGTAACGACCAAGAACAGCAACTGAACAAAAACCACAGTACAGCCAAAAGACAAAGCAGAAAAAGAAAAGAACAAGAAGGTACTTCTGCTAGCAGAATACTAAAGTTACTTTGATCTAAACACACTTTGCGTTTTGGTTTCCAGTTTCATGCTTGTTCTCTCAACGGCCTATCGTTGAGATAGTTGAATGCAGCTCATATCAGTAGGATAAAGCAATAATTTTCCAATTTTGAAAAGATTGAAATTCTTTTATTTTGTTCTCCAAATTGAGCTGCTTTGACGTCACGTGAAAGGGAACTTTATCAAAATACCTTAAACTGAAAATTTCAAATTTCTTTTGTTTCTATTTCTTAAAACATGCACAGACTGAAAAGCTTAAATTATAAACAGTCGAACGTTACACAACATATTTGCTACTGAAAAGACACTTTTACCAACCTTGTTGCGACACATTTTTATCTAGTTTTCTAAAAATATTTTGCATTTTATATTTTAGTTTTCTAAAAATATTTTGCAGTTTTCTAAAAATATTTCCCACAAATTATCTTGTATCTAAAAATATCGAATGTGAGTTGTTTGTCTTTATATACTTGGCTTCAGACAGTAGGAGGAACAATAAGTTATATGAATGAATACTTGTCAAACGAAACAGCCCACATACATACACTTCCTGATTATCTATCGACACTAAACCTCGTCTCATTAATATTATATTTTCTTCAATTTTACGAAATCTTACTTTTTAGTCGTAAACATTAATTACACCAGAATCAGTCACTGAACTGTCCATGAACCATTCTATAACCTTTTTAATTAAGCGAAAAGCTGCTTTGAACTTACCATTAACTTACATTAACTTAATTAAGACATTACAAACCACCTCATGGGCAAATGCTCAACTAACAATAGACTGATGTGAGGCGCTACAATGTATAATTTTTCATCTTGTCACCCCTTTTTTTAATTGCTTTAATTACACTGATAATTTTAGCTTTCGTCATTACACTTTCATTTCTAAGAGTGCCTTAATAATCTCAGATAAAACATCTCATGAATAGTCTAGTATTAAGATTATAAATAAAATAAATGAAACTCTCATTAACATTGTTTTGAAGTAAAGTGCCAAGGTATAAATAGCATGGCAAATCTGTGTTTTTAATTAAACAACATAGAATATTGAATGTAGTGGTAGTGTGTGAGTGAAAAGTGCGCGCGCGGTTTGAAATTCCGGACATATTAATAAATGAATCATTACGCATCAATACTCCATTTTCTAGAGTAGTACCCGAGAAAACCCTCGGTAACAACAGGAGTTTACAGACGCTCAATGAACTTATATCGAGCTTTTAAGCTGTGGCATATACTTACGGGTCCAACTGCTTACGAAAACCGCGCGCTTAAAGCAAAAATGTTCTCAATGATTTAACCACCACCTGCAACAAGGAGAACTTTGGACAACAAATCCTGACATGAAGAAAAAGTAAAAAAATCTTCATATCACTGCTTTTCCTTTAGGGCAGCGGAAGTCGTGTTCCCATACGATTGACGTCAAACTTAAAAGCTCTGTTATTTCTGCACCTGAACAATTTAATTGTGGATCTAAAATAAGCTAGTATTCATAAAAATAGCCTTGACTGGTTGAAAGGAAAAAATATTAAGAAATAGAACGAACCGTTGACTAATATAGAAAATTCATTGAATAAAAACAATAGAGTTAAGGATTTAGCAGTGACCTTTCCACGCAGTTGCTCTTCATCCACTGAAATTCCAATTGGAATTCAGAAGTTGATTTTTGTGGAGAGAGAAAAACCGGAGAACCCGGAGAAAAACCCTTCGAAGCACAGGAGAGAAACAACACGCAACTTTACTTACATATAACACCGAGCCTGGCGGGATTTCTTTCAAATGATTTAGGAGTAAAGCGGAAGAGTAAGGAAAAGAAGGAAGACGCTGGCGAAAAAACAAAGGACAATGTAGATAGATAAACACGATAGGTTCCGTTACATGTATACAGCCTGGCTAGCTAATAGCGCGTTCAACCCTTATAGAATTTGGTTTAGGAAGTCTGAACTAACTTCATGCTGTGAGAAATGTCGGTTTGATATTCCTCAGGGCAAATTAACTCGTCACCGAATCATTGTTTCATTTTTAACTGTCAGATACGTTTTGATCATATAGGGGTCTGTCATGATCAGTAACTTGATCTGATATTTTCAAGCAAGTCTTTACACTTGCGGATACATTTGTCCGTTGTACTGTCTTTTTAGAGCTACAGAAAGGAACACGTTGGTCTTACAGTCAAATGGCTTCCGCCCTATGAACCAATCAAGAATCAGGAAATCCTATTTACGCCATCAAATGAATTCGTGTTCGGAATTTGAAAGCCTTTGAAATGTAATGGCTTTGTACAGGCTTCCTAGAATAGCGATAAGTCCTGCACAGGATAAGACCGAAATTTACTTTAAAGCTGCCTTTAAAAGGTTTTTGGGAACTCAAAAATGTTGGTTTTCGTTGATGAGTTTATAACCTTCGGAAAAGTTGCGCAAAAATCACCTTTTTTCCTCGCCACACATGTATAAAATTACTTTTTCTGCTCGAGGCTGTTTTACTGAATCTAAGGAAGTACGTTCGGCTTCTGTGCTTAGTTTCTATGTACAGTGCTTAGCAACGGTTTTCAATCTAAGGATGTTTACTTACTTAATGTGTTTTTGCGTCCTCTAAGTATTTCAAGAGGCGTACTTTATTCTCGATGTGTATCGGACGTCAGTATGCAATTAATATAAGAGTCACGATAGCCACTCATTTCCATATCACTTTTCATTTCAAAAGTCATCTACAAGTGAATTGCTTCATCATTTTCAACTTGCTTGAGGGAAAGTAAGGTTTTCGCGCTTTATTTCGTATGCTCAAGAAAAGATATTCTCCATATGATATTAACAAGCTTGTAAGATAATTAGCTCAAAATACCAAATATTCTGAAGCTGCCAAGTAGGGCTCGGTGAAGCTTGTGGCTCGCATCCAAGAAATTTTTTAACGTGAAAAACAAAATTGGAAAAACAAAACACGATTCTGGGCGAAGAACAAGCAAGACCCCGCGATTTCAGGTAAAGCTTAATGCTTCTTATTACTGGCTCTTCATAGAGACTTCTGGATCTCAATCTAACCAAATTCAATGCGAACTGTAACTAAAATAATGATTAAATAGTCCCTATCAATTCAACGAAAAGCTTAGCTTCTGGGCCATTATTAAGCTATTAATTTTATTTTTCGAAATTCTGAATCCAAACAATTGTTTGTATAATATTGAGTTGATACACTGCGGCAATGATCGTGATTCGTGCTAAAATTAATGTAAACATCAAATGATATACTATATAACTTCGATCCTATCATTTGAGCTGAAACTGAGCTTGACGCCTGGGCCTTTATGTACTGTTTGATATACGAGCAGGAGTGTTTTATTGGGTTTAAAACACGAGGTGAAGCCGAGTGGTTTTAGACCCAATAAAACACGATCTGCGAGTTTATTAAACAGCTTGAAAAACCTCTAGGTGTATGTTCACATGTTCTACTGAATTTTTTACGAATGAACCAAGTTTGGCAGAGAAAATCCTAGTTAAAGTTTATGGAAATAAAGATGATATTTTATCACATTTAAAACCTCCTCCATGGTCGATGATTCTATTGTGCTCTCCTCATTAAATATTCATGAGTTTTTTTAAGAAGTTATCAATAATATCATTTTTCAAAATTATGAATTGAGAGAATTGTTTGTATAATATTTATTTTACACACTATAATCATTGCGATTCGTTTTTTGTCTTTAACGAAGTGATTATGAACACTTGAAACTTTAATTCACAATCTCAGATGATGAGCTGTGGATGATAAGAGGCTTTTGGCTTCTTGACAATTTGATGAGTTCTTGCCAAGACTGGCATGAATAGCTGAGAAAAAATGGCCTTTAAATAACTGACCTGCTATAAGTGGATTGTTTTTCGGGCTTAGACTTAACATTAATTTTATCGAAAAAACCTCTGGGCTGATCAAAGTCAGGGTATACTGTACCTAACTCACAATTTCAAACCTTGTAACAATTTCTGTTCTGATCTAAGTTGGGGCACAGCTAACTCACATATCGAACCCTGCAGCAAACTCTAGGCTAACACATATGTTAACATACCAGATCGGATTGAAATTTCCCTTTTTTTTTAAAGTTTGAATTTAAAGCTTAAAGTTTTGCGCAGGGAGGAAAACCGTCGAACCCGCCAAAGAAAACCCCTCGAATTAAGTGAGAGACCGAACAAACACTGGCGTTTTAAAAATCACAAACTATGAACAATGTCCTGCAACTTCTTTCACGTCGGTGTTTCTGGTAATTTATTTATCTTTTTCTAGTCTTTTTCAGTTTAGAGACCTTGTTAAATTGCTATGTTTGTTCAGCTGACTTTTCGAATGACTGGCAATGATAAAAAACAAATTTCCACTTTAACTTTAATCTATATTTTGCTTAGAACTTCCCTGCTGCACATTTAAAAAAAAACTCCCGTTAATTCAATTTTATTTTATTTTCATATTTTTTCCGCTTAATTTTAATCTGCTATTCATTTGAACTTTAGTTCTAATTGTTATATTGCTTGGAATTTCCCTGCAGCACATTGAGAACTCCTCTTCAGTAATTCCATTTTTTTATTATTTATCTTGCATTTATTTTTGTTTTGTTTTTGCACTTAACGAGGCCAAGAAGGTTAAAAGTGTTTCTTACTTGACAAGCGCAAGAACGATTTAAGAGTAATTAAAAAAACTAAAATCCTTCCCTGCTGGCAGAGTCTTTATCTTTTCTTTTTCTTTCACTGGATCAGCATTCGAGAGGAAATGGAGAACTGCCACCAAAATTCACTTGCGCATGCGTGAGCGTTTCCAGGGTAACGCGTGACATTTGAGACGCTATTTTGTATAGCAGGCTCATCTTTGTTCGGCAGCTTAGAATAAATAACATGCGCTGTTGATCAGTGGGCTTAGCATATGTATGAGATTTCTCGTCCAAAGTCTTGGTTGGCGGCTACTTCAAAGAAAGTGACGGTTGGAGGCTCCTTTTACCCGCGAATGCCGATCCAGGGAAAGAATAAAAAGGAGACTCCGCCAGCAGGGAGTTATAAAATCCCTAAAGCTAAATATGGTTATTTTATCATAAAACAATGTCCTTAACAGAATAGCCTAGAGTACCTAATCATATACTTGACTCGTTTATAATTACCTGCTGAGAAAACTACGCCGATGAGCGCGCTAGAATAGATGGACTTTTGAGTACCATGGGGAAGATCAATTCAAAATACCCCATGCAAAAATCCACCGAAAAACAACCTTTTAATCTCGTTATACCGAGCCATAATGATAAGCATTTAAAATAACCGCATGCTTCGCGCTCTAACACAGAGAGTACGACTTGTGGCAAGTCTAACAACGCTTTTTTACTAATATTCAGGTGCTCTTTTCATTTCTGGTATTCATATTGAAACAACTGCTCGATTTCAAGGGGGTAGGGTCACGTGACCTGTTAATTCAAGTCTGCTGGTCAGTTCAATACTCAACAACGCGTTATAATCGAATCTACAGCACTGTATATATACTGCGGTTTAATGCAATTTTGAATGCGGAAAATATTTCGTTTTGACAAAAGATAACCCATTGCGCGCCTAGCTAGCCTAGCTAGATTCCAGAACACCTGGCCTTGTTGATGTTTTATTACACCAGAATCAGTCACGGTACTGTCCATGAACCATTCTATAACCTTTTAAACTAAGCGACAAGCTGCTTTGAACTTACCGTGTTCTGTGTTGTGTACATTAACTTAAGTAAGACTTTACAAACCACCTCATGGGCAAATGCTCAACTAACAATAGACTGATGTGAGGCGCTACAATGTATATTTTTTCATCTTGTCACCCCTTTATTGAATTGCTTTAAAAGTGCTATTTGATGTGCCTTACTTTGTATTTTTTTAGCAGCTCCTGGCGTTATCACTGTAGATATAGGCTCTTCCTATTTTCTAAACAAAGGACTTGTTAATGCTTTTTTCCTATACAAAAAGTCCTACCTCCGTTGGGCGTGATGTTTTCTCACACTCAGACAGAATGGCACTCGCTTGAGTATTACTTCCTTCTTTACCGGCTAGAACCGAGTATATGCCGGACTAGCCTCTAAAATTGATGCAACTCAAACAAAGAGTCTGTGCTACTTACTTCGTAGAGTTTCCGAATGGGTAAAATTATACAAACTTTGTTAACATTCCCATAAAACAAGCTCGCGTAAAACCGTGAGGCTATTCTATGTTTTTACAGCTGATGATAAATACTGAAAACAGCAATAAATAATACTAATAAAATGTTTATGATGATTCACTGATTTTGTCTAATCTTCTTCATCAAGTTCAACTTTAGCTTCTCTTTTAACGTCAAGATGTTATTAATAGATTTATAAGAGACGTTTCAAGACTGTTCCAACGTGAACGTAAACGTAACGTAACTTATTCTATGTTTTTACAGCTGATGATAAATACTGAAAACAGTAATAAATAATACTAATAAAATGTTTATGATGAGTCACTGATTTTGTCTAATCTTCTTCATCAAGTTCAACTTTAGCTTCTTTTTTGAACGTCAATATGTTATTAATAGATTTAAAAGACGAATCAAGACTGTTCCAACGTAAACGATCCATATTTATTTGGCTTTTAGCACAGATTTGGTCAGTGCACCTCACTATTTCTGCAATTCTTATCTTTATATCGATACGGGGTGACCAGAAGTTGTTTAATTTCAGGTTGTAATTCGATTAATGTCCGGTTTGTTATCGTATGACATCGATTTGTTTTCTCTCTACAAAAGGGTTGATGATGATGAGATTTTCTGCCTTGATATCGATGAGGAAGGTAAAAACAACCGAAATTGAAAAAGATAACAACAAGATATATACATTTTAATATATAAACGTGTAAGTCTATAGGTAATTAACGTTATAATCATCACCCGTCTAGTACGGTACTAGAAGCAATCACGAGTGTAAGATCAGACCGAAAGCTGCTCGTACCAATTTTTTCGACGTTACGTTAGTGACTTGAACTCTTTACCAGGAGACGTTGTTCACTCATTTAGTTTTAACTCATTTAAAGCTTCTTTGTTAAGTCACCTAAGATCATAGTTATCTAATTAAATCATTGGTGCTACACTGTATTTTAAATCAGGGTTTTCGTATTTAGAGTTTTTTCCCCATTGAGAGTGTAGTCTTAGTATGCGAATTTAGTTTCCCCCTACTGCCCTCCTGTAACCACTTGCTCTACTTATTTATTCATTTTCTTTTGCAATTGTTTACGAATAGTGATTAAAGATTAAAGAGCGTTAGTCCCAAATGTTATCAGTATCTAGCTACCTGTAAGGTCAGCCGATGCATGGGCCAATTTTAATAATGAGTACTGAAATCGAATCGTGCTAATATATTTTATATGCAAGGTATTGGCGTCGTTTTCAATGGTTCCTAGGCAACGCAATAGCATCTAAATATTCGTGAAAAATCTTGAACAGTTCTACAAAAATAAGTATTATTGTCTTCATACAAATGATCATTCGAATTGATAAGATACGTGTTGTGCCTGGGGATATTTTTCCTATCCCTCCGCTGTTTTTGACTTTGAACTTCTTTATCATCCTATTATCAATTTATTTCCTATTCATTTGCCCCTACAATCTGGCTACTTCCAGTTAAATCTACTACATATAATTTTGCTAAGAAAACAAGCAGAGTTCATTTAATTCAGTGCAATTTTTGACATTCATTTCAAACAATATTAAATGTGTATAAATACAAAGCATAATTAGTTTGTTTCTTTCATCGCCAGACACTGATGGCTATTTTTAAACTTTGAAAATTAACGTTCAGTCTAGAAAACGCGGACCAAAGGGACGCAAACAGAGGAGGAAAGTCTCAGATAAAAATAAGGTTAGTGTCGAATGCAGGAGTCATTCTTTCTATCTTTAATTGTGAAGTAAAGAGCAGAGGTGCCGTTGAGTCCACTAAACGAAAACTTCTGAGATGAGTGACGTGTCGCAGGGAAGCACGGGTGATGTAGCGGTGAGATCTAGAGCGCTTGCCTCTTAACTATGCGACCTAGGTTCGAGTCGTATGTCTGTGGAGTTTGCCGGTTCTCTCCTGTGCTTTGAGAGTTTTTCTCCAGGTTCTTCAGTTTTCCTCCCTCACAAAAATCAACTTCTAAATTCTAATTCGATCTAGAAGGACCTAGATGAAAATTACCCTATGTAACTCTAGCTATCCTAGGGGGGGTTTAGGATTTTTATTAGGGGAGGGGGCATTTTAGGCAATTAACAATCAGTACTGGATATTTGTCAGTACTAAGCAACTAATTCAAGTTAGGAAGGGAAATTATGGGCATCCTGTAACCACCCCCTGGATACAGCACTGAGTTTACATGAGTGTAGTTTGGAATAGCAATCAAACACTTGAAGCACATCACGTTAACAGTCTCGACAGGAAAGACGTGATAAACCACACATAAAGAACCAGTCACTACAGCGTCTAAGTCTTCGAAGGTGACTTATGATAATAATGTATGGAGTGCTTTTTAACATAGCATTTAGATGAGCAAAAGTGTTTATAAATACCGGCCTTCGCCTTTCGTGAGCTGTTTAAGCTTACCGTTAGCGACATCAATAAGGATTGAATAGTGAATCACAGCAGGAAACAGGTGAGAAAATTCCGCTTTATCAAATTTATAGTTTCTCACTTTTTGGGTAGACTAATTTGGGGAACACTGATGCACTATTGCAACTACGATTCGATTCCCGAAGTCGTTGTCTTATATGAGTAGATCTCAGTATAGTAGTCTTTTTACTTCGAGCGCTCTCGGCCGGCTTCTCCAGCCTCTTTTATCCGTTTTCCTCCCTCCGCAAAACCTAACTCGCTAAATTCCAATTCGATCTGTGAGTAAGCACGCCGTTCCTGACTTAGCTTAGCCCAGAGTTTGTTTAAGGATATCGACAAGGTTTGAAAGGTTTTCAGGATTATAAATTTCATTTGGCTTCATTGAATGAAAACTGAACTGGCTAGCATAAGCTAGCAGAACGACATCTGGGTTACGATAAGAACAGTCAGTTTGAATAGAGTACGTGCGATGCAATTCCAAAACGTAGCTCAAAACGTTGTCAGCGGTTGAATAGCCATAGTTGTCACTGAAACGTCAAATGTAACATCATTTCCTAATAACCGATACAAACTCGTCCTTCAGAATCAAAGCCCTTTATAACCAAGCATTCAAAACGCAGTATATATGACTGTCAGGAAGTTCGAGGGAATACGCCTCTTCCAAGAGAATACATGGTGAAATACCGCTAGTTCACTCGCCTCATATACGTCCGCGTCACGGGTTCGATTCCTGTTCTCGGCATCACACGTGAGTAGAGTTTGTTGGCCTCTCCCTTAATTCGAGGGTTTTTCTCCCGGTTCTCCGGTTTTCCTCCTTCCGCAAAACCTAACACGCTAAATTCCAATTCGATATTGGCATTAGCTGTGCCCTGACTTTGATCAATAGCCTAGAAACTGTTTCAGGGTATCGTTCGATAACATTTGAAGATTTTGAAGACAGAGCTGAGCTGCAGATGCATTAGCAACAGGTTTTAGATTTTTTATTTGTACGTGAAAACAGACATTACTAAATGACTTTGATAATGGAATGGGTCACAGGCTTGTTAGCTTTGAATCGTATATTGATTTTGAAATATGTTTTTTACGATTAATTTAATTTGTCTTCGAAATAGATTGAATCGTAATCTTGAATAGACCCAGTAAATTTCGCTAAAATTATAATATAAACGATACAATATCTCAGTAAAACATCTGATAGTGTCTCAACCATGGTTTGAGCTTCCAAAGGCAGTGGCTATTCATTCTTCACATCAACTGGAGCCACATTCAGTTTCAATGATATAAAAAACAGTAATTTATACCGAAGTATTGTCCTTGTTTTACGAGGGTAGCACTTAATAGCAAGTGGCTAACAAACCTGTGGCCCGGCCTTATTCAATGATCGAATTAGAATTTAGAAGTTGATTTTTGCGATATCCGGCACATTGAGTTGCCATCCTTTGTTGGATCATAAGATTTCAAATATCTTCCCCAGTAACTAAAACAAAGGCTGTGAATAAGATAGAATAAATTATACTATTAACATAACCAAACTTCCGTGTTAAATGATTTGTTTTTCAGTTAGCTATCTCAAATGTATTACCGCACATCATTTGGCCTACCATTGCAACTCATTAAAGACAGAATTAATCCCCAAGATGTTCGTTAAAATTTAAACGGTCCACGATCTAAATTGCAATCATTATCTAAAATATATTTCCCCAAAACGTATTCCTGTTTATTTGTTAATTAGCTTCCTCTTATTCACAACATATTCTACCTAATATAAGTAAGAACAAGCTATTACCAATCAATTTATTAAAATTGCTAGGAGTTAGCCAATCAGGAGAGAGGATTTAAATAGGGCACAAGACTCCTGATGATTAACTGCAATCGCATGAACATGAGTTTATATACCACCACCATCATTATTATTATGGCACCATCTTTAAAATTATTGCTTGAGAGAAGTTGAAGCAGATGGCTTGAGGGAGTTGTTAAACTTTAAAAAAAATCTCCACACGAGTCCGTCCATTTTGCTTGGGGTTTAGTATTCCCTGCTGGCAGAGGCTCCTTTTTTCTCCAACGAAAAGAAAAGAAAAAGAGACTCTGTCAGTAGGGAAGGCTTAGTTAGGCAAAAAATGAAAAATAACTATATATTCTAATAGGCCTCAAGCATGGTGACGTTTTATACCTACACTTCCAGAATCCCTTTCGGTAGCATTTTTTGTCGTGCTAATTTTCACTATTGTCTTGGTATTCTCAAAGGTAGTTGTAGCAACTGGTATTTCATCAGCATCCTGAAGAGAAAGACGACCGCTTTGGTCGAACATTCTGTAATATTTATTCTAAGTTAAAATCTAGGGTTGAAACTAGCATTTTTGAGATTACATACGAAGAAAAACAAATTCAACTTCCATCAAATACACTTATTGCCATTTTCATAAACATGCAACCTCTGTAGCTGCAAGCTGCACGTTGAAATTTGTTTTTTTCGCTTCCATCAATAAAACAAAAATCAGTCGTTACCTTTTATATTTTTGACTGGCGGCAGTGAAAAACCAAATTCCAACGAGTAACTCGCAACTACAGAGTTCGCTTTTTTTTATGGAAATAACAGTAAATTACTTGTTACGTAGACAACACCGTAGACAACATTTTATATTAATTAATAATAATAAATGCAGTCGAACCTCTACACAACGGCCACCGTCGGGAAAAACGTTTGTGGCCGTTGTAGAGAGGTGGTCGTTATGGAGAGGTTATAGTTGTACTATATGTGCATTAGTGTAACTCATTGGTAACCGGAAAATATTTCCTGGCCGTTGGGTAGAGGTGGCCGTTGTAGAGAGGTGGCCGTGGACAAAATTTCCTGGCCGTTGGGTAGAGGTGGCCATTTTGGGGAAGTGGCCGTTATAAAGATTGAAACTCGTGTCAAAGTTACGCCTCCTAAGCGTCCAAACATGAGAAATTGAACACACATTATAAGTTTTCTGCTGAATATATTGACTATAAATCTAGTTATATTGTTAGTCCATATTATATGACGTTACCAACAACGAAAGCAGGAAGCGAACATGTTTCCGTTTGTACGATTTGACATTAAATCTTTTTTTTTTTAATCTAAATTGGAATCTTTCGACAGTTTGAGATTTCAAACGATGTCACAATTCGAAAATATAATATATAATAAAATATAATACTTCAAATATCTAGTTGAATATCCTTCCTTTTGACATATTACTTTGTTTCCTTGCTATAAGTAAAACGGTATCGATGAACAGGATGCATTATGGTCTAGCTTCTGTACATACAACACCATATAAGACATAATGAATGTTTGTACTGAAGCTAGACCACAATGCACCATGTTCCCTATCTCAGAAAAGGTCTATAATAATTGTAGATCATGAAGGAAAACTTTTCTGAACGGTTAGTTTCTTTATATTCTAGCCCTTTTTTAAACAATTCCGTAATCATTATCATCATCTGAGCATCGTCATCGTCTTTGTAATAGCGACCTTACTGCGATTCTCAATATTCTGCGAACTCGGTAGTAGCGAGTTTGCCGTTGGAATTTGTTTTTTCACTGCCGCCAGTCAAAAATAGAAAAGGTACCGACTGATTAGTTTTGATTGACGGCAGCAAAAAACCAATTTCACAACAAGCCGTTGAAATGTCTGAGTTCGCAGAATATTGAGAATCGCAGTAAGATTTGAAAAAATCTAGGACGGCAACGTCAACCTGAAGTGTAAATAACTTCACTTTGGGGTTTCGTGTCTTCAAAGTCTGTCTTCCCTGTGGATGAGTCAACTTACATCACCATGTTTTGAATGAAATCCCCAATGAACATACTAGTGCTGCTGCTATTTCTAATTCTGTTTTGTTGTTGTTGTTTCAAGATTTTCAAGACCCCAGAAGATGGATAGCAGGAGTTAAATCATAATAACCTGAACAGCTGAGCCACTGAAACAATTTAACAAGGTACTTTTTATTTTATTTTTCTTATTCAGCGGTTTAGTTTAGTTTCCATTTTCGTAAAGAAATCAACATCTGAACATTCGCTTTTTCACGTGACCCATAATGCTTTGCGATAGTTCGCCGAAGCGAAAATCTATTATTAATCATACCAAGGAATCCAAAAACTGATGAAAAATTCTTCAATTAAGCTAGAGTTTAAGTTATCGGGACCAACTCAGAGATTTTTAGTTTTATTGATCAGTAATAAGGAGAGAGTTATTTAAATAAAACGTTTGTTTTTCGTAAGATACAGCGGGCAAATGTTTTCCCATTTAGTGAATACCCGTAGAAGTCACCGTGGGGCAATAAAGATACATAATTAAGTATGTTCTTATGATATACCTATATATCAGATTCAAGGCGAAAATATATAAGCTAAGTTAGGAACGGGACGAAGTATTTCCGATCGTTGGCGTTGGTCTCTCTCAATCTCTCTCTCTCTCTCTCTCTCTCTCTCTCTCTCTCTCTCTCTCTCTCTCTCTCTCTCTCTCTCTCTCTCTCTCTCTCTCTCTCTCTCTCTCTCTCTCTCTCCCTCCCTACCTACCTCCCTCCCTCCCTCAAAAAAAGTTAGGCCAACGGATCGAAAACGTTTCGAAAGAGTCAATAGTTGGCCTTGAGATATATCGCAGGAGACGGAGACGTCTAAGAGTTTTAATACACGAAAATTAGTCGGATATTGACATAAAATAGCCCATACTTTAGACATCTTGCCAACAGTGCATTGACTCAACTAAATATAACTTGCTCCAGACATCTATATTTGATTCGAGACGTCGACATACATAGAGGATATTACATGGTCGTGCGGAGATACGAATTTTATCTTCGAGTGAGAGATAATATTAGCACGAGAAGATAAAATTCGTATCTCCAAGCGGCCATGTAATGTTCTGTTTATTATATGAAATCTTCAATGACAAATAATGGAGAATTTGAGAAGGTGAGCAAAAAGTCGAAATCTGTCACCACCAGTGTTGATAAAAATCGTATCCACACTGGCCACTGGTGGGAGTGGGGATATCAGTTTTATCATTTTGATGTCACTCAATATCACACTCTATTCCATATAATAAATACAATTATCGCGTGGTTCAAGCAAATATTTGATTTCATAACTAGTGAGCAAGTTAAGGTAAAGCAATATCCCATGTAAGATGGAATTATGCTAATCTTAAAATACGACTACTGTTAGAACATAATGTCAAGAATGATTTCCTTGTAACTGGAAAAGGCAATCGGACGTTGGCTGGCTGATCGCGGGCACGTAGACTGAACGAAGGGAGGATTATAGACCACTCTGCGTGTTTGAGGGCATACAACTCAGACCCTGACAAATTATAGCTCACACAGAGGATCAACGTTCAGAGACATAAGATATACTTTTTTGGTAGAAGTAAGCAAAAACAAAGTAAGCTCATTTTCTTCATTTTTTAAAATACATTATTAAACAAACTCAAATTGAGTCCGTTTTCTTAATGATGGTCGTCTGATGGCGTAGCTGCTTCATTTTCTATATTTCTGAACGCGCTTTTGATTAGCCTCTATCAAAAATCGATTTCACAGTGTTAACCGCGACAAGGTCGGATGGTCGGATGATGGAATGCTGTCTTCGTTTTTGACGTGCTTTTTTGATAAGTCATTAACATATTGGTAGTATAAACCTTCATAACTTAAAGACGCAACACTCAAATCAAGAAATATTTTGCCATTCAACTATTTACTTCATGTAGAATCAGTATTGAAGGCATTGAAAAAAAGGTTATTTGCACTTTAAGCCCGATGTCGTGATGATGCAGGTCGCTCGTGATTGAGAACGTGTGTCTGTTAGATGAAACCAAACAGCAGTCATCTTATTTGGACATTAATATTTATCCGCATTGTTAACTATCTTATTATATATCATTGCCTCAACTCACGTCAGAGACCTAAAGAAAAAGACATCCCATGACTGACGCATTAGCAATTAAAATTCAATCTTGTTCAATCGCATTTTTACTTCATCTATTTCTACCCATGGTAACTTGTGTTTGTTTACTCTGTTTCAGATCATCTGTGTTTTACTTCGACAATGGGAATTTACTTTTTACTTTCCTTCAACGTTTTGGTAAGTCCTCAATTGCATGTATGATTTGTTAAATGTCGAAAATACAAAAAAAAAAAAAAAAAAAATGAAGGGAAATAACGCGTTTTAATTCGCTTTTTTCCTTGTATTATCAAATTTCTTTTTCCGCTCAATCATTTTTTTTTTTTCATACCTTTGTGAAAAATTCTATATCTTTTGTATTTTAAAAAAAATAAACAAGTCAGGAGACAGTATTGCAGGAACTTCAATTCCTCCTGGTCTCCTGGGTGAGCAAATGAACGGAAACTTTTGCTGCTTCCCCGAAGAAATGAAAAATTAATATTTAATTTTGCAACAAAACTCTCATCAGTTGCATGGACGAACTGTCAGTAGAGTCCTCAAAGTCGTCGTCTTCTTCCAATACACAACCCTAAACAAGGGTTTGATGAGGATCGATGATGTTATTGTTGTTTATAAAAAGCAAATTAAAGACTCGATTTATTTCAAAAGAAATGGTTGTTCATTTTTCTTGTCTCATTTTAAAGACAAGCGAATGTTTTATTGAGTATGCGATCACTAGGAAACTTAAAAAAGAAATAAAGAAAGATTGTCATAGCAAAAAAGAAAAATGGAATGTAGCTCAGTTTTTTTAAACCACTTTCGAGTTCAGTAATGCTTTTGTTTCTTCTATAGTTGATTATATTCGTTTCCGAGGTTTCGGATCTTAGGTCTGTTCACACGGCGACATTAACATACAATAAGCATGTGATAGTGATAGTTTTTTGCTATCCTATTCGGCATAGCATCTAGAATTATACTTTTTAAAATGCGAATAGATCCATCTTCAGGGGGGAAAAGGTGTTACAAATGATTAGGGGAAAAACGACTAAACTGATTCCATGTAAAGCTAGCGTAACCATGAAAGGAATAATCTATACACCAAAATAATTTAGAGTTGTTTTTGGCATAGTCAGGATGAAACGCCCTTTCAACCGTTTTCGTGTAGCGCCCGCTTATTGTTTTTATTTCAATTTGTATGCATCACGCCGATTCAAAAGCTAACAGTCTTGTAATAACGCTGTTAAAGTGCCTATAAGGTTCGCCAGTCTGTGTTTAATATGAAAGTTCTGGCCCTAAAAATCACATAATCAATTTTTTTTTTTGATTCTGTTGCGATTTCGACCGTCAAAAAAATAATGAAATCGCAACAGAATCAAAAAAATATTATTGATTATGTGATTTTTAGGGTCAGAACTTTCATATTAAACACAAACTGGCGAACCCTTATAGGCACTTTAATATACAAGCAATGGACTCAGTGAAGAAATTATTAAACGAAACTGGTGCGTGAAAAACTACTAATAAAAGGTATAGAAGATTCAAGCCGACGATGACATTAAGTAAACAACCTTCAAGGTCTCAATCAAAAATATTTCAAACATGTCCATTATTTATTAAGGTTTTTCCCAGCAGGCATGTTAGAGGGAAAAGCAATAGAAATCAGAAATTTTTTTTCTTTTTTCTGACTTTCCGGCTCGATTATTAATAATTCTCTTGAGTATAAAGCTCTTAGCTGTTCTTATTAAACCACACAGAAGATATGCTTGGATTTTTTGGTATTTCTTATTTTTTTAGTTTAACGGTCATGCTTGATAAGTTTAATGATAATGAGATGAAACGCCTTGTCAAAACTGGTCTGAAAGAGAACTTGAAACGCGAATAAACACGTCTTGTTTTAGTCTCTTAGTAGCCCGCCCGATCCAATTATCGATCCATACATCATCTCAGATTGACGCATGAACACACAGCTTTCAGCACCAGCTTTATTTACACACATATATTGTTTGCTATATCCTTCATTATAAACATGATTATGAATGAAGATAATAAAGTGCTGTTTAGCCAGAAGTAATGAAACTGGTTTTCTTATGAATATTCAATTTTTTTCCCTTGTTTTTCCTCTCCAGGTAATTTTTTTCGTCGCTTCTAACGTCGCGTCACAGGATGAAAAAGGTTAGGGCTTTTGAAAGAGCCTTTTATTGTAGTGCTCGCGGGGGAGATTAGTCGGTAGCAAATTAACTGCTTCATGCATAGTGTTCCTGGTGGAGCGGAACAAATATCATGCAGTTTCGAGATATACTAATTACCTGGGTATAACTGTTATCACCTGTTCATTCAAGCTATCATTATTCCTATGATTGTTTCGTTTTATAGGGGCTGGTGACACTAGAGAAAAACGTTTGCGCATGCGTGCCTTTCAGCACGCATTCCAAGTATTTACAAGAGTTTTAGTGAGAAAATAAATGCTTGTTTTCTCCAAGTATACAAAAAAGTTCGCGGGTATACTTTTGTGAGACCAAGATAATGTATTAATAAAGGCAATATGAAAGAATTAGCCTTAAGTTTCAAGAACTGACTTTAAGTTTTGGCATTTTGTAAAGACTATTCTTCTGGCAAGTGTGAAAGTCAAATTTGCATATTCTACAATAGCACGAAGATGCTTTTGACTAATTTGCATGCGGACTTAGAGCATGCGCAGACGTTTTTCACGCGTGTCGGGGCTGGTAGCAAATAGACATCTTAAGTTTGGGCGTAATTTTTTCCCATTTCAGACCACGTGTCATTCCCTAGAGTATCATTTCTTTGTTTAACTGTTGCGTATGAGAAGACACGTGAATATGGATACAACTCGATGAAATAAATGACCATGAGATATGGTCTGAAATGGCATGCAAAACATTACTTCCAAGCTAAAGAGTTCTACTAACCTGAGATGGATGGGCAAAGAGAGTGTCACGTTTTTGGTTGTTGTTGTTTGTTTGTTTGTTGTTTTTTTTTTTTTTTTTTGTTTTTTGTTTGTTTGTTTGTTTGTTTGTTTGTTTGTTTGTTTGTTTGTTTGTTTGTTTGTTTGTTTGTTTGTTTGTTTGTTTGTTTGTTTGTTTGTTTGTTTGTTTTTTTGTTTGTTTGTTTGTTTGTTTGTTTGTTTGTTTGTTTGTTTGTTTGTTTGAACGAGTGGATCTACCAAGAACAAGCTGGGATTAAGGCGATAAAGATATAAATTTATACAGCTATTTCAAAAACGTTTCTCCTCTCCTGATTGGCTTCCATCTTGAAAGGTAGTCGTGCCTTTGCATCGAAGCGAGACATGAGGTGAGCTTGTAATGATAGAGACAAGTGAAGAATTTTCCAAGGTGTTAAAAGAGGTCTCTATCATTGCAAGGTCACCTCATGTCTCGCTTCGATGCAAAGGCACGACTGCCTTTCAAGATGGCGCAGGGAACTGTTAAGGAAACTATTAACAAATTTTCTAATTTTTATTTCTTTGGAGAAGAAATCAAGATTGGTGTCCTCCTTCCAATGGTTGGTTACTGGCCAATTGGCACGCGCATTGCCGCATCGGTGCCTTTAGCTGTCCGTGATATCATGCAGAATGGATCAATGCTGTCTGGATACAACATATCCTACGAAATCCATGATAGTGGATGTAACACAGAAAAGGGCATCCGAGGAATGGTTAATTATCAGGGAATGGATGTTATTATTGGACCAGCTTGTTCGACGGCTATGGAGCCTGTAGCTCTACTGGCAAAGATCTGGAATAAACCCATCATTACCTATGCTGCTTCTGCCAGGAAGTTCCTGGACAAGAAGATCTTCTCTACTACATCGACTGTCACAGCATATGGGAGAAGAAACACTTACCATACTACGTCTTTTGTAGCGGGCTTGATGCGGGCTTTCAATTGGACAGGTAAACTAGCTGGTATTTTTAGAGACATACCCATGCAGGATTCTGGAATGAGATTCAAATATGCGAGGCTTCGTCAAAGGGCACTTGCCTTAGGCGCGGTGTTGCGAGCAACAAAATCGTACAACTTGTCGCGCAACATTGTTACGTTGCATGTTGCAGAGCGAATGTTAAGTTGTTAAGTGCATTCTGTGGCTGTCTGAGAGTCAGAGATATTGTGAATGATCTTAACTGTTATTGCAGTGTGCGGCATTTTAAGTTCATCTGAGATCGAATGGAAAACCCTGGCAACAGAAATTCGAGAAGCGATCACACCTGCAGTCACGATACCAGTCTTTGAAAACTTCTACAAGAATCTGAAGAAAGAAACATTGCTCACAAAGGCGAAACAAAGAGTACGAGGTAAGGAAAATAGCAGATATCAGAGTGAACACTACATTAATTGCCTTCGAACAACTGCTTCAAGTCGACGCATTGGAGTCAACAATACAGTAAAAGTATAGGAACTCACAAATGCCACGACTTAAAGCAATTGTTTGACAGCAATGGAGTGTAGCTTTGATATCTTCTATTCTGGTTGCCCTTAGAAACCAACCACAGGAATCCCAGATCCAGGTCAATATCTATTCTTCCCAATCACTTTTAAATAACATAATTGCCCTGGTTTGCATACAAAAGTTTTCAAAAAAGAATTTCTGCATTTCTTTAGTTATTCTTCTGTTATGCTACGTCAACGACGTCACCGAATTCATGTACGCAGCCAAGAAACTGGGCATGACTGATGGGAACTACGCCTTTGTAACCATAGACCTTAACACGGACGTGTTCTATTCCAATAACAACTGGACTGGTAACGAGGGACCTGGAACCCAATATGACAAGGGGCTGGATGGTATTCTTGATCTGAGTGTAAAAAGACCTGTTCTATCAAGGGACTTTTTGGGACGTTATCATAGAATGAAGGCTTCATTGCCCTCACATATACGATCACAACTGAAAAATAATGTAAGTAATAGACCACTTGCGGCACGTCCTAATGCTGCTCAATTTGGAGGACAAAGCAATAGGTTTCCAATTCTCAGGAGATTGAAATTCTTTTGTTTTGTTCTCCAAATTGAGCTACTTTGACGTCACGTGAAAGGGGTCTATATTTTAACCCTCTATTTAAAGCTGAATAAACCTTTTTAGCTTGGGCGTGTTTTCCCATTTCAGACCAGGTGTCATTCTCTTGAGAATAAGATTCTTTGTTTGAGTTGTATCCATACTCATGCGTCTTAGTTTTTTGCGGCACGTCCTAATGCTGCTCAATTTGGAGGACAAAGCAATAGGTTTCCAATTCTCAGGAGATTGAAATTCTTTTGTTTTGTTCTCCAAATTGAGCTACTTTGACGTCACGTGAAAGGGGTCTATATTTTAACCCTCTATTTAAAGCTGAATAAACCTTTTTAGCTTGGGCGTGTTTTCCCATTTCAGACCAGGTGTCATTCTCTTGAGAATAAGGTTCTTTGTTTGAGTTGTATCCATACTCATGCGTCTTTTCATGCGCAACCGTTAAACAAAGAAATGATACTCAAGGGAATGATACGTGGTCTGAAATGGGAAAACATTACGCCCAAGCCGAAAAGTCTACTCTTTTGAGTATTATTATTCTTGCAAATGTCAAAAAAATACTCCAAAACAATTAGCTTTCATGTGCACAAGATTAATATATAGTTTAGGTAACATTTGTTTTTTGCTGTTTCTGTACAGACATCATGGTATGCTGCCTTTCTCTACGATGCTCTATGGCTGGCTGGACTTGCTTTGAATGCAACCATCAATGAAAGACTTGGTGTCAGAAACACCTCTGCAGTGGTTAAACACCTCTTCAATATGACTTTTCCTGGTATGATCATTAACGATATACAGCACCTCCCTCCATTTTTAAGAACGGCATTGATAATTACTGATTGCTAGTATAGAGGCTTTGCAACATCACGTGATGGCAGCCATGACAGGAGGCACAACAATAGAGTCTTTTCCCCTGGGAATCTGAATTCTTTCTCGTGTAAATAGATTAGACCAGATTCAATTGTTCCTGCCTCCTGTCATGGCTGCCTTCATGTGATGGTGCAAAGTCTCTATTAGGCACATTTCAGACGTTCAGTTGAACTTTTGCCGCGTCGAATCTAATTATCTTTGAAGGACAGCGGCTAAGAAAACGCAAGAACTACCATATGAGACATCATCTCTTTTGCTTAGCGCCAGGAGACCATATGTGTTAAGTTTGGTCTACATACTTCTACTAGTTTAAGGGAAAACAGCGCTTGACCTCAAAAGGAATTAGATTCGACGCGGCAAAGGTTCGACGTCTGAACTAGGCCTAAGCTTTAAATCGTGCAGCGGAGTTCTAGCTATTCACAAAACAATCTGCCTACGGACGTAAATAACTCAGATTTTTATATTTGTTTTAGGAGAGTCAGGCCAGGTTGTCATGGTGAACGGTACTCGAGTCCCAAGCTTCGTGGTCGGGAATTTCCGCCACGGTTTGTATGTACCAATCATAAACCACAGTATTTTTTTAACAAAAGAAGACCTGACTAGCAGAAGGCTTTTGTTTGACTCGAATATCGTATGGCCTGGAGGTACAACCAAGGTACCAAAAAGTACACCAGACTGTGGATTCAATGGAGAGTTATGTAAAGATAACAGCACGTCTGATGATGAACACTGTAAGTCTGACTATAGATTCCGTGAACAGAGTAGAACTTTAGACTGATTATGATTCCATAATTGGATGTTTTCGCTCTTTTTCGATCGATTCTGGATATATCGTTCATACACCGTCGCTAGTTAAGAAAGAAGAGCCCTTGACTTGAAAGTTTTGATACAGCAGTTTTCGTATGACTATAAAAAATTTACGGCACAACCGCACCTTGCCGTGACGGCGGTATCCGTGCCGTGTGTAAAAACATTTGAAATTCCGTACCGTATCCGCGCCGCACCGTGACCGTGCAATGTGCTGTGACTTTTCAAACTCATACAAAATCTGCTCTCACCATAACGTATGCCCGGCCCCCACCCTATCTAGCTCAGCTAACATGTATACTCCATTGTTGCTGTATATTACAGATACGTTGGCGATTTCGCTGGCAGTTGTTGGCTCCTGTCTCTTCTTGGTTCTCATTTTATATATAAGGTAAATCTTTGAAAATACTCAAGTAGCGTGAGAAGCACTCGCATGCGGCTATTGCATCTCTGCCTGACACGTCTTTCGTGCTTACGTCATTTCCTGCGTGCTTTTTCACTGAACAAAGCAAGGGGACGCGCAAGAATGGGTCTTGTTTTGGTTGTGTTACTTTTCCGATCTTGTTTTCGACGCCATTTTAAGGCGGTTTTCGCCATTAGTTTATCGACCCGCGCCTTCGATACAATAATGAGAAAATCCGCGTTAATATTCAAAATGGCGTCGAAAAAAATATCGGAAAACTGAGTAACACGACCACAACAAGACACAGTTTGGCGTAGTCCGATCCCTTAAACAAAGCTCGAAAAAAGCTGTTTTATTTGTTAAATATAGAATGCATGACTTGATCTTTATTTTACCACATGGAAATCTTGATATCCGTTTATGATATTTTGTATAGGAAGCGTCATATGGATAAAGAAAACATGTTCAAGACATGGATGTTGAATTACACGGACCTGACACCATGCTACGATGATCAGGATGAGGTGGGGGAGCAAAAATCACAAATACACATCAACCAGGTAAGGGGTGAAGAAAAACACATGAAAACTTTGATAAATTATGATATTTTATTATAACTTTATTGGCTTACTCTAAATAATCGCGCGACTTTTACGATCAATCATATTACTTGGTAGACATTTTGAAAAGTGCGATTCTCTGCCCCGCTTGAAACGACGGGTTAAAAATTGAATTCCTGTAAGGCATACAAGTCGTAAAATATCAAGTCTGTTTTGTTTCTTGCAGTTCTCAACATCACAAACGCCTAGTTTATTGTTAGCAAACGGCGATAAAATTTCTACTGGTCACTCTCTACAACCTATCTTCGCCTCTGCGCTTTACCAGGTTCTGTTTAAGTATTATATATTATAATAATTATGTTTAAGTAATTTTTATTTTTATATTTCAGTGGCGTGTCTAAGATTTCTCACGCGTGAGTTCACTTCCCACTTTTCTCAAACATGCATGTTACGAATGAACTGCAAGTGGAAAGAGCAGTCATAGGAACCCCAGAACCCCTTCCCCTAGATACGCATGCAAAATGTTGCGGTTTTTGCCCTGTTGAAGTTTAAAACGCGGTTTTGAGCTTTTTTTATTGCGCGCACACAAAACCAACGCTGCAAAGTAATGGTACTCTAGTGCATGCCACGAGGTATGAAATAAGAAAGCATTATAGCCAAGTTAAGAAGGTCCATAATAGACCTTCCCCGAATTCGTTTGGATGATCACAAAACAATAGTTTCAAGTCGAGGTTGGCCTTAAATAAAAGAATCTAGTTCAGTCTCGACCTAGAACCATTGTTTTCTTATGTAGCTGTTTCTTATTTCTTTCTCATTATATTTTAGGGTAAAAAGGTTTATGTCAAGCGTCTCCACCATGACGTACTCAATGTAACACGACAAATAAAGAACGAAATCAGACAGGTAAACTAGTAAGGGCAGCCGCATGTAAAAAAAATGACAAAATAGCAATGAAAAAGTTACGCAGAGGCTGGCACATTAATTGTCGATATCACATGAAGTGGCTCAGTTGGTTGAGCGTCGGTCTGTTGTGTAGGAGATCGGACCAACACTTAGAGTCTTAAAATAACTGAGAATAAGGTGCTGCCTTTGCCATTACATCTGCAAATGGTTATACCTTATTAATAGCGTTCCAACTAGAGACGTTGAAAGAAAACCACGATTTTATCAGTTGAAGCACTGTCAAGTGGTATCCTTTACAAACATAGTTGATTTTTTTTATTGAAATCATTGTCTGTTCTTATTTAATTCCAAGGCGTGTGAGCTGCGTAATGTCAACATCAACCCTTATCTTGGTGTATGCGTTGAACCACTAGACCTCTGTATAGTATCTGAATACTGTACCAAGGGACGTTTAAAGGTAGGTCAGGGGTGTACCTGTCTAGACCTCTGTATGGTATCTGAATACTGTACCAAGGGACGTTTACATTTAAGTAATTTCTACCTCTGAATCACTGTCCCATGGGGGTTCATAGGTGGTTCATTGATGTCCTAGTGTATTATATCTGTAAAATAAACCCCACTTATCGATCTCAATCTATTTTCAGGATATTCTTCTTGATGACTGCCTTAAATTAGACTGGAATTTCAAGATGTCCTTTTCCACCGACATTGCACGGGTAGGTTCTAGTAACTCAATCTCGTAAAGGCCGATTTACACGGTACATCGCTTACAACTGTCGCATGCAATCTTCTCACTCCACGCTCACATTGCATCGTGTAAATCAACCCTACAACTTGCTGCAGCTTTTTTCTTGTCGTACACAACAGTTGTGAGCAAGTCGGCCTTTGTAAGCAAGTCGGCCTTCGTAAGCAAGTCGGCCTAAATCGGCCTAGAGACTGAAGGACAGTCAAAGTTCTCAGGAGATTGAATTTTTTTTATTTTGTCCTCCAAATTGAGCTGCTTTGACGTCACATGAAAGGAGTCTATTCCTCAATCACGATTATATATTCAAGGTTTCTTGTCCTTACAGGGGATGGAGGAACTCCACAAAAGTAACATTGGTTACCATGGAAACCTCAAATCCACCAACATAGTTGTTGATGGTTATTGGATTTGCAAGATAGCAGACTTTGGACTACGAGATTTCAAGTTAGGAAACCGTGGATCTTTAATAAAGGAAGAACTGTCGTACAGTGGTCAGTATTGCTTGCAGGGGGTGTATTTCGGCTACAATCAAAGCGGTCCAAGCCCCAGCCCTTGTCTCTCCCAAAGTCTGTCTGTCAGCACTGATTTTTCTTGATTTGATTACAGATATGCTATGGACCGCGCCTGAACAGCTGCGCAATACCGCTGACACAGAACACACGCAAAGTGGAGACGTATACAGCTATGGTATAATCCTACAAGAGATTGTGTTACGAGAGAAACCTTATTCCACGTCTCTCCTTGGACCAAAAGGTACATTTGTTGTTCTTCAAATCCAGCAAGATTACAGCAGTTTCGTATTCGCTGTTCTTCGAAGACTACAGACCCATTATTATTTTGCTCTATTTCTCTTCAGAAATAATCCACCACGTCAAAAAGGGACTAAAACCACACTGTCGACCGAACGTTCCTCCAGATAGTGCACCAGGGACATTTAGGGAACTTATGACGATGTGCTGGGATGAGACACCAGAAAGAAGACCAACATTCTCAGGGGTCTTAAAAATCCTTAAAAAAATCAACAAAGGAAAGTAAGTATTTGGATGCTGCCTTGGTTCGCCAGGTGATGGTTAGCGTGAAAAAGGACAATTTCAAAGTGTTTGTATTGTTGAAATTGTGCATCCTCTGCTTTACCGTTGGTATTTGTGAAGATGGACCCCTTTCAAGTGACGTCAAAGCACCTCAATTTGGAGCTAAGGACAAGACAAGAGAATTTTAATCTCCTGAGAATTGGAACTTATTGTTTTGTCCTCCAAATTGAACTGCATTCCGACGTGTTGCAAGGGGTCTATCCTGAGTAAATGAGCTTGTAATCAAGGAACACAGCGGTATTTTATGATCTCCAGAAAAGTACTGTCCATTTGTGTTTAAATTCAGTATAAGTTTGTCTTCCACAGAGCGACAAACATCGTAGACAACATGCTGTCAATGATGGAAAAATACACCAATAACCTAGAGTCCCTCGTCAAAGAACGAACGCGGCAGCTTGAGACTGAGAAGGCCAAGACAGATGAGTTACTTTACAAAATGATGCCTAGGTATGACGTCATCAATAAATACCTTGACATAATATATTTATATCTTGTTTACTGTATGTGTATGTGTGATGCTAAGTTTGCAATTAGAAAAGACCAAGCGTTCCTTGCTCATTTGTTTTGTTAAGCTAAGGTGCTGTAACGCTGCAGCAAAATCGTACAATTTGCAAGTAAAATTAAAAATAGATTGTCACAATGTTACGTGCATGACAACAATATATCATGATGTACTAATTAACAGATCGATATTGTATTAGTGAATATTCCCCTTCACATTTTCCTGCGTCATCTTGAAAGGTAGCCGTGCCTTTTCATTGAAGCGAGACGAACGGTGAGCTTGCAATAATAGAGACCTTTTTTAACACCTTGGACAATTATTCACATGTCTCTATCATTGCAAGGTTTCCTCATGTCTCGCTTCGATGCGAAGGCAAGCCTACCTTTCAAGATAACGCAGGGAACTGTGAAGAGGTCTATTGGTAACACGTTATAAATGTATTGACTATTTGATAGGAGTATCGCTGACCAACTCAAGACCGGTTTACAGATGAACGCCGAGAGTTATGAGCACGTGACAGTTTTCTTTAGTCAGATATTAGGCTTTACAGAAATAGCAGAACAAAGCTCGCCGATAGAGGTAACTATGCGTAGCGAATCAAAGGCACAATTACAGTTACATCGCATCTTTTTCCCGCCATTATTAATTGTTTACTTGGATAATTAGCGCATGCGCATCGTTTTTAACCGCTGTCCACCCAGCAGATTACCTATGAAAGAAATGAATGGGAGGTTAGGCAGGTACCAGGCAAAATTATAACCAAATATTAAGCCCGATCTGCCCCTATTTTATGTAAATACAGGATGATATTGGTATTAGTTATGTGCAAGTTATAAGCAAGTTATAAGCCTGGAAGAAAGGTTATTATAACCGGCCCTGATGTACCATGGATATAGACCCCTTGCAGCACGTCGGAATTGAGCTCAATTTGGATGGCAAAACAATGGGTTTCCAATTCTCAGGAGATTGAAATTCTTTTGTTTTGTTCGTCAAATTGAACTGCTCTGATGTCACGTGCGAGGGGTCTATAGTCTATTTGCTTAACTTTTATTATCTTTATTTGCAGCTAATTAACCTTCTAAATGATCTGTATTCATTGTACGACACGGTTATTTCTCGTTATCATGTCTTTAAGGTAAGATTTTATGAATACATCTGATGAGGGCTTGATCTCTATCCCCACCCCACCCCCTACTTTCTCACCGTACAGTACCCTGTTCAAATCTAATTGTTACTTCATAGGTAGAAACAATGTGTGATTCCTACCTCGTGGTCTCAGGATTACCTGAAAGAAATGGCAAGAGACACGCGGCAGAGATCGCATCCATGGCACTACACCTTTTATTTTATTTCAAAGATTTCAAAATACAGCACTTACCTGATCAGAGTTTGAAATTCAAAATGGGTATTCATACAGGTAAGCTGTGCATGTGGGCAGCCATTCACGGTGAATTCGTTACTATAGACCCCCATAAGATATCACTTGACCATGGCGGGTTACCTGTGGTAGAACAGAAGTAGATTGGACGTTGAGTTATGTAAGCACCTGGATAGTTTTCGCAATAAAGTAGGAAAAAAGAATAGAAACATAATAACCCCTTGTAGCACGTCGGAATGCAGCCAAATTTGGATGACAAAACAATAGGTTTCCAATTCTCAGGAGATTAAAATTCTTTTGTTTTGTCCTCCAAATTGAACTGCTTTGTCGTCACGTGCAAGGGGTCTATAACTGTCCTTTTGCGTATTGTACACGTATTTTTGCTTGCACACGTTACGTTGGCGGTATTCAACAATAAATTTCTCAATGTAGCCTCCTTTATTTTAAAATACCATCAACATGGCCGTCTGGATACAGAGTCTTGAGTACAGGCGTTTGAACCTAGTAAATCAAAATGTCTCTCTCTTGAAACCAGGTCCATGTGTAGCTGGTGTTGTTGGCCTAAAGACACCACGGTATGATATCTTCGGCGAGACGGTCAACGTTGCTAAGCAACTGGAAGCAACAGGATTACGTAAGACAATACAATAGTAGCGACAATTTTAGTCGTATATATGGCCCATCCCTCTTCCCGCTTCCCCCTCGATTGTCGATTCCATATAGTTTTTCCAATAGACGTCCTCCTTAGCTAGGGTGTAATGCTTTCACATTTCAGACCAAGTGTCATTCTCTTGAGAATAAGATTCTTTGTTCATATTCATGTGTTTTCTCATGCGCAACCGTTAAACAAAGAAATGATACTCTAGAGAATGACACGTGGTAGGTCTAAAACAGGGAAAACATTACGCTCAAGGTAAAGGGGTCCATTATCGTATTCTTAGGCCTCACTCTTTCCTCCTCTTTCCTTAAAAATTGGATCGGATTGGTACCCAAGTAGGTCTAACGAGCGAGAACATAGAGGAAGCAATTTGACTTTTAAGATATATGTCTTTGTAGCCTTTATGTCGACTTTTGACCGACTGTCTTTGTCCTTTGTCTGTGACATGTCCTTCTATCTTATTACAGCGCAACACATTCACATGAGCGAAAAATGCAAGTCGTTTCTTGAAGAGATTGGAGGCTTTGCTTACGAAGCAAGATATAACATTCTCGTCAAGGTATCTATTAACACTTGCTTTAGGTAAACAACTAGGTCACTTGATCAAATTCAATATTGGATTACACTTTAGTAGGTTTCTGTTTACAACTAGATCACATGACCACATTCCGCAATATTGGTGGTTTTCACTTCGGGGGGGGGGGGGGGAAGGTACTTCGGGTCGTTTCATACGGGGATGCTCCACCCGGACTCTCAACCCCTTCAAGTACCCTTTTCTATACCAAATTTCAGCAAAAAAGTACCCCTTTCATATACCATTTTGCCTGAAAAGGTACCCCTTTTATATACCTTTGAAGAAAAGCTACCCCTTTTTATACCAAAACTCACAAATTCCCACCTCTTTTCTATACCTGCTGCCTGAAAAAAGTACCCCTTTCGGGCGGAGCGTACCCGTTTAGTCCATTATAGAGAGTACCCACCCCCACCCCCCCCCCCCCCACCACCCCGGGTTTCAATTACAACTACTGAGCTCTCGTGACCACCACATTTGATGCTATATTGGTTCGGGATCGATTCAAATCCAATGACTTATTTTTCAGGGTCTAGGTAAAACGACGACGTACTTTTTAACAGGGAAGAAAGTTGCGTAAGAGAAGGTTATGATGAGGTGCAGCTAGCGTTACCTAAAGGTACCGGAATGTCACGCAACGCAATAAATATATATTTGCAATATGGCGACCTAAGAGCAGATCTCGTCACACAAGACCTTTACATACTGAGTTAAGCTCTCTTAAATGAAATGAAAAATGCGAGTAATTTGGTAAAGAACGCGTTATATATTGACTAAAGCGTGACACAACCCGGGCGACATATTAAAATGCTGAATTGCACAAAAGATCATAAAACCGCAAATGTGTCACGCAAGAATTGTTACACATGTCTGTGACAAGTAGTATGAAGAGCCATGGGGTAACGCAAGAGTTGTTACACATGTTTGTGACAAGTAGTATGAAGGGCCATGGAGTAACGCAAGAGTTGTTACACACGTCTGTGACAAGTAGTATGAAGAGCCATGGGGTAACGCAAGAGCTGTTACACATGTTTGTGACAAGTAGTATGTTTGAACATAGTTAATGGAGTGGAATGGTTTGGAAACCTATTGTTCTAGGCTTTTGTATGGCTAGCGATGTTGAAACGTACTATCACGTGATATTGACCGTGCACAATGAACCAAAGCAAGTATGGCTGAAAATACTAGTTTCCGTACTATTTTCATGTACGAACATTATGAAAGAGTAAAATTTTCATGCTAAGATTACGAAGAAGGGGGAAAATAATTCCGCGCAGATACAGTTAAGTTACTAGATGGTAAAAGAAAAAAAGTTCAAAAAGGTGATTCCCTTTTTAGTAAACAATTAATCTCTGTCATATAGGAATAATAAACAAATATCTCCTTTTTTAGAATATTTCTGAGAAAAAAATCGTCTGTGTTTCCTAATTTACGATGAACAAACGCTGCTACTTTTCCTTCTCTGTGCACGGTCAACGTCATATAACAATAAAAAAGTCGAACAAAAACCTACAACAATAGGTTTCCAAACCATTCCACTCCATTAACTATGGTTTGAACTAGGCTTAACATTGATATTTGTGAATATTTTGACTCTGAAATGCGGCGAACCCTGAGCAAATGAGTCTGTAATCAAAGAACACAGCGGTAATTTGGGAACTCGAAAATGGTCTTATTCAAGCTGACAATTACGCCGAAAAAAAAAATTTAAAAATATTTTAAAAACGTTTTATAATTGTATCTATTTAATGCGTACTTCTTTTCAATAATAAAACTATAAAAAGATCAAATAAAATGTTAACGTCAAAATAAAGAAATCAAAATAATAAAATATCGTTATAGTTTACCATGTTAATATAGCTTCCGGGCAGTCAGTGTATATAATGTTTAAAAGGAATCAAGATGGTTCAAAACTGACCCAATAAAATGATCGAATTTTTCGGACATCAAGCTGCGGTTTTTACAACAGAGACTAAGAAAAGCTTGTTATCGTGGTCCACGTAGACATTTTTTTTAGAGTGGATCCGTTGAGAAGAGAGTACGTGCGGTTGTCTTGACGACCAAGGGTAAATTTGGTATTTCCCTTGAGGGCTGTGTTAAAATAGATTGAAACTTTGATTTGGGTAGAAACGGAAAACGTTATTTATTTATTGATTCATACATCCTTCCTTTTATCCATCCATTAATCCATCTTTCCAATCATCAATCTATCCATTTATCCATCCATTCATGCATCCATCCATTTTTTCATTCATTCATTCATCCATCCATTCATTCTTTCATTCATTCGTTCGTTCATTCATCCATCCTTTCATTCTCAATTGATGTAGGAGTTTCAATATTCTTTATAGACTTTAATTTATGGCCTCGCATTCCTTGTAGTATATCATAAAACAAACACAAATTGTCTCTAGCTCTAGTTATAGGAAGGGAAACCAGATTAAAAACAGAGGAACAGAATATCAGCAATTATCAAAGCGGCGATCAGTGCCGTGTGCATTTTCCCGTCCACATGATTAATTGGGTCTAAGATCAATGACATCAGTACTCACTGCCCTCAAGAGAGTGTTTGTATGGAAGGTTAAGGTTAAGTGTAGATGTTATATAATTCTTGAAGTTGCCGCGTGAGCGCTCAGAGATAAAGTGAAGTCACTAAACCCGTGAAAGATGTTACATTAATTGATTATCAATGAAATACCTTTATTTCTCTATTTCAAAAATTTGATATTTTTACATGTGAAGATAACATGTTATTTTCACATGTGAAAATATCGTCACTATGGTTACCTAATTTTTATTGCAAAAAAAAGCTTTCTTTTCTTTTTCATTGATAATTATATAATAAACAGAATATTACATGGGCGCATGGAGATACGAATTTTGTCTTCTCGTGTTGAAAATCTCTCACTCGTTCGCTGCGCTCACTCGTGGGAGATCTTATCAACACTCGAAGATAAAATTCGTATTTCCGCCTGCCCATGTAATATCCTCTACTTAATACACTTTAGTAGACCCTAATTCCATTGTTTTCTTTTGTTAAGAAGCTATTTTTGTTTCATGGGTTTAGTGTTTTCACTCCATAACAAAACTATACGGTCAAGTGAAGTGATAAAGAAATGAAGAAATATTGATCAGGAATTAAAAACCCGATTCTTAAACAAATATTATATATCTGCTGGTTAAACATGATGAAAAAAGTAACAATACCAAATAGAAATAATCACTTGCATTAAAATGCTCATTTTAAAAATAGAAAAATGATCCTCCATTTCCATGTAAAAAAAACAAAAACAAAAAACAAACACACAAGCAAACAAATAAAATCAGTAGTATCATAGACCATATTCAAGAAAATTTAAAATAAAATAAAAAAATAATTAAAATTAAATCTAAAAAAAGAATTTCAAAAATCATGCCCTATCCAGTGCCACATAACCGTATAGAAAATATATGGAAGTATCCCCCCTAACTCTGTATCAACTCTGGGCTTACATGTTCGTGCCCAATTGATGATTGATTTGACTAAGAGACGGTTATATATCTTCCTCGATCTAGTCTTTTAAAAACTTACATCCACACCTAGGACCTTTTAACAGATCAAAAGCATTAAACAAATGAATATCCGAAAACAAATACGGGAAATATCGTCAATATAATTGATTTATGAATGAACAGAATGGTGTCATACATACTCTTAACCTATTTAAGATTTTAAAAATTAATTAATTTACTGACTGAAAGCTCTTATTTATAAAATATTTGCATTTTGCTTGCTTGCGTATACGTACACATCTTTCTTATCTTGGACCGAAATTAAAGTGAGAAACCGCTTTTGTTATTACAACAGGCTCAAATCACGACAATTCTTGACATTCCCTTATTACGCTTGATATCTCTGCTACTAGAATCCTTTTCGTAGTCCTTTCTGTTAACGTCGGCCTAATTAATCTTGCGACTCCCAAAGCGGCTCAAATATTTGAATAAGAAAAAGATTTCGAAGAGGATTCTTGTGGTAGTGGTATCAAGGTGTGATATCAAATACAGGAAAGAAAATCGAATATCTAACCTTAAACCCCCCGTGAAAACGTAAATTGAAAAAGCCCACGAACCCGATTCTAAAGAATTCCGCTCCAAGCAGCATTCAAAGTGCATTTTTTTCAATTATCCTTTTCATTATGAAGCTACAATCAATCATTGAATAGCAATGCTAATAGACTCAATAGCTAAAAACATACCAAAAACATTAAAACATTGTCCGAAGGCGCCTCAACGTCCACGCCTACTTAATCCGCGAAATGTGATTGGCTGAGAGAAACGAAACTTCAGTTTTATGAGATGGAAATAGCCACGTAGGAAGTGTAGCCACGGCAGACTTCGACGGCATTAGAATGGTCAACAACAGAAGTTTCATCTTGGATATCCAAGTGGAATTCCCTTAACAGGTATATATTGATTCAATTCAAGCTATTCTGGTGTTACTTTATTCCTCTAATTCTTTTTAACTTATAGCAATTTTAGCTATAAATCGTCTACTAAAATATCAAGTTATGGATCGATAAAACTGATCTTTCACTGATCAAGAATCAGAACGCGTTCAAAATGTTATTTTATCATGTTATTTTCTTCCTGTAATTTACGAATGAAAATATTGAGACTTTAATGAGCCGCTTGTTCTCCTGAAGCTGTTTTTTCGCTTCTGTTTTGAGTACATATTTTGATATCAAAAGAGCCGGACGTGATGTTTGGTTATTGCAGAGTGTTTGTTTGTCCTGGCGCAGCGAGCTCGAGTAGCTAGGAAGAATTACTGAATTTTCTATATGGAGCAGCTCTAACGGTTTATATTATGGTAGGCTTAGTTAATATCATGTTGTCAAGGGACAAGCTTGAGCGTTTGCTTCTTACGTGGTGTAAATCAAAGTAATAATTAAATAGATAAATAAATAAATAAATAATAATGCTATGATGATAATATAATAATAATGATAATGATAATAATAATAATAATAATAAAAATAATGGTATGATGAAATATGATAATAATAATAACTGCAATAACAATGATAATATTAATAAATAATAATGCTATGATGATAATATAATAATAATAATAATAATAATAATAAGAATGGTATGATGATAATATGATAATGATAATAATAATAACTACGACAACAATGATAATATTAATGAATAATAATGATGATAATAATAATAATATTACATCGGGGTGGGCCGTGGAAGAAGAGATATTTCACAACAACTACTATAGACCCCTTGGAATGCAGCTCAATTTGGAGGGCAAAACAATAGGTTCCAATTCTCAGGAGATTAAAAAATTTTTGTTTTTGCCCTCGAAATTGAGCTGCTTTGACGTCACGTGCAAGGGGTCTATTGCAGGGGGTTAAGACCCTTTTGATACATTCAGGAGCGTTTTATCTACTCGGTAAAAAAAGTTGCTCTCTTCTTCTCCATTCGTGGCTTCAAAAAAATCTGTTAACATTTTGTCTGGTTTTTCCCCCCAGAAAATTTGAGTGCTTAGCTGTCACAATATACTCTTATTCCATTTTTCTGCTATTTATATACATCAACAAGGAGATTGTTTTCAAAGGTTTCGTTTCCAAATCTGCACGCAAGACCCATACTCTAAGGTATGTACGTTCACAGTTACTGAGTTTGTCAAATTTGAATTGTGATACTTATTAGTTATATATGTTAAGCGGACATCCTAGCGGGCAACTAATCGCATTTTCCCTAATAGATGTTATTACCATATTTATTTTAAGACGAGCCTCTGTACAACGAGCACCTCTTTTAAGCGGGCATCATGCAAAGTCCTGAAGGTGTCTGCTTAATAAGAGGCTCACTGTGTTCACCTTTTCGGTCCCCTATTCTGTTATTACCATATTTATTTTAAGACGAACCTCTGTACAACGAGCACCTCTTTTAAGCGGGCATCATGCAAAGTCCTGAAGGTGTCTGCTTAATAAGAGGCTCACTGTGTTCACCTTTTCGGTCCCCTATTCTGTTATTACCATATTTATTTTAAGACGAACCTCTGTACAACGGACACCTCTTTTAAGCGGGCATCATGCAAAGTCCTGAAGGTGTTTGCTTAATAAGAGGCTCACTGTGTTCACCTTTTCGGTCCCCTATTCTGTTATTACCATATTTATTTTAAGACGAACCTCTGTACAACGGACACCTCTTTTAAGCGGACATCATGCAAAGTCCTGAAGGTATCCGCTTACCAAAAAAATACTCACTGTGTCTGTCCTTTTACTGCTTTTAGTCCCCTATTCTATATATTGTAGGAAAAGAATTTTCAAAATTAAATTGAAATCAATTTTGTTTCAAGTTTTGGAGAATGAAGATGCATACTTGGATGTTTCTCAATTGATATCAATTATTTCAAAAAATAAATAAATAAATTTATCATATGACCGTATTTCACTGTACGCGTGATTCTAAAAAAAACCTTTGGGGAAAATGTCGTCAGCAAAAAAAGTACGCTTTTCCGAAAAGTGTAATAATTTCCCGTTCGGACTCGCCGTTCGGACTCGCTGCTGTCAATCATGTAAAAACTACGCATTTTGATTCGCATTTATTAAAAACGCTTTGAAATCGATTTTTTATATGTGGTCATATGATAAAATGCTTATTGACTGAGTTAAGGTCGGTCCGAACGGGAAAATATTTGGCTCTCGGTCCTTGGCACGGAACTCGCTGCGCTCGTTCCGTACTTCAGGACCTCGAGCCAAATATTTTCCCGTTCGGACCTCCCACTCAGTCAATAAGTACATAAAAATAAATAATAATAATAAATAAATAGAAATAGAATAAAATATAATAAATAAATAAATAAATGTAAACAGAATACGTATTATAATTTAATTGGTAGAACTGACTTCAGATTTGTTTTCATCGAACTAATTATCATTATTGTAATATCCGTTTCTTTTTTTCTTTTGTCTTTTGTCTTTTGTTATCTTGTCTTTGATATTAATCCTGAATTTAGTATATACATTACCTGACTTCAGCTAGTAATTATTACAGTTTTCATTTAATTTCATAACTATTCTACAACCTGCCTAGATTAGCAAAGCTATCAGCAGGTTGTGCAACAACTGTAATTAATTTAATTTCATAACTATTCTACGACCTGCCTAGATTAGCAAAGCTATCAGCAGGTTGTGCAACAACTGTAATTAATTTAATTTCATAACTATTCTACAACCTGCCTAGATTAGCAAAGCTATCAGCAGGTTGTGCAACAACTGTAATTAATTTAATTTCATAACTATTCTACAACCTGCCTAGATTAGCAAAGCTATCAGCAGGTTGTGCAACAACTGTAATTAATTTAATTTCATAACTATTCTACAACCTGCCTAGATTAGCAAAGCTATCAGCAGGTTGTGCAACAACTGTAATTATTTTATTTTATTTCAAAATAAAAATGATTGAAAAATGATTGATGATTGATAATATCATCCATCATATAGTATTAGATTTTGAGCCATAGAGTTTTATAGCAGGCTTTCCGGTCCTCAATCAAGCTGAGATGTCTCACAATTACTTGAAGTTTGCAGTCCTTTAAGGAAATTAATGAGAACTCCTTGAATAAAAGCCGGTGTCCACGTGCCCTCCACTGCTCACATGCTTCACGTCATATGGTTATATAACGTATTGAGACACGTGTCAAAAGCGGGGAAAAATATAGATGCTCTCAACTCTTACTGAGGTATAGACAACGTAGGAGATAAATGATTCAGTAACACAAGTTCGACTGCTTTAGCATTTTTTATTTCTCGCGCAACGCAGCAAAAAAGTCGTCATTTTGAGTTGCAAGGTTTTGACTTCAGATCAAAAACTTGCAACTTCGAGATTACGATAAGAATTGTTCCATCTGACATGTTACACGAAAACAACTCAACCTTTCGCGCAATAGCGTTGCGCTAAAAATCGTCGTTGCAAATTGTCTCGACCGTGTAACATCGCCTTAGGGACGGTGCCTACTATTGTTGACGCGCACACGTACTGCGCATCTTCATCGAGGGATTTTAATAGTCATTACTCGAAGGTTCACGAAAAATAGCGTTTATCCTCAATAAAATATTAAGAAACACATGATTTTAAGTAACTCAGTCCTGTTCAAGAGATATTTTCCTTAATTTTCAAGCATTATTAACGAAGAATATTATGCTGATATTTCCATCGAATTATCTCTTTTAGATGCCTGATGACCCCTAACTTTTTAAACAGATTTTGTCAGCCCTTTGCTAGTATGAGATAATTCATATAATTGTTTTGAAATAAAATTGATTTCCAATTCCGAGTTTTTTTTTCTTTTTATTGTCACTGGAAGTTTTATTTATATTAATGCTAATGTCAAACGCAGTCGAACTTATTTTGAATCGAAAGGATGCTTAAGAGTGTGAGATCCTTTTCCGTTTGTTTGCCAGTCATTGTGACAGTATCATTTTATGCTAATGAGGAGGCTGGACTGCGATATTAAAATATATCGATCTTCCATCAACGGAAATGAATGTAGGATACTATACAAGACCTACTTGAATTCGCTATCAACTATTGCCACGTAGCACGGCTTAGAAAAAGAAAATAATTATGAGACAAGCTTGAATCGAAGGCTCTGTAAAATATCAAGTTTCAGAACGAACTCAAGGTCAACCAATCAGAATTGAGGATTCGACAATTAATGATTTTGATTAGCATTTCGCTCGGAAAATGCTAGAAAAATAGTTGATCCATAATTCCTCTCGGGTAACGCGATTAACTCACCTGAATGAGATTTAAATTTAGAATGTAATTAATAATGGTAATAGAACTGAGTTGAGTGCAATTTGGGCTGAAATCGCAAGAGTGATTACAAAATTGCACGACCGCGCAGCGGGAGTGCAATTTGTTAATCACGAGTGTGATTTCTGCCCAAAATTGCAAGACACTTAGTTCTATTACCTATTAATCATTTCCATTTTGAAACTTAATATATTAAAATACTCAACAGTTATATGTAGCTTCAAAAGTGATTGTTTGACAAAATGATGCAATTAATGATTCAAAATAGTGCAATTAATGCTTAAATCGCACACTTTGTAGCCAATCAGATTGCAGGATTTGCTAATGATTTCAAAATGGATATGATTAATGCCAAAATTCAACGTATATATTTCTACTGATGCGGTATACAACGGTTAGCAAAAACTCTGAAAAAAATTAAATATATCAATATATCTGGTGCATCATGGGTAATTTCTGAAAGAAAATCTATTAAATAAGTGTTAATATTAAACTTTTTTGAAAGAATATTATATGATAGTGCTGACTAAGTGTATTTTGTTTAACATTTTGGCGAGAAAACAACATTTTTAAAACAATTAATAGAGGATATGCAAATTTGTATATATCGATATATTTGAATTTTGCAGAATTTTTGCAAACCGCTGTATCTATAGATATATAAGATATATACTATCTTAGACTTAGGATTTTCGGGATCGGAAATCATCAATTCAGTGAAGATACTGGAAGATTGGGGATTAAAAATAAAGCTGTTGATGAAGGGCCGGTCATAGAAAATCACAACGGACTGTGATTGGTTAGAAAATTTAAAGCCGCTCAGCTGGTGAAGTGAGCTGGTTTATGTTTATCAGAAAGGTATTTTGATAATAGATCTTTCCCGAATTCGTTTGAGTGACGACCACGCAAAAAAAATTGTTTCAAGTCGAGGTTAGACTTGGTAAATGTATGGACGCATCAAGTCCAACCTCGACTTGGAGTCATTTTGTATCGTGGTCCACAAAACAATGGCCCCAACTTTAGGTTGCAATAGACTTGATAAAACACAGTAAATGTATGAACAAATTAAACCCGAATTCGACTTGGAGCCATTGTTTCGTGGTCGCTAGAGCAAATTCAAGAAAGGTTTTTACTTCTTGAAGATTTTTTTCTGCTCATTTGTTTGATTCTAATCGAGAAGATCCGGCGTCTTTTATGGTTGAATTTATGCAGATCAAGTTGCTATAGAAAAAAAAAAATAAATAAATATAGAGAAAAAGCAGGGAAAGAGAAAAAAAGAAAGAATAGGAAATAGGAAATTTGACTGGCAGGACAAAACTGCGGATTAACGCGTACGTCTGCATGCTATCGATCACGTTCAGTCCACTTTTTTGGTGTCAGCCAACAAGAAAACATCCAAAATTTGACTCCAGGCTGCAAGGAGCAATTAAGAACCCACTTCTATTTCAAGGTTTTCGGTAAAATGGTTTTTATTGTTTTTACGTTGTTCATTAATGCCAGGTGAATTCACTTCTCTCAGCTCGAACGGCCTTATTAGTCAACAGCGAATATTTTGTTCGTAGACATCATTCAGGTTTTAAGCTCGATAAACAGCAGCTTTTACTCCAAAATAAAGAAAATAAAACTCATCCGTGGAAAAATTCACAAAATATCTAAAATTACATATATAAATTCAGTACATATTTCGTTGTTGTTGTTGGAAAATATTTCGTTTTGACAAGCGATATCAGAAAATATTTGGAATTTTTTCGCTATTGCAAACAATGCACAGTGAAATAACTGTCCAGAAAACCGCAGGCTCAAGAGCTGAACTGACTTCGTGTATCAGTGCACGTTTGGATATGATATCGGCAGCGCAGATGTTTTGCCACATCAGCCGTCGTAAGAATAGACTCATCTCCTGCAGTTTTAAAGATCGAACCGACAAGCAAATTTTAATTGACTAAATGAAAATGCACTATTCCTTCATTTCTTTAAGGGTTTTCAGAAATAAATCTGCTCTTGATTAAGCTTCAAACACGGCGCCCAACCGATAGAGCATGCGCGTATTAAGCACTTCATTTTAAGAGTTTTTAAAATTTTCGATAAACTCGAACGTTCGATTTTCAAAAATTAGTAAAATGTAATACATGCTGACGGTTTGAATTTATAATTGGTAATTCTCTCTCTGTCTCTCTCTTTCTCCCCCCCTCCCCCCTCTCTCTGTCTCTCTTTCTCTCCCCCCCCCCCCCTCTCTCTCTCTCTCTCTCTCTCTCTCTCTCTCTCTCTCTCTCTCTCTCTCTTTTCTCTCTCTCTCTCTCTCTTGTCTCTCTCTTTCTCTCCCCCCCCCCTCTCTCTCTTGTCTCTTTTTTCTCTTTTAAAGCGAATTCAATTAGCAAAAGAACAAACAGGATCGCCAGCGGTAAGGCTCGAGGTAAGAAGTCGACCGCGGTAAAATTGTTTCGAGCAGACTCCTTTATCAAATGCAAAAGCTGAACCTTTGATATCTCATAATAAGAGAAACAATGACAAACTCATGAAGGGTGATAGAGTTTAATGTTGTTTTTACGTCGAGAGTGTAAGACAAACAAAAGACTTCCTCTCATTCGCTTAAAGCCGGATCAAAGTTATCATTTTTCAGATAACAACGAAAGTCTAGAAAATGCATAAATCTCATTGAGTGCGGTAAAAGCGCTAGCAACAGCTGTATGCACTAGTAAGCACAGCTTGAAAAGACTGGAACTCTAAAAAATTGGAAACAACGTGAACTGAAAAAACCATATCAGTGAGTGAGAGCTCCGAGCAGAAGAGAAGCGCTTTGAGGGTTTCTCATGCAGCTATGAAAACTGGAGGAACATATCATTATTAAAAAGAAGGTAAATTACATGACTGGTCAAGTTGAGAATCGGATGAGCAACAGAATCATGACGGTTATCGTCTCACGATAAAACCAACTTAATTTCATGAGAGCTCACACTCAGTAGAGAAACACTTTGAGGTCTTCCCATGCAGCTACCAAAATTGAAGCGATGAATAATTATTAAGCAGAAGATAAATGTATAAACATGAATAGATAAATATGTACGGGTTTTATTACGCATTTCGCAGGCCTCAAATATAATATACAAAAATTTAGCTATAAAATATAAAATTGCTTTTACAATATTTACAAAGATCAGACTATGAAAATAATATGATGTTTAAAAAATGACTTTGTATGGTAAGTTTAGACTTGGATGGGCAACAAAATGACGGTTGTCGTCTCAATATAATGCCAACTTTATTCTATAAGGGTAGAAACACATAACAGTTGAATACAGAGAAACTAGCGGCCCTCGTCTTCAGTGTTTATCGAGGTTTTGCTACGTGGAAACAACCAGGTTCGCACTTATGCCGTTTCCACATGAAGATAATGAGGAATCTTGGTGTTCAGCTGCGTGTTTTGGTTGGGTAAACACTGAAAACGGTTTTTTCTTTCCGATTAATATTGAAAGCAGAAAACTTACAATTAAGAAAAACCATTAGACCAATTACTTCAAAATTGTAAAAGTGAAAATTCAATTCGCCAAAATATTTTGTGTTTTATTTTTATTTTTTGTTTTATCTGATTTAATTTTTCAATTTTTTTTTCAAGTTTTAACCGTTTTTAAATTTTCAGTGTCAAAAATCAAAATACGTTTCTCGGTGGAAGGAAAGCGATCTAGCGCGCTTATTTTAGTTTGTTTTAACAGCAGCTGTGCAAAGAGAAACATTTACTATTTGTCGTTGATTTTCTCAGATTCTAGTTCATCCTTCGAAGACCATATTTTTTTTCAAGTAGTCGTATATACTGTTAGGTCCTTGACAGCACTGTTGTTGTTATTGTTGTTGTTGTTGTTGTTTTCTATCCTTCGGCAATAGTCATTTAAAGTCTTGCTTGCCATTTAGTTCATCAAATTTATTTCTATATGCTGTTAAATATACTAACGTCATTTTCTCTGTCTATACATCAGTTATCTATATCTTCATAAACAAGTGTTCACGTGGTGTACATGGTGAACAACTCCTTTGTGAATACAACTTCAAATTTCGTCACTAAAGTCGCCTTTTCTTATATAGCTTGGAGTTTAAAACCTTCAAAGAAAGATTCGCCTATACCAACCATGATTAACCACTGTGGATGATGCCTTGAATTGCGTTTTTTGAGGAAAGAGATTTTAAAAACACTTGAAAAGATCGCATTTTCAACCCGCTTTCGCCTACGCAATGCGATGAAGATTAAATTTTTTGGTGCATGTAAAAGTGTTCTCGTCGGATGCAAATTCAAAACGATTCTAGACCTGAAAATGCATGCCTCTTGAATCCCTGACTGAAAGCTTCGTCATATTAACTTGGTAAACATACTCGAATAGTTTTAAGCTTGACACGGGTACTTCATTATAATTATTTATTGTATCTATTTTGAGTTGTATAATCTGATAAATTCACATCAGTATATAAAATATCAAAATATACTTCGTAATTAAGGTGTCTCAAAAGAGCTTTCTAAATCAACACCAACCAATAGCTAGCTTTCAACATATAATTAATATCGTATCGTACACAGGCATTGCTGGTTTTCAATGCCGCCATGTTGGATGTATTTAACAAAGATTTGTCATTAGTCTCTTGTGTTATATCATCCAACATAATAATAATAATAATAATAATAATAATAATAATAATAATAATAATAATAATAATAATAATAATAAGCTAATTTATATAGCGCCTAACTCCCTTTAGCCCAAAGGCGCTGTTTACAGATATCTATGTATAAAACTAAAAATATGTACTACGTTTTATGAAAAATAAAAGTTTTGAGTTTTTTCTTAAAAAGTTCTAAACTGTTCGTGGTTCTTAAATCGAGGGGAAGTTCGTTCCACAGCTTTGGTGCAGTAACGTAGAATGCTCTTTCTCCATATCGAGAACATGGCCACCGTGTCTTTTGTTATTTCAATTTCTTGAGAATGATTGAAAATCAGCAATACTTTTATATTTAACTATTTTACATTCGATGCAAACCGCTGTTTTTGAAGACCACAGACTCATTTGCTCAGGCTTAGCCTCGTTTATAAGTCAGCTATTCTTAGACACCATTAAAAGTCCGTGGGATTTCAAAACATTGGTATTATTCAACTTGCACCGCATTCTTTACATTACAGTTGACTTCTGCAACATTAGCAACAGCCAACTGTAATGTAAAGAATGTGTAAGTTGAATAATACCATGCTAAACTTAACTTTTAACATAATTTTAAGACAAAGATAAATGGGGTTCACCGGCTTTATTTTAGAGCTACAAAAGTTTGAAGAAGTGAAAAACTTGTTTTCGCTCAACAAAACATTCAAATGACGACGTCTTCACGGTAGTGCGCGCACACTGAACTCATGAGTAGAGAGGCTGCGTGTGAACAATGCCCACGAACAATTACAAGAGAGCGCGCCATGTGAATTCCCGGTTGGGCCATTTTTAGCATCCGCGTACAAATAATTTTCGCCATACCCTACTCCTGTGCGTCAAAAATTGTGTGCTTCATCCAAACCTGGAAGTAGCGAAAGCATGTAAAAAAAATTGGGGAAAAACATAAATTTCGCGTCTTTTTGAGTGTTCAACAGCCTCAGTCGCGTTTTATCTGAGAACAAAACATAGCCAATCCTGATCTTTTTGCTTTATCTAATAGATTTTGTCGAAAAATATGAGAAAAGTCGACAAAAATTATGTTGTTTTTGAGCTCGTGCGCACACGTCCACGCCATCAAAATTAAAAACTTTGCTAAAAATAGCCCAACCGGGAATTCTCTTATTTATGCTCTCTTGCCACGAACGAGCTCCACGAACGTCCTTAATGTGCTTTATTTTATATACTCCATCAAATTCTACTATTTTGCTAAATTTTTATCTGGTTTCTAAAACGATTAACTCACAAAATCGATCTGTCCAAAAGTTGATTACTCGTTGCGAGACGAATCCTTTTTTTAAGTATTTGACGTCATTATCAGGTTGCCAAGGCAACGTCACCTCACCAATCGACGAATCATAACGCGCGATATCTCTATTTTATATATAGAACTTGTCAGCTGTTAGCTATAGACCAATCCCAGTGTGTGTTAAATCGCAGAAAGATAGACCGATCATACATAACTCACTGCTAATGTTTGTTGTATCGGTGGTGAAAAAATCATTTCGACTCTACATGTCAGGGACCGAATAAGATAGCTCTAACGCCGCAAAATCGTGCCCGAAAAAATCGGTATGTATTCAAATAATATGCATGTTCGACTGAACTCTTATATCCTTTCAGTTGAAAAAATGCCCTAATATCCGAAGACCATGCGTCATTGGCCGGTAAAAGAGCAATACGTTGCGGATTCCTAACCACCGATCAGTAATCGGACTATAAAATTATCAATCATTTTTCGTATTGTTTGTCTAGAGAAATAGCAGTAAATAAGGTGTAGAAAAATTCTCCTAATTTTGTAAAATATTCGACGCTGAAATTTTATGTGTTTTAGTCCTACATATCATTTTGCTGTGTTGTTGTTGTTTCTGATTGTCGTTTAGAAATGAAAAATAATAAGCAACTTTGGACGAGGTTGAGCAAGATATCGTGATTTGTTAGTGGCGAGCTTTGAAATTCCAAAATGACTTGGACGCGAGATTGGTGCGTCTAAAGTTTCTCCTTCGAATAGAGCAATAAATAAGAGATCGTGTTAAGGTGGCTCGATGGGATAATCACGGCGCGCTACCTTTCATGTTCAAATCGCAAATGCGCTGACGCAGACAACTTTTTGGGAGAAAAAAATTATCAAGCCTTTAAGAGAAAAATGAATTTTTCGAATGATTCTGTTTTTACTGAAATTAGAATTTAGAATAGTGTGCTTTCTTTTCTCCATGAAATCGAGGAAAAAGTGGGTCGAGTTGGCCGTATAGTGCATTGTAGGACTGTTATAGCAATAAATAATAGATCGTGTTAAGGTGGCTCGAAGAGATAATCACGGCGCGCTACCTTTCAAGTTCAAATCGCAAATGCGCTGACGCAGACAACTTTTTGGGAGAAAAAAATTATCAAGCCTTTAAGAGAAAAATGAATTTTTCGAATGATTCTGTTTTTACTGAAATTAGAATTTAGAATAGTGTGCTTTCTTTTCTCCATGAAATCGAGGAAAAAGTGGGTCGAGTTGGCCGTATAGTGCATTGTAGGACTGTTATAGCAATAAATAATAGATCGTGTTAAGGTGGCTCGAAGAGATAATCACGGCGCGCTACCTTTCAAGTTCAAATCGCAAATGCGCTGACGCAAACAGCTTTTTGGGAGAAAAATATCAAGGCTTTAAGAGGAATATGAAATTTTCGAATGAGTATGTTTTTACTGAAATCAGAATTTAAAATAGTCTTTCTTTCTTTTCTCCGTGAAATCGAGGAAAAAGTGGGTCGAGTTGGCCGTATATTGAACTGTAGGACTGTTATAGCAATAAATAATAGATCGTGTTAAGGTGTTTCCCAGTAGTTTTTTATTGACCACACTTCTCATGTTCATCTAGCGAATTGAAAACCTTTTCCTGGTCTGATCAAAATGAATTTTACACCAGACATCAAGCATAGATGGAAGTTTTGATTGATGTCAATTTCAACTCGATCGGCGTTTCCATGGCAACGGAAAACAATGATCGCTGAAATCAGTTTTCCTTGAATATCTCCCGTTTTCGATGAGCTTCAGAAAAATGACTATATACATGCTAAACTTCGCATTCAGGCACAGCTATTCAGATGATAATTTGAGGGTTGGATTAGAGCGATTTTGAATAAATTGCAAAAACATTCTGTGACCGCTTATTATGATACTGGAAACTATAGCAGAACAAAAAAATCCTTCGCGTTCGCAAAATAATGTCAAACTACTGCTAAACGTTACCTACAATATCTATTTACCTTTCCTGAAAGCGACATTTGTGAAAACTTTTTCTTTGCGGAGTTAGAATTTTTCTTGTACAGGTGCTTTCAGTAGAATAGTTTGAACGATTTCACCTTCCTAGCAATTTCAAAATTATCTCTCAAACGAACGAATGAATACAGCTAACGTTTAGCAGTAGTTTGACATTATTTTGCGAACGCGAAGGATTTTTTTGTTCTACTATAGTTTCCAGTATCATAATAAGCGGTCACAGAATGTTTTTGCAATTTATTCGAAATCGCTCTAATCCAACCCTCTAATTATCATCTGAATAGCTGTGCCTGAATGCGAAGTTTAGCATGTATATAGTCATTTTTCTGAAGCTCATCGAAAACGGGAGATATTCAAGGAAAACTGATTTCAGCGATCATTGTTTTCCGTTTCCATGGAAACGCCGATCGAGTTGAAATTGACATCAATCAAAACTTCCATCTATGCTTGATGTCTGGTGTAAAATTCATTTTGATCAGACCAGGAAAAGGTTTTCAATTCGCTAGATGAACATGAGAAGTGTGGTCAATAAAAAACTACTGGGAAACACCTTAAGGTGGCTCGATGGGATAATCACGGCGCGCTACCTTTCAAGTTCAAATCGCATATGCGCGGACGCAAACAACTTTTTGGGAGAAAAAAATGTCAAGGCTTTAAGAAAAAGATGAAATTTTCGAATGAGTTTGTTTTTACTAAAATTAGAATTAATTTTCTGGTTTTCAATGCCGCCATGTTGGATGTATTTAACAAAGATTTGTAATCAGTCTCTTGTGTTATATCATCCAACATGGCCACCGTGTCTTTTGTTATTTCAATTTCTTGAGAATGATTGAAAATCAGCAATACTTTTATATTTAACTATTTTACATTCGATGCAAACCGCTGTTTTTGAAGACCACAGACTCATTTGCACAGGCTTAGCCTCGTCAGCTATTCAGCTAAGTCAACATGCACATTCTTTACATTACAGTTGACTTATGTAACATTAGCAACAGCCAACTGTAATGTAAAGAATGTGTAAGTTGAATAATACCATGCTAAACTTAACTTTTAACATAATTTTAAGACAAAGATAAATGGGGGTCACCGGCTTTATTTTAGAGCTACAAAAGTTTGAAGAAGTGAAAAACTTGTTTTCGCTCAACAAAACATTCAAATGACGACGTCTTCACGGTAGTGCGCGCACACTGAACTCATGAGTAGAGAGGCTGCGTGTGAACTACGCCCACGAACAATTACAAGAGAGCGCGCCATGTGAATTCCCGGTTGGGCCATTTTTAGCATCCGCGTACAAATAATTTTCGCCATACCCTACTCCTGTGCGTCAAAAATTGTGTGCTTCATCCAAACCTGGAAGTAGCGAAAGCATGTAAAAAAAATTGGGGAAAAACATAAATTTCGCGTCTTTTTGAGTGTTCAACAGCCTCAGTCGCGTTTTATCTGAGAACAAAACATAGCCAATCCTGATCTTTTTGCTTTATCTAATAGATTTTGTCGAAAAATATGAGAAAAGTCGACAAAAATTATGTTGTTTTTGAGCTCGTGCGCACACGTCCACGCCATCAAAATTAAAAACTTTGCTAAAAATAGCCCAACCGGGAATTCTCTTATTTATGCTCTCTTGCCACGAACGAGCTCCACGAACGTCCTTAATGTGCTTTATTTTATATACTCCATCAAATTCTACTATTTTGCTAAATTTTTATCTGGTTTCTAAAACGATTAACTCACAAAATCGATCTGTCCAAAAGTTGATTACTCGTTGCGAGACGAATCCTTTTTTTAAGTATTTGACGTCATTATCAGGTTGCCAAGGCAACGTCACCTCACCAATCGACGAATCATAACGCGCGATATCTCTATTTTATATATAGAACTTGTCAGCTGTTAGCTATAGACCAATCCCAGTGTGTGTTAAATCGCAGAAAGATAGACCGATCATACATAACTCACTGCTAATGTTTGTTGTATCGGTGGTGAAAAAATCATTTCGACTCTACGTGTCAGGGACCGAATACGAAAGCTCTAACGCCGCAAAATCGTGCCCGAAAAAATCGGTATGTATTCAAATAATATGCATGTTCGACTGAACTCTTATATCCTTTCAGTTGAAAAAAATGCCCTAATATCCGAAGACCATGCGTCATTGGCCGGTAAAAGAGCAATACGTTGCGGACTCCTAACCACCGATCAGTAATCGGACTATAAAATTATCAATCATTTTTCGTATTGTTTGTCTAGAGAAATAGCAGTAAATAAGGTGTAGAAAAATTCTCCTAATTTTGTAAAATATTCGACGCTGAAATTTTATGTGTTTTAGTCCTACATATCATTTTGCTGTGTTGTTGTTTCTGATTGTCGTTTAGAAATGAAAAATAATAAGCAACTTTGGACGAGGTTGAGCAAGATATCGTGATTTGTTAGTGGCGAGCTTTGAAATTCCAAAATGACTTGGACGCGAGATTGGTGCGTCTAAAGTTTCTCCTTCGAATAGAGCAATAAATAAGAGATCGTGTTAAGGTGGCTCGATGGGATAATCACGGCGCGCTACCTTTCATGTTCAAATCGCAAATGCGCTGACGCAGACAACTTTTTGGGAGAAAAAAATTATCAAGCCTTTAAGAGAAAAATGAATTTTTCGAATGATTCTGTTTTTACTGAAATTAGAATTTAGAATAGTGTGCTTTCTTTTCTCCATGAAATCGAGGAAAAAGTGGGTCGAGTTGGCCGTATAGTGCATTGTAGGACTGTTATAGCAATAAATAATAGATCGTGTTAAGGTGGCTCGAAGGGATAATCACAGCGCGCTACCTTTCAAGTTCAAATCGCAAAAGCGCTGACGCAGACAACTTTTTGGGAGAAAAAAATTATCAAGCCTTTAAGAGGAATATGAAATTTTCGAATGATTATGTTTTTACTGAAATTAGAATTTAGAATAGTGTGCTTTCTTTTCTCCATGAAATCGAGGAAAAAGTGGGTCGAGTTGGCCGTATAGTGCATTGTAGGACTGTTATAGCAATAAATAATAGATCGTGTTAAGGTGGCTCGAAGGGATAATCACGGCGCGCTACCTTTCAAGTTCAAATCGCAAATGCGCGGACGCAAACAACTTTTTGGGAGAAAAAAAATATCAAGGCTTTAAGAAAAAGATGAAATTTTTGAATGAGTATGTATTTACTGAAGTCAGAATTAATGTAAAACCCCTGTGAAATGGTAGTGTGCTTTCTTTTCTCCATGAAATCGAGGAAAAAGTGGGTCGAGTTGGCCGTACAGTGCGTTGTAGGACTGTTATAGGCGACGAAATAGACGCCATCTTGGAAATATGTCTCATAATACAGTTATATATCGAAGCTATTTTCTTAAACACTCCACATTGTATCGGTTCCACGTCTTTGTCAATATACGGGAAGCACGGGCGGTGTGTGCTGCTAAGTGCGTCGCTTTTCACTACTGCGGTCATAGAGTAGGCTGTTATGCATGTGATTAGACTGAGTTGTTTGTTAGTTCTCTCCTTTGCTTCGGGGGTTTTAAAGGATCGTAAAGCACGGGTGGTGTGTGCTGCTGAGTGCATCGCTTTTCACTACTGCGGTCATAGAGTAGACTGTTATGCATGTGATTAAACTGAATTGTTTGTTAGTTCTCTCCTTTGCTTTGGGGGATTTTAAAAATCGTAAAGCACGGGCGGTGTGTGCTGCTGAGTGCGTCGCTTTTCACTACTGCGGTCATGAAGTAGCTTGTGATTAGACTGAGTGAGTTGTTTGTTAGTTCCCTCCTTTGCTTCAGGGGTTTTAAAGGATCGTAAAGCACGGGCGGTGTGTGCTGCTGAGTGCGCCGCTTTTCACTACTGCGGTCATGGAGTAGCTTGTGATTAGACTGAGTGAGTTGTTTGTTAGTTCTCTCCTTTGCTTCAGGGGTTTTAAAGGATCGTAAAGCACGGGCGGTGTGTGCTGCTGAGTGCGCCGCTTTTCATTACTGCGGTCATGGAGTAGACTGTTATGCACATGATTAAACTGAGTTGTTTGTTAGTTCTCTCCTTTGCTTTGGGGGATTTAAAAAATTCTAAAGCGGTGTGCGCTGCTAATGCGTCGCCTTTCACCGCTTTAGACTATTCTTGGAGGATGGGTTTTAACCTTGGAGAGCGGCGAGTAAAGTTATAAATAAATTTGTTACGTCTCTCCTTTGGGGGTGTTGTTTCTCCAGGTTTTCCGTTTTTCCGGTACTCAGAATAACTTCTAAATTCATAATAACCTTTCTAGGACCTTCCCAGTTCACCTTCGGATCGAATAAAAGGTCGAAATATCATTGACTGTTTTTTAAATTCAGTTTTAGGAACGGGATCAACTCCTTCTGCAATAAAGCTACGGTTACAGACTTCTCTGACCAACACAATGAAACCGAAGACATGCGAGGCCTGTGCGTCTAAAAGACGTTACAGCAGCCATGAGGTAAGAAGAAGTCATGGAATCTTAACAAGCAATCTTGATTACCTAAAGTTGAGTATCATGATCAGTCTGCGGGGTGTATATGCTCATAGGTTCAATCCCGGGCACTGCGTTCACATCAAGTTATGTACGTATTTATGACTGAACATTTTTTATTTTTTTTATTTTTTTTATTTTTATTTTTTTAATTTTAATTTTTTTAATTTTAATTTTTTTAATTTTAATTTTTTTAATTTTAATTTTTTTTATTTATGACTGAACATAGAGGGTCGCGATTTTATCATAAAGGCTTCTTGAATCTTTATTTCTATTATGTCGTGATATTAATACATAGATCCCTTGGGTTCCAATTCTCAGGAGATTGAAATTCTTTCGTTGTCTCCTCCAAATTGAGCTCAGTTCTTTGACGTCACGTGCAAGGGGTCTATCACCGATCGCCATTTGCCTTTCGTCCCTTCAATCTGTTTTGAAATAGCTGTATTCAAAATTCGCTGTTGTGTAATATTTTCTATCTGATATATTTTTTTGTTTATATTTATCAGGAATCTGCTAGTAGCAACGATGAGAACGAAGGAAAAGCTCGCGTCAGCAAAAAACCCATCGAGAAGAAAATAAGAGAGCGTACCAGTCCCCCGACCACTGATAATGAGCGCGGCAATTCTAGAAGTACAAAAGAGGTCAGTCGATTTTTAAAATCTTCAAAAAACACCACTACCTCTGGAATGGACTACTTCGACGATGCGGCGGCCATCTTGAATTTGAATTACTAAAAAGAACTGTGTACGAAATGCCGGGGGTATACGTAAATTCTGATGAAGAAAAAAACAAATCCTAGCTTTCTCTGGCCCTATCATGCTGGTTAAGTGACAAGCACTTCATCTTTCTACGTAGTATCAGTCATTCCTTTTACATCTTGAATTGCAAGGCATTATGGGGCGTCCAGGGGGCAAAACAAAATGTCGGATAAAATAGAGAGTTTCGTTTATTTGTCTTTCTTTCATGTCCATCTTCTTAATTGATCTCTTGTCAAGTTGTCTTGTGGTGAAATGTTAATGTTAATCGACGCCATTAGTGTAACAAAGATTTGTTTATTTGCCCCCTAACAAGATGGCCGCTGTATCGTCCATTGAATTTCTGCTGGATGTCATATCGCAGAAACGAATGTATATATACTGTCTGTTTGCACGTATGCTAGTAAGGGTAATTTGTGTATAGATCCCTTTCACGCGACGTCAAAGCAGCTCAATTTGGGGGGGGGGGGGGGGGACAAAAGAATTTCAATCTCCTGAGAATTGGAAACCATTGTTTTGTCCTCCAAATTGAGCTGCATTCCTACGTGCTGCAAGGGGTCTACGGGGACAAGGAGTCTAAATAGTCACTATATACGGACACCCAGTATCGAGCATTTCAACAGGTCATTGAGGGTGGAGCGGGGAGGGGGGAAGGTATTCACCCACCCAAATTAATAAAAATTGGGTCACTCTTTTAGACCATTGTTTTGATGTCAAATATGGTTTCTTTTAGAAATCAGATTCAGCCTCTAATGCTGCCCAGAAGCTTGTGTCATCAGCAGAAATCGATAAAATGGTATCTGATACAGTAAGTGTTTCTATAAAACCACGAGAAGAGAAACCCGTGAATGAAAGGACCGAGAGAGAATCTTCTGAACAGAACGACAAGAGCGTTGAGATCATCATTGAGGAAGCTATCACAGATGCTCAGGACGATAAGGAACCTTCCCACTCAAAGAGAAAAGACGATGCCTCAGGTACGTGCGCGATCAATATTGTGCAGAAACTTTACGCTTGTTTCTCAAGGGTACCTGACTCTGATTAGTCCTAAAACTTTTCAGGTATACTGACACCTAATTTTTATCATCTATTTATTCATCCATGAAATAAATAAGTAGCGTAAAATGTAATTAAACTTGTAAAACCTTGTAAACTTAGATGTTTATGTGATTTTCAAGTGCAGAAGAAGCTCTTAAGTTCCGCAGACACGGTGCAGCATTGCGCGCAATTAACAATCACAACAGCGCAATATGCGCAATATTGCAGGCAATCGATATTGCAAGGACGTTTCTGTTCGTAGGTTCGCTGAAAGATGAAATTAAAGAAATCGAGCAACTATGGGCGACGATCGAGGGAAAGCGAAACATCTCTGTTGGCAGCAAAGGTGAAGTATTGTCATTCTTCAGAAGTACATGTACTGAGTGAATTATAAGTTATTTTATCATGTGGTTGCCATGGTTATCTAATGTGTTGTTTGTTTACAGGTCCACGAGATTCGTTCCTGTACGATTTCCTTGGAGGTAAGTTTATTCACTATTTATCACAATAGTCCCTTTCAAAGTTCCCTGCGCCATCATGAAAGGTAGCCGTACCGGTGAGCTTGCAATGATAAAGTATTCACAGTCCCCTAACCCTTTCTCATTCATCCTAAACTAATCCACTTACTATTATAATATTTGTAGAAGAGGTAGATAGGGACGAAGCAGAAGCTCTGGAAGCCCTGAATTTCTATTGGTTAAACACAGTAGCTAAAAGCGCGGCAAAACCACGGACAGATATCCCAGAAGAACACAAGGACTTCTACAACAAATACTGTAACGGTACAAGGGAACTGACTGCCGAGTCGGCAATGAAATTGATGAGGTGAGCGTTCTGATTAGTGTGCACCAGTATAATTAATAGCAGTAGATTATCCCTTTCTTCCTCTGACTCATGAACACTAGTACTGGGGTGAGTTGAATAGTGACTCCCTGATGTACGTTGATCAGTCGAGCGCAGAGAAGGTGAAAGGGATTGGTCAAGTTTTTCAAATGCTGTCTTCTTGATGTAACTACTTTAAATTTGGGAAGCGAGGGGATGATGCGCAGCGCTAGACACTCCATGCAGTGAATCTTATGCAGATCAGGCCCAGTATCGTTGCTAGCAGGGGCCTAGCTAGAACATTTTGGCAAATGCGCACGGGTGGTCAGTATATATATGTGTGAATCCGGCAAAATAGGATTTTCGATTCAAGTACTTATTAATTATTACTGGGAGAAAAGCAAATCGCAAGTATTTGCGTAAATACACCCCAGTTACCTTAGGTATCCCCAGCCTCTACCACGTTGTTCTCCTTTAGTAATAGTGACTTGTTTCTTCCTTCAGTCTTCCACACGTTGTTACTGTCAACCTCAAGTCCAATGCCAAGATCGAGGTAGTTGTATCAGACATATTCCTGGCCTTACAAGACTCTCCTGAACTACGACATGAAGATTATGAGGTGGTGGAGGCCATGGGAATGCATCTGTTTTAAACATCAGACGCGCAGCACAAACAGTCATGCTTTAAAATTTACAGGAAGCTCACTTTCATAAAGTGTTAAATAAATATTCGCCAAGCTCCGCTCTCCCTTTCCGCCACGCCCTTAGGGCATTAGACCAGATTTTGTATGAGCGTGAAAAGTCACGGCACGCGGCACGGTTACGGCGTGACGCGGACACAGCATCGAACTGATTTCCATGGCTTTCATACACGGCACGGCACAGACAAAGGCGTGGTCCATGCCGTAAGTTTTTCAAAGTCATACTAAAACTGCTCTATACTCTGACAGCACTTCTGCATGTAACTGAATACATTTACTGCCGATTGACGTTGAAGGCAATTGGCAACGCAAGGAAACGACTAATTCGATCACCCAGATCGATAGAGATCAAGACAAAAACTGCATTCTGGTCTAGCTCGGGTACAAACAACTTTTGTTTATCATATCTTTCATCATGTTCGTGTTTAATTTGTACCCAAGCTAGACCAGAATGCACCATGTTCGATATCATGTTCGATGGCTGCTACTTGTTTGTGTCTGTTTTGTGTTTATTCCATGAGAAAACTACGCCAGGAAACACGAAAAAATCTACAAAATATACTGTAAATGTCTTCAATGGTAAGCATCCATGTTGTTTCGTGAATGAAGTTTTTGGTTTCTTTTCGAAATTGTTTTTATAAACTACTAAAAACCAACAAACAATTCGAAAACTAATGTTAAACAATAGAATAGATTGCAAATAGCTTTCATTTACCAAAAGAATTGTTTTTATATCCAACTTGGAGACGAGATAGAATTATTTTTTGAAAACTCTGGAATCAATTCCAGTGAAATCGTTGGGTTATAAAATAGATAAACCCCTTCTGGCTCATTGGAATATCGTCTGATAATGTCCTTGGATGAGAAATGGTCCTCAAAATATCACATTTGCCCTCGAAGCTTCGCTTCTCGGCCAAGTGTTTTTTTTTCCGGACCATTTCTCATCCTCCGACATTATCAGCCGATATCCCAGCCGCCTGAAGGGGTTTATTTACTAAATGTGATCATATTCATATGTAATATGCGCATTATAAATATTAAAGTTATTATATATTATTATTATTATTATCAAGAAAGCGTCTATAGCAGCTAGCGTTGAACCATCGATCGAGTATCCGATCATGACTAAATTAAAAACATATAACAGATCTAAAACAGCGGCTCAAGACCCTTGCCTCTAGTGGTACAGGTTGAAAAACCAATTAGATTGCAAGCTTTTTGATCTTGTTCCAATATAAACTATAATCTTAATTATATACATATTTCAAAAAAGGTTGTCGCAAGTGTTTCGATTCTTTAAGTGTTGTTCCGAATTTTCAGCTAGTTAAAACTTTGTTTGCCGGTGGTCTAGGCTTGTTGCTTGTTGCTTTCGGCTGCGACAGCCTTTATTGAAATAGGTGTATTCTAAAAAGCCGCGAGTAACAGTTATACACTCTTCAGAAACAGTTGCGCCATGCATTCACCAAAAGTGATCAGTTGTATTAAACGTTATTAATCAATTTTCTCTCTTAAAGTTCTCATTAATTGTTGTCACTAACAGCCCGATAGTTTTATGATCCTTTAGGATATTACTTCTTATTATGATTGCTTATATTTTTTCCTTTCTCTTTTGATCCTATTTATCCCGACCACTCATAGTCAATATTGTATATAGATAATTACCTAGACTTAGCCCCAAGTTTATTGTAATTAGCTTGCAACCAATTTCTAAGTTAAAAAAAAAAATTTCTTAAGATCGATATTGTAACAATTAAGGTTGTAAATAAAATTTTGTTGTTGTTGTTGTTGAAGGTGGCGGCCCGTTTATTATTATTATTATTCCTCAGTTAGTTAGATTATTTTTATTTATTGAGCCTATTTTTGGACCATACCTCCAGACACTGAGTAGCCTGCGTGCAGCCGCAGACATAACCTGGGTTTTCGTTCGGCTGCACGCAGGCTAGACATTGAGTGATGAAGCGCAGTATGGCAGTGCGAAGCATTTTACGGCTATGTGCCGGAGATTTCGACCCCGACACCGCTATCCCTGGACTTACAGACTGATCAGGAAGCTCAGTCGAAGCCTAAGGGAGAGGTTAGTTGGCCCCTAGACCGTAGAACCCCTTGCAGCAGGCCCAAATGTAGCTGCGATGTCGCTGCTGACTAAACATCCATGGTAACTCCTTTGCATGTGGGATGCGTTTTGAAAACTAGCCATGAAGTATATTTATGTATATGCAAGTTTGGGATAATAATCCAAACTGGTGTTTAACTCTACTAGAAGATGTCGGAAAGTGAGGAAATGCATGCATATGAATAAGATAGTGCCATTAATTTAACTAAGGATGTGACGCAAACACCAAAAGGAAGCTATCAAATTAGTCCGGAGTACTAAACTCAGCACTTTAATCTGACTTTCAATTATTTTGAAATATATAAGAATATTTCTAAAGCACCTCATAATATGACTTTTTAACTTTCCAAAAATATAGTACTTTTTAAAAAAATATAAATTTTGGACATAAATAGACTACCCATAATGCATCACGCGTAGCCAAACCGTGGAGGGACTGGATTCCACGCGCTCAAAATCAAAATTCTATATTTTCGTTCTTCATACGACAAAATACTTCTTTGTTTTTCTTCGAAAAATCACGTTAAAAAAATAATGATGATGGCTTAAGTCCAGCTACTATGGGAGTCACACAACTGTGGAATATTCTTGAGCCAGTTAAACGTCAAGGAGACTTGGCATCGCTAAAAGGAAAGACGTTATGTGTGGATCTAAGTGGATGGATCTGTGAAGCACAAGGCTCAAAGGGACTCAAAGCCAATGTTCTTAAACCTCATCTAAGAAATCTGTTTTTTCGTGTGTGGAATTTAACTCGAGTCGGGGTGAAGTTGGTGTTTGTGGTTGACGGTGATGCGCCTGAAGTTAAGTGGGAAGCTATCGTGAAACGGAATGAAGCTCGCCATGCTTATGGGGGATGTGGTAGAGGACGAGGTAGAGGAAGGGGAAGGGGGGTGGCTAGAGGACAGAGGAAGAAAGTAGGACGATCAAATTTTAGGATCTGGGTAAACGAGGTGAGTTATGTGTGCTATATTATCTATCATAAGTTAACCCTATAATTTTAAGCATTAATTTTAACATATACTGTATACTAAATCTCCATCACTCCCCTGCCTTGTCCCTGGCTTGCTTGCTATAAATAGGCCTCTCAACTTAGGCGCAATGTTTTCCCATTTTAGACCAGATATTATTCCCTTAAGAATAAGGTTCTTCACAGATCAAATACTAATTTACAAGTTTCAACATGTAAACACATCTGTGGCATTGCCTGCAACAGCATGATGATTTTGATTTCATTAGCTTTGTAAACATAAAAGTAACAGCACCTAGCCAATTTCATGTGACGTTGCAAGAAAAGTTGCAGCATGTGACATCCCTCTGAAAATTAACCCATTGCAAGCAAAGTTGCAGGCAACGTCACATTGTGTTTGTGCCTTAAGACTACTGTCCATTATGTTCAATACCATCTATTGAGTTTTATATTAAAAAAAATATCATTTGATCAGCTGGGAAAAATTCCTGATGGAGGCCTATCACAGGAGTGTCTCAAAGTTGAGACATACTGTGAACCGCCCTCCTATCTCTCTTCCTCATTTCATTGTTACCACTCCCACCCCTCCCCCCTTTTCTTTAGTCCTCTGGCAACAGGCCTGTGCTGTGATGAGACCAGAAGTGAACTCTATGAATGCTGGTTTTAAAAATATCTTTCAAATTTATTTTCTAGTTTGCAAAACTTCACATAGTGGTAATAAAGCCATAATTTTAAACTCAACATTTGATTCCAGTGTACAACTTTACTTAAATTACTTGGAATACCCTATGTAGAAAGTGCTGGTGAAGCTGAGGCACTCTGTGCTTGGATGGATGCTAAGGGGGTAAGAAATCTTTGTCATTCAGCTTATCAATTACCATTTCCTCCAATTAAGCTGCATTCCTACGTGCTGCAAGGGGTCTTTATTGAGTCCATGGTCAAATGTCATTCTTACAATATTCACTTGTTTATTTGATTAATGTCATTACAGATTGTGGATGGATGCATTACAAATGATGGGGATGCATTTCTATATGGAGCAAGAACTGTTTACAAGGACTTATGCATTAGTAGCAAGGTATTATGTATTTTTGACATCCACAAAAGGTGTCTCAGTTGAACACACTTCACACTACCTTCATAACAGAGTCAGGGCCAGCCATACAAGATTTAAAAATATAATATGATTCCATAGGAAGCCCAAATGAGGAAATAATTACATGTAATAAAGCTACTTTGTGCTTGATGCAGTCTTTACTAAATTTATTAATTGTTATTTTTTATTGTTTTTCAGGAGTGCACGATGGACTCTTACTGTATGGATGATGTCGAAGACAAAATTTGTAGGTTAAACTTACAATACTTTATGTCTTGATCTAAAAACTTTAAAACACACCTACTAATGAATACAGTATGGATAAAAAGTTAAATTTTACACCATAAAAAATAAGAGAGATCACTTACTGACGTTTCGGACGCTAGTCCTTCGTCGGAGTAAAAGAGAGAATAAGATTGGAAGGTAGTGTATATATGATGAAGATAGAAAATAGATAACCAATGAGAGCAAGGTAGGCAAGGTTACAAGAAAAAAACAATAAGAAATAATAAAAAGACAAAAGAATAGATTAATTAAAAGCGAAGCGTTCATTCATCCCATTGGGATTATGAGTACCCAATAGGTGAATGAGCCGCATCTCTTTGGTTTTGCGACAATCATCGTTGCCGCTAACCAAAGACAAACCGAAAACAATGAATACAGCCAATCAGCACGCAGGAAAGCTGTAATTGTATATTCAGCGATATTATACAACATCGTGGTGTTTTTGCCTTGTGTATATGCTAGAAAATACAAGTGCAGCTATCACATATTACAGGGTATGCCACCAAAACCATAGAAACATGGGTACAGTGGTGAGAAAGCACCCACGTCTCACCAATGCAATCAGGGTTTGATTGCTGGACTTGGTATTAAGCGAGTAGAGTTAGTTTTTGGTTCTCTCCTGTAAAATAATTAGCAGTTATTCGCCGAAGGCGAAGTGATTATCGATGAATATTTACCGAGCGGCGAGTCTTCGAGCTGCGAGGTAAATATTCATCGATAATCACTGAGCCTGAGGTGAATAATTGTTTTAGTATAAATAAAAAGGTGATTATTTCAAAAAAGAAAGAAGGAAACAACATTGAAAGTGAAAATATTTTATTTTTTAAAAGCGCGACGGTCACGCTGACAGCCATTTTGTCCGAAAAGGTGATTATCGGCTGATAATCCGAGATAGAAAACCAATCAGAGCGCGCGATTTTGTATAATCACCTTTGTATTTATACTAATTTGTAATAAACCATATAATCTTGATCTCTATCTCTACCCTCCTAAATCAAGGACAATAACTAGTACATGTATGTAGCTGAAAACAATATGAAAATATTACACTTGAAATTGTATATATCAACAAAGTAAAAATGCAGTCTCCTGACCATTGCAAAGTATACAGTAATTGTTGTTTTTCATAATTATAGGTTTGAATAGAGAAATGCTTGTCAGTCTTGCTATTCTTCTTGGCTGTGACTATCTTCCTCAAGGAGTACCCGGTGTTGGTAAAGAGATGGGATTGAAGCTTGTGCAAGCCTTGCAAGGTGTTAACCTACTTCAGAGGTAACAGACTATTATTCTATTATAATGGTAACCCTTAGCCTGCATAGCGGCCCTTGGCTGAGATTTGGAGGGGGACTTGAAAGGATGGAAATGAAAATGTTATATAGAAATTAAAATAAATCTGTTGTAGCTGTTTTCTTACCTTCTTTGCAAAATTGGCTGTGTGTGTGCGGTTGACATCAGTAACTGTGCTCTGATCACTAAATAAATAGAGCACAGTTCTTGACCAATCAGAGCATGCATACTGTCTAAGTTATATGATAAAGACACATGAATATTATGGATACAACTAAAAAAAATCTTCTCAAGAGAATGACACATGGTCTAAAATGGGAAAGTATTACATGCATATCCAAGGTAACATTAATTTACAGTACAATGTGTTTCTCTCAGGTTTCAAGATTGGAGCAATTTTGAAGTATGTGAAGATGATATGTCAAAAATTGAAAAGACGGTCAAACAGTAAGTGCATGGGAATGTTATATTCTTCTTTCAAAAAACTAAAATGTAAAAATATATTATATAATTTTATTCAGTCTTACTAGTACATAGTTTCTCCATTTGACTACCCATTTTGTTTCTATTCCTTTCTTATTTCTGCAAATTGCAAACCAATAAATAAATGTAAATAAAACTTGATCAACAGTGATAAAACTTTATAATTCTTTCAAACATTTTTTTTTTTATTTTCATTTTTCTTTTTTTTTTCAGAAAAGCTTCAAAAGTCACTGGATTCCCTAACCAAGCGGTGAGTCAAACGTTTTGTAGTAAAAGACAAAACCATGGCAGTCATGTTGGGAATTAACAAAATTAATGAAAATCTATTGTTAAATACCTCCAACATGGCTGCAATATGCAACTTGCCATTGAAATATATAGCAGATTATAATGAGCTTAATATATTTTTCTGAGTGTTTTCTTTAATTTTTGTATGAATTTACAGGTCATAAATGAATTTATGTGTCCTAAACTAAAGACACAGCACCTAACAGTTCCAAAGGGTTATAAGTGTCCTAATCTTAAAGAACTACAGGTAAAACGGGTCAACACTTTCTCCCATTATTCTACCTTTAATTGTACATGCAAGTTGTATCTTTGGACCATTTTTGTCACCAAAAACCTTCATTTGTAATGTTTTTTTATTTGTAGGAGTTTTGTTGGAATTATTTGGAGTGGCCTGAAGACTACACCACAGAAAAGGTCTTGTATTACTCCTTTGATCATGATTTAAGCAAATGATGACATTGCAAGCGACTCTCTTGTATTAGTCTAGGAAAGTGTCCCATTTTCCCCCAGGGTTTTTGGCTGGAAAAATATTTGTAAACGACCCTTTAGAATGGATCTACAGGAAACTGCAACTTTTTTCCAGGGTTGTTGACTGTTAAAATCCTTGCAAATGACCCTCTTGTGTGGTTCTAGGGAAGTGGCGAACTTTTTTCCAGGGTTTTTGGCTGTAAAAATCCTTGCAAACGACCCTCTCGAATGGTTCTAGGAAACGGTCCAACTTTTGTTTTTGCTTTAACTAAATAATTCATATAAACATCTGGTTGCTGTATGTGTTTTGTAGATTCTACCTCTCGTGACCTACTGGCAAATGGAAAAAGGGGTGTCTGTTAAACACAGCAACAAAGGAAGCATTGTTACTCCTGAAAGGTAAATAAAAAAAGAACAACAACAACAACCGCAGCAATACTCCCGTTTCGAGTTCTCTTTTACGCTGTGTTAGCCTCAAAACCGTGTAATATATTCTTTTATTCAGTAACAGCCCGTGGAAATTCAAGAGATCTGTGTGTAAAGAAGATAATAAAAATACTTTGAAATTTCACGAGTTTTATCTAAATTTCTGCATAATTTACGCACAATTGAGGCTAACACAGCGTAAAAGAGAACTCGAAACGGGAGTATTACATGTCCAGTAATTGTCACCAAATGAATGATAAAAAAAATAAAAATAGTCGAGTGTGAGTTGTTGTGATTATCCGGGTGAGTGTAGTCTTGAGAAAGACTTCTTGGTGGTGACTGACATTTTGACAACCTGAGATCTAGAAGAAGGCTTCTTCGGAGTACAGACTAATGACAGCAACATAAACGACAACAATTTATTTATTTATTGAAAAACTTAAAGTACAATACATAACTTGCAGGATTGTCAAGGCCAGGGTTCAGAACAGGATCGAATGTTATGAAGTTCTTTGGAAGAATGATGACATTGGAGATGCCTGTCAATCAACCTTTGTTACCATAGAAACTAGATCGGTGAGAATGCAGTATTATACTTATTTCATGGAAATATGGGATTCAAATTAATTTCTCTACAATCCTAAAAAAATGTATGCAAACTTTCCTTTTTCCTCCTTAATGCGCGGAAATACGAGCAACGAAATCGTGCAACTTGTCGTGCAACCTTGTTGCGTTGCAAACTGCAGAGCGAATGTTGCTCGTGTGTCCACCCCGCGCGACTTTGTTGCAGAAGCTCATTCCACACTCTGCAACAATGAACATTTGTTGCGCTCAACTTGCAACGTAACAATGTTGCGCGACAGATAGTTTTGTTGCTCGTATTTCCAAGCCTTTATGTGTTCCTAGTGAAGATAAAACCAGAGATCACTTGACTCATACAGGCGAACAAGTGTCACACTAAAGTTGTTTTCGTATGTACTTGCTGTAAGTCAGTACCGTACGTTTCCCACTCATATGAAAACCGCTCTATTAGCTACTGACTGTAAGTGGTTAGACACATTGGCTGATTTTTTTAACGTGTTTTTCCTTGGCATTGATGTTTCAGCTGTTCGGACAAGTCTACCCTATTTTTGTAGAGGAATTTGAAATATTGCAAGATGAGAAAAAGAGCAAGAAGAAAGGTATGTAATTGTTTTTTTGCGTTGCATCGGAAAAGGGAAAATCGATGGAAGTTGGAAAAACATCGTCCAGAATCATAATTTCTATTGAATTCATAATTTCATTCATTCATTTTTAATTTTTTTAGTTAAAAGGAAGACAAAGCATAATTCAGAAGACTTGCCAGATGGCGAAGGCAATAAAGTGGAAGAACTTTGCAGTAATTTTGATACCTTGTCGCTAGCTGCAGAGAATAACTCTGTTCGAGATTCAACGAGCCATACAAAGCTAAATCATGGTAAACAGACAGCCTTTTCCGACGACGAAATGGCAGAGACACAATGGCAGAGCAAACAGGCAGGTAACTCATCACACGAGGATGAAAATATCGTACATGGTTCACAGGAACAACAAAAAGCTCAAGACCCACAACAGTCTAATGAAGAAGAAGAAGAAGATGAGAAACAACATTATGATGGAGCAAATTATGCACAAAAAAATAATTTGGCTCCAAAATTTCGAAATGGAAAGAAAAATTTGAAATGCAAAGAAAATTTGAAAGTGAAAGCTGAGAAAGTGGAAAACTTTTTAGATTCGACTGATACATCTTCGGAAGATGAAATGTCGGATTCTTTTTTCTGTGAGTTTGTGGCTCCTCTTGCGCAGAGACTCGAAGAACAATGCTCTAAAAACATCAGCAATGATTATAAAATCGGTGATCATAATGGTAGGAGAGGAACGAACACGGGTATGGACATTCCTGACTATGTTGATTCAGTAGGTACTAAAATTATGACGAAAAGCAACGAAAAAGACAAAATAGACGGTGGTATACAAGTTGTTTTTATTGAAGACGAAGAAGAGCATGATGTTTGGGATAAATCACGCAGCAAAGAAAACACTTGCCTGGAAGGACGAGAAAAGTTACCACATTTGGAGAGACCTGCTTTGGGAGGTTCTGGCGCCAGAAAATACGATGCAAAAACGAGTAAACATGTAGAATCTGGTGTTAAGATGACGGCTTTAGAGAGGGCGAGTTTGTGCGCTCAAATCAAGCACAAAAACCACCCTTTGGAAAAAACAAAGGCTGATGGTGCATTGAATGGAAAAGAAGTAAAAAGAGAAGCAGGAATAATGCCGTTGGGTAAGGAATTTGTATGTTCTAAAGGTGGTTATCGTAGCCAGATAGCCACGGGAAAAGTGAAGGATGATGGTGTAAGGAATGCGATGGAAATGACGACAGGACCAGTAAATAACAGTTACTTTGAACGGAGTGCTTCTTCATTAACAAGCAACAGCACGGGAACGCCAGAAAAGGACGTTCAATGTTCGCCAGCTGTCTCATCGTCATGTGCAGACAGAGCAAGTGCAACAATGGTGACAAAGGATCAGGAAAGGCAGCTGCATCGTGGCAAAAAGATTCCTTCAAATCGGAAAACAAAAGTCATGCAGAGGGTATATTTTTCTAGTGATTCTAGTGATGATAACGATGATTCATGGTACATTGGAAGTGGAAATGGTGGTGGTGGTAGTGTTGTTGCTGCTGCTTCTTGTGGTGGTGGTGGTAGTGTTGCTGCTGCTTCTAGTGATGGTCGTGATGATTCATGGTACCTTGACAGTGGTTGTGGTGGTAGTGCTGTTGCTGCTGCTTCTGGTGGTGGTGGTGGTAGTGTTGTTGCTGCTGCTGCTTCTGGTGGTGGTGGTGGTAGTGTTGTTGCTGCTGCTGCTTCTGCTTCTGGTGGTGGTGGTGGTAGTGTTGTTGCTGCTGCTGCTTCTGGTGGTGGTAGTGTTGTTGCTGCTGCTGCTTCTGGTGGTGCAGGTATAGTTGTTGCTGCTGCTTCTGGTGATTGTGGTGATGATTCATGGTACCTTGACAGTGGTTGTGATGGTAATGTTGCTGCTACTGCTTCTGGTGGTGGTAGTGTTGCTGTTGCTGCTTTTGGTGATGGTGGTGATGATTCATGGTACCTTGCCAGTGGTTGTGGTGGTAATGATGACTCATGGTTTGTTGCCAGTGGACGTAGTGGCATCGCTGCTGCTGTTTCTAATGATGATGATCATAGTGGTGGCTGTGGTGATGAGGATGTGCAAGAAACAAAATCAAATAATTATATCAAAAAACAAGAGAAGAAAGAAAGCAAGATATCATCCACTAAAACCATGAAGACAAAGCTTCCTCACCTTGACAACGATATGGCCATCCAACCAGACAATCTATCTTATTTAAAATCTACTGTAACCAATCATGATAAAAGGCAACAAGAGCCACAGAAAAAGGGAGGCAAGATTTCGTCAAGCCAGCTTGTGGAAAATATGATTTCTGGTCTTGCCAACGATACGATTCACCTAGAAAATGGAACTCATCCTAAGTGCACTGAAACCAATGGTGCGAAACATAAATCACTAAAGATGCAGAACTCAAAATCTAGTCAACTAAAAACAAGCCAACCTGACTCTGACAACGTTAGACAAGTAACAAAGCTTCATCCATCCACTCACAAACAAGACCAGGTTTGCATATCAATAGAAAAAACTGAAAAAATACTTACCCCAAAATCAGTGAAAAAATCTGAAGACATGGAAAACGAGTCACCGTTGGAAGATGTTTTTGTTCCTTTGTCCTTGAGTGAACGATTGGGTAGACATTTACATGGACGGAGAAATGTTTTGAGTACTTTAAGAACTCTTTCCTCGAATGAATAATCATTTGGGCAATTCGTTTTAGAATAGTCCCCTTGCAGCACGTCAGAATGCAGCTCAAAATTTGTGGACAAAACAATACAGTAGGCCCCAATTCTCAGGAGATTGAAATTCTTTTGTTTTGGTCTCCAAATTGAGCTGCTTTGATGTCACGTGAAAGGGGTCTATATATGTAAAAGAAATATCACCAAATGCCTCTAATATTAGTTAACCATGGTACTATTTGCAAGTGGAGCAATTTTGGGATATATTCGTAAAATTATATTTTTGATATCAATAATATAATCTGAAAAATGACAATTGAATATGATTCTTCAAATTGCTTGAAAGATATTTTATTAATGATAAATAATTCACAAATATTTTTTGTATTATCATAGATTTATTAATATATTTTTTAATAACGATGATAATTATATACAGTAATGTACACTTTAGAAAAATCTAATTTAATATTTTTTGCTATTCACCTTTATCCTTGGTTCTTTATTATAATACTATATATGATCAAGTCTAATCACAAAAATAAATAATAAAAATATATAGACACTAAAGTTGCATGACACTTTGTTGTATGTATGGGTAACCTTTACTGCTGACTGCAGTCCCTTGGTCACTTTGTTTTGTTGGATTCCCCAATAGATTTCTGGTTGGCAATTGAAACAATAGCCTGCATGCAGTTAAAGTCAGGTGGCACACATGTACAGGCTATTGAAATAATGGTTATAGTGAACAATCAGGACCAAAAAATGTGGTTACAGCTGGTAAGCTGTCAGTAAGTGGTTGGCAAGCTGTCAGTAAGTGGATGGTAAGCTGTCAGTAAGTGGTTGGCAAGCTGTCAGTAAGTGGTTGGTAAGCTGTCAGTAAGTGGTTGGCAAGCTGTCAGTAAGTGGATGGTAAGTTGTCAGTGAGTGGCTGGTAAGTTGTCAGTAAGTGGATGGAAACCAGTGGATGGTAAGTTGTCAGTAAGTGGATGGTAAGTTGTCAGTAAGTGGTTGGTAAGTTGTCATTAAGTGAATGGTAAGTTGTCTGTAAGTGTTTGGTAAGTTGTCAGTAAGTGGTTGGTAAGGTGCCAGTAAGTGGATGGTAAGTTGTCAGTAAGTGGATGGTAAGTTGTCAGTAAGTGGATGGTAAGTTGTCAGTAAGTGGATGGTAAGTTGTCAGTAAGTGGATGGTAAGTTGTCAGTAAGTGGATGGTAAGTTGTCAGTAAGTGGATGGTAAGTTGTCAGTAAGTGGATGGTAAGTTGTCAGTAAGTGGATGGTAAGTTGTCAGTAAGTGGATGGTAAGTTGTCAGTAAGTGGTTGATAGCAATCAACAAAAGAATTATGTAAACAAGGTTTCCTCTATAATATAAAATTATATCTCACTAATATCACCTACATCTTACATTGGTCATAATAACCCTGTGTCTACAGTAGCTTCACATTCATGTTGCTTCAAATACTCCATATAAATTATACACGACTGATGCCACCAACAAAATGCAACAACTACTAATAGATGCCACCACTGATGACTTGATCCTAGATAGTTCAGTTTTCCTGTAATACAAAAATAAAAGTATAATATGTAAGTTCAAAAATGTTTCAAATATACTTGCTCTTCAGTGCAGGGCTAAAAATAATGACCAGTCAGTGGGCCATGTCCAGTCAAAAGTGGCATGTGTCCAGCCAACATGTCTTCGACTGGTTCTCTTGACTGGTCACATTGACTGGTCAAACACATTTTGATCAGCCTGATGTGGCTGGTCATCATGTCCAGCCAATGTGCAGCCATTATCTTCAACTCTGCCAAGGGTAACCTGCCTGCATCTGAACGCAAACCCTTCGATGCATGCAGGCTATGCAGAGGGACAAATAGTTTCCTGGTAGGTTTACCTATGCTGGACAGGTCAAATGGTTGACACCATACAAGATCTGCAGAGCTTATGTTGGGAGTTAGGGAGTTGGCTAACAATCATGTCATTATGCAACCCAGACGACTAGCTATAATTCAAGTCTTTTGGATTTTTGGCTTCTGTCAATCAAATTTTCAATGTTCTGAGCTAGTAAATTTTTGATCGATGGCAGCCAAAAACCCAGACATCTTGGGCCCTGTGTTGGTCGCATAAGTATGAAAACAGGTGTAACATGATTGAACGGCACAAATAGTGTATGTACCATCTGTGATGTTGATCACTAAAACAGTGTAGCTTAAAATACTTGAATTCAATAGTTTTTTACTGACCTGGAAAGTATCTTTCAGGAAATTTGAATGCATAGAATGAAAGTGCTAAAACTCCTAGAATATACTGTACGATGACCCTGGGAATAAAAAGCTGATGAGAAAAAAATATAATATTCAGTAAGTAAAGATGAGGGAACCTTGTTATGAACACATGGCTAGGCTAGCAATTGGCCTACCTTAAGATATATAAAGGTTTGTGAATATGTTGATGCTGAAATGTAGCCTGTCTCCACTGTAATTAAGGAGCATCGCATGCTGTGGTATTTTATATATTCCTATTTCATACCATGAACTAACCTTAACAATTCTCCACTGTAATTAAGGAGCATCGCATGCTGTGGTATTTTATATATTCCTATTTCATACCATGAACTAACCTTAACAATTCTCCACTGTAATTAAGGAGCATCGCATGCTGTGGTATTTTATATATTCCTATTTCATACCATGAACTAACCTTAACAATTTCTTGGTCCCATCCACCATTAAGGTAAACCCAGTGTGCCGACGGGATCAACCCATATGCCACCATACTACAAAACAGCAGCAGTCTCCTGAGCGCCCAGTGTGATGTAAGAAAATGTGGATGGACTTGAAAGCTTATAGTTAGGATAGTGAGAATGCACACTCCTGTGAGGTACAGTGTCCGTAGAGTCTAGAATAATAAATGTGGTACATCAAAATAAGATCTATTATGTTTTCAAAATTAATAATAGCAAAAAGGTATGTTGCAAGGTGCCTTGTGCCAATCATGTTTTATAATTTAATTTCACCTTATGGTGATTAAGATTTTTGAGTTTGGAAGGTTGGCATGGATTGAGGTCAACTATTGATAGTGGAAAAACCTTGGATTAAGAAGGAGACCCAACAAACTACTCATAGGTTCACAAGTCAGATCAAGGGATCAAACCCAAGGCATACCTTGGAACATACCTGGTGAACAAACTTCTTCTGCACCGAGCTCCATGGCAAATGTTTGATAATCATTATGAAGCTAAATTCATTAACCACTTTTGTCATGACTACATATGCTGATTGAGACATAAGTTGTGGCAGGTTAATTTGCAGATACTTTGACACTGCTAATCACGTAAAGCTAGAGACAGAGACATGGTGCAACATTGCGGGCAATATGTGGCCTGCAGGCTGGCAATCAATATTGTGCGCAAGGTCACATGATGCAATTTGTTGCATGGAATATTTCTGAAGTAGAAAACGATCGCAGTCAGTGCTCAACTTGCCTGCAATATTGTGCGCAATGTAGCACTGTGTGTCAGTTCCTTAAATCATAAGAGGTAAATTAAGGTAATGGGAAACATACTCTAACAAATTATTTGGTTGATGGTAGCCTACGTGTCTCAATCAGCTGTATGTGCCAATAAAAACAGTAGTAAAATGTATTCTTTGCTTTCCTACAGGCACAATGATATGTTCAAGCAGTTGATTATCCAGCACGATGAACTTACCGTATGACAATAAAATGCATAGTAAACAGAAGGAATGTAACAGGTGCACAGACCAAGTGATATGCCAGCAAGATCTAAAGCAAACCATCGATGAAAAACCTGCTCAGAGTGACAGCAGAACACATGATAACCAGCGGAGAACAGCATGCATAACTGGAAAACACGTATTGATACATTAGAGCAGTTTTCGTATTACAAACTTACAGAACAGACCACGCCTTGCGAATTCTTTTTTGAAAATATTTTTTTTAAGTGAAAGTTTTCCTCAATAAATATTATTACTATTAATATTGGTCTTCAGATCAGATGTAGATTTACATATGACCCCATGTACAACAATAAAACATTTTATATATTTCCTTTACATGAGAACAAAATATCATTTTAGCCTTCACGTGAAACCATGGGTGCATGCCTCAGTATTACAGCGCAACGCGCCTTACCGTGACCACCCTGCAAAAGTTTCGTACAAGTTAACCAATCAAAATGCGAGAACTAATGAGATTGTTTACATATTTTATTTGTCATGAAAAGCAAATACAACCATTAAATCAAACATATCCACATTGCTTGAAATAATTGAAAGAGTTTTCTTGAGAATCGCAGTAATGTGTTTGTCGATCGGCACTGCTTTGAAATCGAATTCTCGCATTTTGATTGGTTAACTTGTACGAAACTTTTGCAGGGTGGCCACGGTAAGGCATGTCCCGCTGTAATTAAAAGGTAAATTAAAATCATATGGGTTTTTTTAATTAGTAATTAAAATCCTACATATTTTTACCTGGAATCCAATAAGCAGTGCAGAAAACACCAAATAATCTGCAAGAGTTGATCCAGCAACATAAGGAATCTTGAGGAAATTGTCATAGATTAACAGAAATGAAAAGTAGAAAAATCCTATGATGTGCGACCAGATGTTAATAGACTCATTAGACATCACAAACAAACTGAAACAGAAACAGGAATAAATTGATTAAAAATGACAAGAATGAAGGACAGGCTGAAAGACAGGCTGAAAGATGAGAGATGTTTTGTTTCAGGAAAGCTTAATTAAATTACACTATGCTTCAAATGTGATGGCCATAAAATAATAATAATAACTTTATTTATATAGCGCTCAAATCTAAAATTCTAAGGCACTTTACAAAAGGAAAAAATATGGCTGTTTTAATATGGCACAGATATGACTGTACATAATTTTGCATTTTCTTAATAAGCATTAAATTTTTTTTAACAGATTCACCACTTTCCATACATCAGTTCATTGGTCACACACAAAGTACTCAAGCAAGGCTTCAAGGTAGTTTCAAAGGATTATTTAAATTTGAAGCTTGCAACCAGCTCGGTTGCATTATATAATTGAATGCTTTGTGTTTGACCAGTGAACTGATGTATGGAAAGTGGTGAATAAAGTATTAACACTCAATAGAATCTTTGGGTTGGAATGTGTGACATGATACTATGCTTTGGAACTTGATGTGAGGTTTGTTATGACTGAGATGAGCTAAATTTGATTTTCAAGAACAGCTTTCGTAGGCTTTCAAGCTCATTGTGTTGGACACCTTTAAGACCAAAAATTATGCCATTTCAATAACTACCTTTTGATACACCATTTAGAGTTCAAATAAGCACGATACCCATCTGTAATGAATACATTCCCTCGCAAGAAGTAGGGAATTTCGTGGTATTCATATAGTTTGATAGCTTTGTCGGGAACAGGGTGTGGGTCTTCAATCTTGATAATCACGCTGGACGACGCCATCTTGTTTCACAAGACACAAAGAGACTAGAAAGATGCGTCAGCTTGGCGTCAACTGGTCATGTCCATGCAAGTAGATAAGTTCATCTCTTGTTAATCCCGCAGAAAATCTGTGTAGAACAGTTCCGCATTGCTTGGTCCAAAGAATTCAAAACGGATTATATAATTTGAAAGTTGTCAAGAAGCCGGTGTATAAATTTTGTGTAGCGACTTTCGAACTTATTTTTGTCAAGCTTGAACGGTCTTCTACAGTTTCCTAGATGAATATTGTCGTTATTTACCCCCCATCTTACTCGATCCTTTTTGTTTGGTACTCTTTTTTCCTTCAAATATTGTTGAAATAGGCCTCAAACAACTGCTATCAACAATAAAAAATATCAATATGTTGATTCTTGGCAGGCGTTCCTCAATCATTAAAGCAACTTCCATATATGGAAAATAGAACTCGGAAGTTCGAATTTTACTGGGCTGGAAATTTTTCATTCCATCTTACTCGAAGGGTCCAAAAAACGAAAAGCAGTTCTATAAAGACTTTTCTTACTTTGTCTTAATGCTTGTTGTCCAACGTTCTAATTGTTTCAAGTTGAGCGCATTTTTTCGCTTTATTTTTGCGATTTTTGTGAGCAGTTGTACCCGGAAATACGTCACAGCTTACTAGTAAAAGCTCTATAAAAATACAGTCGAAACCCCTTCAGAGCTTCTTAAGGGAAAATACATGGAAAATCGTCTTGTGGTAAACACTCAGGGGCTTTGACAACTGGCCGCTTGATTGAGTCATAGATTAGTGAAAAAAAACTTATTCTGGGTTTTGATTGACGAGTGGTCGCGTTAACAGCCGGTCGGTTTATAGAGGTCTACTTCCATATATGGAATGAAGAACTAGGAAGTTCGAAGCATCAAAATATGTGCAACAACACTTTGTGGTAAGAAGCCAAGAATGAATGAGCTTCAGCAGAATTTCCGGCAATCCACAATGCCAAGTGGTAAAGGAGAATCGCTCAGAGATCTAACAAATCCCACCATGAACGATGCTTTGAAAAGCAATTCTCTGAATTTTGTTAAGCTAATCAAAACAGGTAAGTTGCTAAAGACATGAATACAATGTAACAAGCTCATGTGATTGATGCTGGGTCAAAAGTTATGAGTATTCGTCGTTAGTGATGTGATATACGGCCAATAAAACAAACCATCAATAGGTATAGAGTGCCAAAACTTCAACACCTAAAGTCATTGGAATAAATTATATTTAAACGAGAGTTTTTTCTATTTGTCTTTGTTCTGTCGAGGCAAATATGAAACGTAGCACGAAGCATAACTTCACACTTCAATGAAGACTAGTTCACTGTGAATGATCAAACATATCTAACACTTCTATGACTTTTTACACGTCTTTATTCTTTCTATAGTACAAAAAACTCAGTTTTCCTTGTTGAAAAACACTTATTTATTTATTTTTTTGTTTACTGTCGTACAGCTGGCGAATTTATACACAAAATTTGTAGCATTAAAGAACAATATGCTCACAATCTCTTGTCTGTTGTGGAGACGTTTAGAAGAAAGAGCACAGAGATGAAGAAAGAAAGGTTGGTAAATAATGATATGTTAATCCCTTAACGGTGGTTTTGTTTGATTTAGATATTTGTTCTGATCTAGCTGTCATTCAGGATTTTAATGGTTTAAATTAAAAAGTCTGAAGCTTTTATTTTTTATTTTTTTATTTTATGGTTGATAAGCTCAAGTATAATAATATCTAAGGCTCGATTATATAGATTATAAATATAAGATTAAGGCTAATATTTTGTCATTCTACATGTATATTAACTACAAACTGGTTAAAATACCTTTAGAGATTCACATATGAAACTTACAAAATTATATAACTCGCAAGAGATTGCTGAGGGAGAAAGACCTTAACCTAGAAACAGCTAAGTGACATAAGATAAAATAAATGCTATAGTCGTTTGCATCTAAGTGTGAACACCAGACATCAAAACATGTTCTAAGTGGAGCCTGAAACTTTTATGTTTTGTGGCTAAAAAGTTAACGTTTGTAGATCGCAAAGGAGCTAGACCATCAAAGAAGACTGCCAAATGCTGACCCTTTAGCCACAAAACATACAAGTTTCAGGCTCCAGTTAGAACATTTTTTTTTGTTTGGTGTTCACGCTTAGATGCAAATGACTGTAATGATCACCTAGTTTATAAACACACATATGCAAATGATCATAATTGTTTGTTAAGCTAAGTATCCTAATCATCTAAAATTATGAGCAGAATTGTAAATTCAGTATTCTAAAAATTAATATTCTCATGCGAGCATATCTGAAGTGTGTATGACATGTCATGTGTGTATTTTTGATTTGTTTTTTTACTGTCTCGTACATTTTCTTCCCAAGTGCTCAAGTTTTATCAAGTAAATATTTAGACTAGACAGGAAAAATCGTGGGTTTTATAATCCTATGCTTTCTTACAGATATATGACTCATTTTGAAGAAACAATTGCAATTAATATAAAGTAAAGCTTGATTTTTCAATTTCATTTCTGATTTCCTGTCTCATAAGTCATCAAAGGTGACAAATGATTGAAGTACATTGCATGATTCAAAACTTTAAATGCATGCATTTTCATAAATTGTTATGTTATAAAAACAAGATTTCCCCCCTTCTGCATCTACCGCATGTATACATCTGTGTGGTGGAATATACACTGTTATCATGCCCTAAATTTGATGTATAAAGACTTCAAAAGCTTGACATTGAAATTTGATTAAGCAGCTAACTTTCAGAGATTTGTCTTCTGGCTTGAAATAAAAGCTGGTCAATGGACCATTGTTTGGCAAGAATTGGAACTTGTCAAGTCAAATCTTTGCATTGCCAGTCATTTTGACCAGTATGAGTAACGTCGAGCCAGAAATGGGGTATGACTGAGCTAAAACTAATTGGTCATCATACTGGAAACTCACCAGCCATTATTTCTAGCCCTGAATTATTAATAGAATTAATATTACTTCTGATTTCTGATGAGAAGTAATATTCCCACTTTTAAAATTCCTGGATCCACCACTGTCTAGCCTGCGTAGCGGAGGCCCCCTTCCCCCCCCCCCCCCCCAATTTGGGCCGCTATGCAGGCTTCTACTGCCTGATCACCCATTCAGAAAAATGACCCAGATGGAGTCTGGAATTATTTTTAAGACCTTCAGGGTGACCTAATTATGCTGCTGCATATTCATTCTTCCATCCATTCATTTTCATTTTTTTATTTATTTAAGGTGTGCTCTCAGCAGTTCTATGAGTACGTGGGAGACATTGCTTGGAGAATATGAAAGAGAAGCACAAGTAAGTTTTCAAAATTAATACAGATTATAGCATATACATAACATGGGTTTCTGTGTTATTCATTTTGTTGTACAGTATATCTGATACAAATCCGAGGAATGGGTTAGTAGGGCTCATGCAGTGCAATATCTAGCTATGGCAATATTGCACTTGAATTTCTAATAGGGAATTCTTTCCTTGTTGCGAACTCAATGTACCCAATGAGCAGAGTTGCAGAGGCCGCCTTAATGATGTTGTTTATAGTCAACCCTACCACATGGTTTGAAAAGATTTTAAAGTAAATATAAGCAGAGAATTTTGGGACCCAGAGCTAATGTCTCATTTATAAAGGGTGTCACTTAATAAGGGGTCTGCTTAATATAAAAGCCAGTTCAAAGTTTAAGAATCGTTTTCAGTGTGCAAGCGATTTTATCCTGAATTTCTCAACTTTTGTTTAATTAAAAACAAAAGAAAGTTTATAAACAAAAGAAGGTGAGAAATTCGGGATAAAATCGCATGCACACTGCAGAAAACGATATTCTTAAACTTTGAACTGGCTTATAGAGTTACCACTGTATTAATTTTGTGCAATATGTTGCATCCTTGGAAAAAAATTATTATTGGATGAATTCAATGATTCAATTTTATGGTACGTGATCATAATCTAGTGGTTAAAATATTTTCAGGATATGCTAAAGATGTGTGCAAAGTTAAATCAAAATGTCAACAAGCCACTGTCAGAAGAAGCTGCAAAAAGAAAAGCTATTTGCAAAAAGGTGTGTTCTGAGAAGAGGGTATTCCAGAATATACTTGTAGAGGTTTTTCACCGCCGAATGATGACAGTCATGTTAGAGAGCAGGAACAATACAATCTTTTTACATAAAAAATATTCAATTCCAGAGCTTGTTGCAATTTGTGCTATATGAAAACAGGTAATGTATTAATCTGAATTATTATTGTTACAGATATTTGCCTTTCGGCAAGCAGGAGAAAATAGAATTGCAAAAGCTGAGGAGGCCAATCAAAAGGTAGCCATTCATGTAGATGTTTTTCTTAGTTACCTCTGTCTTTACAGATTAGGGCCTAAAATAATGGCCAGTCAGTCGCTGGTCATGATGACCTAATTTAATAGTTTTAGCTTGGTCATACCTCATTTCTGGTGGGGCTATGTTAGAGACTAGGATGGGAAAAAGGGGGGGGGGGCTAAGATTGAAAAGTATAAGAGACTAGTCTGGGAAAAGTGAAAAAGTGGTAGGGCTCCCCCTCCACGGCTCCTGGGAGGGAGGAAATCTGGAGAACCTGCAGACTGAGAACAACTCTCAAATCATGGGAGAGATGTAACAAACTCTACTTTAACCTGTGATGGCTTAACTACTTACTCTGACTATTATATCTAATGATACCTTGTTTGCTTTTTAGCACCACAAAGAGTATTGTGATGCATGTACAAAATTGAACAAGGCACAGAATATGGAACAAGCTAAAGAAGGAAAGGTAAGAGGGAGGGTCAGTCACTATGAAGTGTCATGCCGTCGCCAAAACTTTACTCCCATGTCGCTAGACAACAGAATTATCCCATACATTATTACATTTACCATTTATTAGTGTAGCAATGTTTTTTTTTGTTTTAATTGATACTTTGATTCCAAGTCTATGTGATGATCTCAAGAGTATCGCGCAGGCATGAGAGTGTGACAATTTTGGCCAAAAATGTAAACGAACCATTCCCTTTGCCTGGAAATGCCTTCCTTACATCCTGCCTGCAGTACTAGTGTCATATATACTTTTTACAGGATCATGGCATATCTGGGAATCAAACTATGGACTTTGATCATACGGCACCATGTTTATTCCCATAGGAATAAAAACCTTTGTTTAACCTAGCATAACCTCATTCTCAAGTGCTTGAACGGGAGGCTAGGTTGGGAAAATCTATTGTTCCAGGCAACATGCACGACTGCTGTGTTAGAAAAACCTATTTTTGTCCCAGACTTTGAGGATTGTTAATTTTCTCATGGACCCTTTTCATTGCTTATATTTCAGCAAGAACACTACACAACACTTTGTCACAATGGTCATAATTCATACGTACTTCAGTTATTTGGACTAAATGGCATGCAGGAGACTTTTTATTCTACTTCTTTACCACAAATGTTAGATGTAAGTAGCCATCTACAGTCATATTAGAGACCTTAGTATCCATGATGGGAGCAAGGAGGGCGACAATGATATAACGTTTTCAAAATGGGTTTTCATGTTTGCGCTATTGTCCTTGGCATCCTTGTCCTAGCTAGAATGTGTAAAAGCAAAAAGCACCATGCATGTGACATTCTGGCAAGGACAACAAAAGCAATGCTGACTGTGTGCATGCACACAAGAAAACGTTTTAGAAACTGGCTTGAGTCATTGTCCGCCATCACTATCCTCATTCCTGTCATGGATCCTCTAATGTAGTCATATAACCTTAATTATAAATATCAAGGAAGTCAAGGGTGGTGTACATAGAAGTAATTGGTAAGCTTGTCTGACCTCTGGGGTCTCAGGTTTGATCCCTGGACTTGCTGTCACATTGGAGTAGAGTATTTTGGGTCTCTCTCTTGATTCAAGTTTTTTCTCAAAACTATCCAGTTTAATTTCCTTCATCTTTATCATACTAAATTACAAATAAAGGTTGTCTCAGGGTGTGATAGATCTGTGAGTTAGCTGTGCCCTGAACTTTGATCAGCTGAGATGTTGTTTCAGGGTATTGATAAAATGTGTACAAAATTGTTAATTAGGTGCAATTTAGCCAACGCCCACAAGGCTTTCATCATGAATTATTTGGTGTGAACAACCCTCCTTCACCCCCCTCCCTCCCTCCTTCACCCTATCCCCACCCCGCCACCCTGTGTCCAGCAGCTCCAATACATAATAACCTTCTTAATATGACATTCCTTGATGTTTCCTTTATCTTAAAGGATCTTCAAGGAGTCCTTGAGGAGGCCACATATTCAATGGCTCAAACATTCAAAGAATGCTCAAAAATTGAAAAGGAAAATGTAAGTTATAATTATAATTGACCATAAACCAAGAATATATCAGACAACTCTAGCTACACGAGCCTGTGGACCTTCTACTCCATTCATCTCTTTTAAGTGTACCCTTACAGGCCTTCCCAATCACACATGCAAATTGCCGTCGCATCAACATTAAGGTTTTGGTGGACGTCAGTCAAAGCGGACGTTTCCATGACATTGTCAGAAAACATAAAGTCTTCAAGGCACATGCCATTCGCAGCGTTGTGGAAATCCCTTGATTGATGTCCGCTAAGACAAACTTTATTGCAACAGCAAATGTACAAGGGCTTTAACACTACAGATGACTGTAAATGCATGCATACGTACTAGATTAAACAAAAATGGATTTTGAATAATGCTGTGTGTAATTTTTTTCCTTAGCATGAAGAGAGTATCCAGAGACTTTCTAACCTGGAAAAAATATTTGAAATGGTCGACAGTTCCACAGATACTATTAATTTTGTCAAGAATTCAAACAATACTGGCCCATACAGTCCTCCAAGAAAAACTTTCCAAAAACCAGAAGATGGACATGTAGTGGTAAGCTGTGTTCTCAGTACATATATATGCTCAGCTTTAAAGCCTAAAAACATTAGCATGTAGAAAGACTGCATGAGTATGGGGGAGGGACCAATCATTCCTCATGTCCCTAGAAAGAGGGTCCGTTACGATCACATTTCACAGCCCAAAATTTTGCAAAATCCCAGTCCCAGTGATGCAAAAGTTTAGTCCGAGTTATAGAGTTAGAGTCAGAGGTTTTACAAAATCCCAATCCCAGTAATGGCCAAATCCCATTTCCAGTGCATGAAATCCCATTTTCCCAGCCCAAAAAAAGGCGAATCCCAGCTCCCATTTTACCCCTTCAGGACCCTCTAGAAAAGATATATATTAGTTTACATTTTGCCCCATAATAAGAAAGACGAAGCATCTAGAAGGTAGGATAGTCCTGGTATTCATAGTGGTAAAGTTACAGTGGGTGGGGCGAATCTCAATATTGCAAGATTTGTAACTTGAACTCGTGAACTTCAAAGTTTAATCACATTCTGATTGACATGTCTTCCTCATATTAATTTCGAAAAATCTCGAATAAAAATAAGTCACAAATCAATCCTTAAATATCTTAAAAACAAAGTTTAAAAAAATTTACATGTCAGCTTATTTCGAAAAACAACAGCAATGTTCAACCTGTTCAACAGTAAAAAAAACCAGCTCGATCTGCAGGGAAGCCATTGTTTCGAACTGTAAACAATAACAGCTGGAAGACACATTGATTCAGTTCGAGCAACCAGTTCAAAAGAATGGCGTTTCGTGGAGAATTTGAGCCACAAGCTCAACCAAAACTGTCAAGGACAATACGCTTCTGACAGCGTGGTACTTGTTCCACTTCTCGATCGTATTGCGAACGAATTCTTCAGAATCTCGTGCGACCAGCTTGTCATAATCGGCATAAATCGGGTCGATTGAAGCTGGCTTCAGTATGAAAATTGTATAAGGGAATATCAAAGCCATCGTACATCCTCCAAGAAGAAACGTCAAACCACTGGAAGGCTTGCAGAAGTAGACACCTACTGAACTAACAGCACCTAATAAAGCCAATCTTCCCTGGAAAACCCTTGCTCTATCGAAGCTTTCCTTCCATTGCTTATGGCAGGTCTTGGTGTCCATGAGTGTCATTCTCGCTGGATGTTCAACTACGTTGATGTAGATCGCTCCTCCAGCGAACATTCCTATTGAAATAGTAGAAGTTGCTTTGAGAAAGGGTAATAAGGCATCACGATCAAAACCCATGGTGAAGACGTTTTTCTCTATTTTGAGCTGGAATACACACGACCAAACAACAGCTGAGGAACACTGACACCGAATAACCAGATGTTCTGTCCGGGCTTCCTGGGTAGGTGGAGTACGTGAGAGACTGGAATATTCGATTAAGGAAATTAAGGTTGCTCTGACCAGCACTAAAATTTTTTGGGATATGAATGGTAAAAGTTAAATAAATGTTAATGTTTGAAGCCTGATTTAAAAAAAAGTCACACGATGCAATTTGTTGCACGTAATGTTGCTGAGGTAGAAAACGATCCTATTTCAATTCCGCAACATTGCCTGCAATATATCTGTGCGCACCGTGGGTCACGCCTAAAATCCCCCCACCGGTGACTAAACCCACTGAAATAGTAGACACATGCCTTGAGGATTGGGAAAATAGAGTCATATTTGAACTTCATGCTGAATACTAGTGTTATTACGGGGCTTTGGGGAGCTAAAAATAGTCAAGCATCAAATAGATGGCGCATGAGTTCTTTGTTATTAATACCATTTATTCATTTTGCAGACATGATAATGAAATTAAACCAGCAATTAAAAAAATTCCATTATCTACCTTGTTTGAACTATTTTTAAGCTTACACAGTGCAAAATCCTGATTTGGACAAGCAGGGCGTTGCAAAACAAAAATTGGCTTATTGACAACTTTATACTGCACAAAACAAGATTAATGACATTGTATAGAAATAAATATTTAACTAGTACCAAAAAATCTGGCTTGGTCTAACACGACCAACATAGCCTTAAAGTTCACAAATTTTGCATGACATTGTTTCCCAGTACTTCAATTCCCATTAAATATCAATTATTTTAATCATTTCACAAATATTTCCTTCACTTTGGTTCTTTAAATATTAAGCGCTTACTAGCACGTGTTCTTAAGGCTGTTATGTAAGTGGTTCAGAAGAAGGGTGTTTCATGTAGAATCTGGGAGACGAATCCAACAAGTACACCCGAAGACAAGACGCTTCTTACAGCATGATATTTATTCCACTTGACGATGGTGTCGCGAACGAATTCCTCGGACTCGCGATCCACGATTTTGTCGTAGTCATCGTAGATGGGGTCGATAGAAGCTGGCTTGAGAACAAACAGAGTGTATGGGAATATTAACAGCATACTACATCCACCGATGAGGAAGGTCATTCCTTCAGAGGGCTTGCAGTAGAAGGCCCCAGCCCCACTGATAGCAGTAATCATGGCAAGCCTGCGCTGATGGACCTTGGCTCGATCGAAGCTTGCTTTCCATTGTGCATGACAAGACTTGGTGTCCAACTCCATTCTCGCATTGTGTTCCACTACATTGATGTAAATTCCTCCACCGGCAAATAAACCCACTGAAATCGTAGACACGGCTTTAAGGACTGGGAGCACACTATCACAATCGAATTTCATGGTGGATTGTATTGATTGGAAAGGCTTTCTTGATGAGTAAAAACTGACAACTCTATTGAAATGAGATTTCGAACGTTTTGGGTGTCAACTGCTGACCAGTACGATCGCAGATGCATAGTGTTATTATTTAAGGGAGCAGTTAACCCTAGACCTCAAAATTTTAAAATTATTGTTAAGACTCCAAAATAATATTGAAGAAGACCCTTGAATAACGATAAGAGCTACTTCAATTTAATTAATATATAATTTCAATTTTTTTTGGACAACATAAGAAAACATTGGTCACCATTTTTCCAAAGGATTCCTATTTAATATCTTATGACATGTGAATAAGGTGATAATAACTTATTGTATTAATAATAATAATAATAATAATAATAATAATAATAATAATAATAATAATAAAACTTTATTAGAATAATACAGATCTCTATCAAGGTAACCTCATGTCTCGCCTTCGATGCAAAGGCACGCTACCTTTTAAGATGGCACAGGGAACTGTGAAGGGGACTATTCCCAGTGCAGTTTAATTTGGAGGATGAAGCAACATATTTTTTTCTCCTGAAAATCGAAATTTATTGAAGAGATATGCTATACTTCATGCCTTATCTTTGATTCTTTTCTTTTTGTTTTCATTTCAGTCTGTACCTGACAACAAGCTATCCCTTCATATGACAACAGAACCAGTCCTTAAAAGAAAATATATTGCATTAAACAAAAAGGTTTGTCTTATGGTTTTTTTCTTCTGTAGTCTTTGCAATTTATGCAGTTGAGTTTGCATGATTAGGCCTTGTTCACACATCACATTCATAAAGGTGCAGAGACACAATGAGATTTTTCATGTGACGTTGAAAAAATTAGAGGTCACACCATGTGACCACCTGTGTGACATTGCATGCGGCATCACCAGCAATGTCACAAAAAGTAGCTTTTTCCCCCAAGCTTTTGCAACATTGCACACAAATCACATGAAGCATGGGCAACGTTGCACAGATGGTCACAGGGTTGGACCTAGTTTTGCAACGGAGGCAATGTCACATTAAACATAGCAGCATGTGTCTGCACATTTAACATGATGCTACACTTTCAAAAGATTCACTGTGTTATACTGCCAACTTATCATAGTTAGTTGATTTTATTTCAGTCTAGACATTTGTCAATTACAATAGAGAAGGAGAGACAAGCTCTCAAATCTGTGAAGGGATTAAGAGATAGGTATGTTATTGACAAAGTTTTTGTACTGATTGAAGTTTACCCTAGAATCATATCAACTATCAGAGGATTAGACCTCTTTAGCTTGTGCTTAATGTCATTCCCTTGGGAATGTGTTTCTTGTTGTTTGAGTTGCATTCATATTCATGTGTAACCATATGCATGGCACAAAGAAATAATGTTATGAAATAACTGACGCACCATGTGATAGGTTGAAAAATGCCCAAATTTAAGCTAACATAATTTTTGTGTACAGCTATACTCATAACCCGTCTTATGGCCGACCCGAAGATGTGGATATCGATATTATAATACAGAAGAATGACATAAGAAACAAAGAACTGCACAAAGAAATAACTGATGCTCAGGTATTGTACATGAGCTTCACGTCAGACAACATATTTAATTGAAAAAAAGAGAAAAACTGTATACACGCTGTAGTTATAAAGCTCATGTGGATTGACAGAAAATGACAGAGATGTTAGGAGAAGCACAGCAAATAGCGTAATGCTTCTAAACACCTCTCGAGTGTACTACCAATCCTTTATAACTGCTAGGCACTGTGCATGTGGGGTGCTTGTTTTCACTAAAAATGATTTTCTTTTATGAGTTGCCATGCAATAAATATGTTGCAATTGCCCCTCAAAACCGGGGCACTAGAAATCTCATTTCTGAAAGCCACAATTTCAAAATTTTCAGGGTGGGCATTTCCTCGGACCCCACCTTCCAAATCAAAACTATGCTCCGTGATGCCTGACTGCACACATCACAGAACAGCAAGCTTTTATTTTCTTATATAAAATGCAATATTTCACATAGCAGATAATGGGAGTTTCCTACCTGTTGACTGTTTTTCTTTTTTGTTTTTGTTTAAAGCTTAATCTGTTCACGCCAGACATTCAGCGGAAACTCCATATCACAGAAATGGACTTAAAAGATGATGAATATGATGACGATGAAAGTCTTCTGGATGTATATGATAAGCGTCAGAGTATGATTTCCAATGTGATGGCCAAACCAAAGACTACTCGTGCAGCCAAGCACGACTTTGTAGAACACACATTCAAGAAACCAGTATTCTGTTACTACTGCAACAAACTTTTGAAAGGTAAATTCTAAAAAGCGCAAAAATACCTTCACCAACCTTTTTTGAAATACCTGTATTCCAGTGATCCTTCTTAGTAGATCTGCTGAAATTTTTCCCCCCTGTATTATTAGGTTTCTTGAAACAAGGTGTGAAGTGCAAGACATGTCGAATGAGTGTTCATCATAAATGCCAAGAAAATGTACCCAACTGTTCAGGCGAGCTGGTAGGTTTTTTGAACACCCTGATCTGTCTGTGAGCCAGCATATTCCCAGATCAGGAGCCCAGCATCCATCTCCTATACTGGGTCTTTCAGCCAGCATATTCCCAGATCAGGAGCCCATTACTAGGAGCATCCACCTCCCATACTGGGTCTCTGCACCACTTTATTATATGATAATTTCGTTGTTATTTTATTCATTTTAATATTTTTGCTGTGTTATTCCAGCTGCCTTCAAAACGCAAGTCAAGTTTGACAAAGACAGCGACGAGTTTTGACAGCGAATTCGATGACTTTGACGACTTTGATGCGTCGTACAGTGACATAGATGAGGCACCCACCCCACCCTCCATCAGGAAAATTCCCCAGAAACCTTCACCGCCGGGACGTGCATCTGATCTTTATGGTAGGTAGCGTCATAATTCATCTATGCATGCTCACTTAAACGAAATGCCTGTGTGCATTCACATTACTACCCTGTTTTCTCCGGCTTGGGATATGCAGGGCTCGAAATAGGGGTCTGCCAATGGCCTAAATGCAGGTCAAGTTTTACTACTGTCAGGCTGAAAAAGTTTTGAACTGCCAAATGGAAAATAAAATGGCAGGGGAATTGTGCTCCAAAATTATTTATCCTGCCGAAAATAAGAAACTGTCTGGCCATTTATCTTTTCTATTTCGAGCCCTGATATGCTGTGTTGCGAAAACCTCATAAATGTATGAAATAAATCAGTTAATTACCTCAAACCTCTGCAATAAGCCTCTAAAGCCTTGAGGAGTACTCGGGCTTTATATGGCTTATTGCCTCGGTTCTCGGTAATTAACTCTTACTAAGTGTTGCGTGCAAGTCTAGATTAATACTGGTTTATTTCTGTAGATGTTGCCGAGGAATGTTTATCAGGGGTAAGTCTGTTGTATATTTCTTCATTTTATTATTACTATTGTTGTTCTATTTTGTTTCCCTTTTTCCGTGTAATAGGATAAGGGATATAGAAGGGAGGAAAGGGAAAAGAAGGAAGGAAAGAAATATATATATATAGAGAGAGAGAGAAAGAGAGAGCTTACATCACGAATTGCGTCGTGTAAATCAACCCTACAACTTGCTACAACTTTTTTTCTTGTCGTTACACAACAGTTGTTAGCAAATCGTAGGGTTAATTGATTTACACGATAAATTGGTGTTGTAAGCGTGGCGTAAGCAGATTGCATGCGACAGTTGTAAGCAAAAGCTGTACCGTGTAAATCGGCCTTTAGGGATCGTGGAAGAACATCGTAGTGAGAGGTGGAAGAAGAGAGGGGGGATGCGTGGTCAATTTTCTTTCCCTTTCTCATACTGTGTAAATCAGCCTTAAGCCTCCTCAGTTTGCAGGGAAATCTCTCTAAATCTAGGTCCCTGTGGACCGCGCAGGATCATAAAGGCCCGTTCACACGTGCGATTTTTGCAGCGATTTTTGAAAATATAATAAATTTTAACTCATGCTTCTAAAGAGACATTTGTCCAGGTAATCTTGGTGTTCTGAATAAAACTTTACAAGTTAATCCTTTACCATTATTTTAATAATGGTAACAATGACCAAAATCGCCGCACAAATCGCACCAAAAATCGCTGCAAAAATCGCCCGTGTGAACGGGCCTTAAGAAGGGAGTTATAGTAATCCCAGTACTAAAGAATCACAACTGCAGAGTCACTAGTGGGGAAGACTTACGATACCTTTGTTTTATGCAGGATTCATGTGGGGTAGCGTTATATGACTATGCTGGAGAAAATAAAGGAGATCTCAAGTTAAGGTATGCGCCTTGCGTCTGCAAGGGTACGATCCTTGTGGCAACCCTGGAAACCATGACTGAGCTTTGTTTGACTCAGCGAGTTGTCTGTTTTCTTTATTTCAGTGCTGGTGATAAGGTATCCTTAACCAACACTTCTGACAGCAATTGGTGGGAGGTGAGTATTATAAGTAAACAAAAGGGTGACCAACACTAGGTTTTTCATCTTTGCCGGTTGCTAACAAACCTGTGATAAGGTATCCTTAACCAACACGTCTGACAGCAATTGGTGGGAGATGAGTATCATGAGGAAACAACAGGGTGACCAACACTAGTTTTTTAACTTTGCCGGTTGCTATATAATAAACCTGTGGCCCTCATTCCATGATCAAATTGGAAATCAAAAGTTGATTTTTGCGGGGAGAGGAACCAGAGAACATGGAAAAACCCTCGCGAAGCACAGGAGAGAACCAACAAGCAACTCTACCCACATATGATGGTGGGCCCGGGGATCGAACCCACCACAGCATTTAGAGGCAGAGCATTAGCAGTGCACAGCACCCCTGCTTCCCGTAATCATGTAGGATGACGGTAGTACGAGCAACAAAATCATGGAACATGTCGCACAACATTGCCCGCGGTGTGGTAATACGAGCAACATTCACTCTGCAACTTGAAACGCAACAATTTTGCGCGACAAGGTGCTCGATTTTGTTGCTCGTATTTCCTCACTTGTTTGTTAAAGAAAACATTGAAAGATTGAAAAGGCTTTATTAATACCAGTACCGGATTGGCAGGCAGACAGACAGACTGATTGATTGATTGATTGATTGATTGATTGATTGATTGATTGATTGATTGATTGATTGATTGATTGATTGATTGATTGATTGATTGATTGATTGACTGATTGATTGATTGATTGATTGATTGACTGATTCATACTCTTTACTATCCTTTAGGGCACTTGTAAGGGACGATCAGGCTTTTTTCCAACATCATATATCCAGGTACACTGTGTAATACTATTACTAAAAAGTAATGATGATAATCATCATCATCATATACATCATCAACATCATCATCTACATCATCATCTACATCATCATCATCATCATCATCTACATCATCATCATCATCATCATCTACATCATCATCATATACATCATCATCATCATCATCATCACCATCATCATCATCATCATATACATCATCATCATCATCACCATCATCATCATCCTCATCATCATCATTATATACATCATCATCATCATATACATCATCATCATCATCATCTACATCATCATCATCATCATATACATCATCATCATCATCATCTACATCATCATCATCATCATATACATCATCATCATCATCATCATCTACATCATCATCATCATCATATACATCATCATCATCATCTACATCATCACCATCATCAGGATCATTATCATCAACATTATCATCGTCATCATCATCATCATAATTATAATAAATGGCTCGCCAATATTGTTGCATAAAATGTCAATCAGTTTTTATCAAAATGTCAAACACAGTTTGTCTCTCGTATATACCTATTTCAAAAAAGGTTGTCGGAGCCAAAGGCGATAGGGAATAGCCGATAAGCAATAGCAGATTATGACTATTATCATATTTGGTTGACAGGAAATCACAAAAGAAAGTGTCATTCTGAAGTGTCTGTTTGACTTCAATGCACAAGAAGCAGACGAACTCTCAGTCGTCGAGAACCAAGTAAGATTTGGGGCTGTCTAGTATGTGTGTTTCTTCTCATGCGCAACCGTTAAACAAAGAAATGATACTCTAGGGAATGGCACGCAGTCTGTAATCGGAAAACCCGGTTGGCACGGGTGGCGTTAATGTGAGAGCGCTCGCCTCTCACCAAGGCGATCCGAATTCGAGCCCCGCTGGGCTCGTTGTCGTATGTGAGTAGAGTTGTTAGTTGGTTCTCTCCTGTGCTTCGAGGGTTTTTCCGGGTTCTCCGGTTTTTCCTCCCTCCTCAAAAATCAACTTCTGAATTCCAATTGGAATGCAGTTGAAGAACAGCCACTCTATGGAATCCACTGTTAATTCTCAATTAATTAATTAATTATATTTGTAAAACGAACCGCCCAAGTTAAAAGGTATATTAGACGTGTACATTTGCCATTGGTCGGTTGCCTTCAACACCCTTCTAACTGCTTATTTGATTTTCCAGATTATCGTGCAAATCCGTGATGAAGGCAATGGTTGGGTAATTGGCAGAAATGGAAACGTCGAGGGAGCAATTCCTTCCACGTATGTGGAGAAAATCTAGAAGAATTGACGTTATAATTATGGTTCAATAATTGATGGTTCAGACAATAGCGAACCAATCACTGTAGGTGCAGTTTTCCCCCAAATGTTCCTGTTTTTGAAGAATGCTACAAGGATTAGAGAGGTTTTTTTCTTCATTTTCATAGGATATTTAAAACGTTAACGAATTACAACCAATCTTACGCGATCACGCAGAGATTCAAATTCTAAGACATTTTAATTTTTGAGCTGGTGGTATATAGCAGCGATAACCATTAATGATAATGGCAGTTGAGCCTTGCATGAAATGCCAAGAAATAAGTAAATGAAAAAGGTTCAATGTTCGATTTCGATCCTTGTTCCATGACTTGTTGTATGACTTACTACTAATATAGAACCCTTGCAGCACGTTGGAATGCAGCTCAATAGACCCCTTGCAGCACGTCGGAATGCAGCTCAATAGACCCCTGGCAGCACGTCGGAATGCAGCTCAATTTGGAGGGCAAAACAAAATAATTTCAAGCTCCTGAAAATTGGAAACTATTGTTTTGCCCTCCAAATTGAACTGCATTCCGACGTGCTGCAAGGGGTCTATTTGGAGGACAAAACAATAGGTTCCAATTCTCAGGAGATTGAAATTCTTTTGTTTTTAATTTGTCCTCCAAATTGAGGGGTCTTTAGTTTTTGGTCCCTTAAAGGTTTTGTATGAGCTTTAGCTTTAGGGAACCACATAAAACGTTGGCAATGGAGGCGACCACTTATAGTAACCTCGTGCAGAATTCCTCGCAGAGCTAAAGAAGCGAAGCAAACGAAGAACGAAGTGAATAGTTGAATGGTAAAATTGTTCTTGATCTGAGTGTCGCGTCTTTACGTTAAGGTGCTGAAATACGAGCAACAAAATCGTGCAACATTGTTGAGTTGCAAGTTGGAGAGTGAATCTTGCTCGTATCACCACTCCGTGCAACAACAAAATTTGGTTGCGCGACCGCTTTGTTGCAGAAATAGAAGCTACTCTCTTACTCTCTGAAACAAAGAACATTTGTTGCGCGCTGGGTGGTAATAAGAGCAACATTCTCTGCTACTTGCAAAGCAAGTTGCACGAGTGATTTTGTTGTTCGTATTTCCACACCTTTATGGTAGGTTTATGCTTCCAAAACGTTAATGACTAGGAAGTCATTTAAGGCATTTGAGTGTATTTGTTGTAACTAGTAATTCTAAAATGCTGGCCTTCATGAGAACACAAATTTACAATAACGTTCTTATCAACCGTGAGTAAAATAACCTTCATAACTTAAAGATGCAACACTCGAATCAAGAAAAATTTCACCATTCAACTATTCACTTAATGTAGAATCAATACTGAATGGACTGGATGATGTCTTATATACATTTTAAAATTGAGGCATACGCGAACTTCATGCTTTGAAGGGACACTCCCCTTGCAACAAACTAATTTAAAATAAAGACATTCATAAAATAAGATCTTCACAAATGTTGTCCGCTAAATTTTAAAGGATTTCCGAGAAGTTGAGCTTCAACGTTTCAATAAAATGAGATGAGGATATTTGCGTTAGGAGATTGGTGCGCTTATAACCTGCCTCACTGGCGACGTAAGTATAAGCATAACGACATACGCACGCGCAGATAGTCTTTTACAGTTAGCTAACCCCTTTATATTTAGACAACAAAACATTCAGTCATCCTTAAAGTACTATCTGCGCATGCGCATGTCTTTTACTTATGCTTGCGTCGCCAGTCAAACAGCTTTATAACTGGTGATTTGTGAAATTAGGTGGGTCACACAACCTCATTGAGAAAAATATCAGACAAAGAATTTTAATTGTAAGAGACTTTCCTGCTTTCTACAATAGCAGTACTTAATTAATTTAGTGTGAGTTGTCTGTATAGGCATAGTTAATGGAGTGGAATGGTTTGGAAACCTATTGTTCTAGGTTTTTGTTCAACCTTTTCTATTGTTATATGACGTTGACCGTGCACAGAGAAGAAAAAGTTGCAGCGTTTGTTCATCGTAAATTAGAGAACATAGACGTTTTTTCCTTAAAAATGTTCTAAAATAGGAGATATTTCTTAATTAATTCTATATGATAAAAATTAATTGTTTACTGAAAAGGGTAATCACCTTTTTGAACGCTTTCTTATCTATCATCTAGTAACTTAACTGTATCTGCGCGGAATTATTTATCCTCTTCTTTGTAATCTTAGAATGAAAATTTTACACTTTCAAAATGATCGTACATGAAAACAGTACAGAAACTAGTATTTTCAGCCATACTTGCTTTGGTTCATTGTGCACGGTCAATATCACGTGATGGTACGTTTCAACATCGCTCGCCAAACAAAAACCTAGAACAATAGGTTTCCAAACCATTCCACTCCATTAACTATGGTATAGGGGTTGGTCTCCATAAGCATTTCAACTGATGAATCGAGTATATAACACAGGGTACCCATCGATGACTCTCCCTCAATTATAACTGCTTTCTACAATAGCAGTACTTAACCAAGTGAGTGTGAGTTGTCTTTATACAATTGGGTTGGTCTCCATAAGCATTTATTCTACTGATGAATCGAGCATCTAACACAGGGTACCCATCCATGACGCGTACAGTAAACTCAAACAGTCCATACCCGGGGTACAGTGCGAGCTGTAATTGATACAAACCATCAGTAGAGAGGTCCACTTCTGTCTCATCATACACAGGAACACAAGAATCACATTTCGCAGTCTTCATAGTCTTTTTAAATTTCTGAACTTGAGAATTCGGCATTTCTTTAAAGATTGATATAACAGATCTGCTTTGAAACGGCTGACAAAGGTCGACAGCGGAAATCAAATTGTTTATGTATTCCACAAAAGCGTTCGCGATTTTTTGAGAAATTTTCTGATCAGAATCTATTTTCTCCCATTGCATACAAGGACACCAGTGCGAAGCAATACCTGCTTGACTACATGTTCTTGCCTTCTCGTCAATCCTGTCAAACAAGCTTTGACCAGTCTTAATGTTGCTAGGCGACGCAGGGTACGACAGCACGTGACGCAAAGTTGCGTAAACATCAAATGGAGAAGTTAAAAGTTCTGCGTTGTGTTTAAGGTTGCTGTACGCCTCCGGATATCTCCATGGAAACCATTTAGGGACAGTAATAGATAGAAAGGGCAATCGTTCTTCCATTTTACCTTGCAACGACTTTCGCAGGTAAGAGAAGCGGTAACCATGGTCACCAAAAATAATTACTATTGACTCATTCATGTGATGTTTTGCATCCAGATTTCTCAACAATCGAACCAAATCGTCATCAGCATAGCTTAGCGTGTCCATATTCACATGCGTTAGGTACGATAGAACAACTAAAGCAAATTTTGGTCGTTTGGGGTACGTATCGCAGAAGTTCTGTACATATTTGAAAGATATATTATGAATTGCCATTCCTCCTACACAGTTGTCTTTCTGCACTTTGTCAAGTGCGATCCAAAATGGTCTCGCGTAGTGATCTGTCGGCTCGTTGCGAAAGCCGGGAAACCTGTAATTAAAGGCAGCAATTTCAGGATCGTCCTCGCTGAATAACGTCGTATAACCATGCTTTTTATAATCTTTAAATATCCAGTTCCAATCATCTACAGTTGTAGCCCCAGGCTTTCCTCGTCTTGCCTCGGCTTGTTTTTCCTCAGCTATCCCAGTAAGCATTGCACTTAGCTGCGCCGTTGTCCCGTCACCCACAATCCCTTCACCTTTGAAAAATATGCTCTCGACTTCGTTGCTCAAATAATCAAGACTCCTGCGCATCTTTCGTTGGAACTGAGCCGCTGAAGTTGAGTCGAGCATCAGCATCAAAACATTGAGTCCCATTCCCTCAGGCTTAACTGGTCGTGCGATAACATCAGATTTTGGCAGGGTTTGAAGATGAAACTCCTTGTGGGATGTCCAGTTGTTCTCAATGCTTACTTGAATAAATTCCTCGTTAAGTTTGAATCCGGCTGAAGGTATTAGAGAAAACGTACATTAAATGCCATTAAATTCATAATTATTAACATTAAACTTGACTTTATAATGGTAATAGAACTGAGTTGAGTGCAATTTGGGCTGAAATCGCAAGAGTGATTACAAAATTGCACGACCGCGCAGCGGGATTGCAATTTGTTAATCACGAGTGTGATTTCAGCCCAAAATTGCAAGACACTAAGTTCTATTACCTATTAATCATTTCCATTTTGAAACTTAATATATTCAAATACTCAACAGTTATATGTAGCTTAAAAAGTGATTGCTTGACAAAATGATGCTATTAATGATTCAAAATAGTGCGATTAATAATGGTAATAGAACAGAGTGGAGTGCAATTTGGGCCGAAATCGCAAGAGTGATTACAAAATTGCACGACCGTGCAGCGGGAGTGCAATTTGTTAATCACGAGTGTGATTTCAGCCCAAAATTGCAAGACACTCAGTTCTATTACCTATTAATCATTTCCATTTTGAAACTTAATATATTAAAATACTCAACAGTTATATGTAGCTTCAAAAGTGATTGTTTGACAAAATGATGCAATTAATGATTCAAAATAGTGCAATTAATGCTTTAATCATATCCATTTTGAAATCATTAGCAAATCCTGCAATCTGATTGGCTACAAAGTGTGCGATTTAAGCATTAATTGCACTATTTTGAATCATTAATTGCATCATTTTGTCAAACAATCACTTTTGAAGCTACATATAACTGTTGAGTATTTTAATATATTAAGTTTCAAAATGGAAATGATTAATAGGTAATAGAACTGAGTGTCTTGCAATTTTGGGCAGAAATCACACTCGTGATTAACAAATTGCACTCCCGCTGCGCGGTCATGCAATTTTGTAATCACTCTTGCGATTTCAGCCCAAATTGCACTCAACTCAGTTCTATTACCATTATTAATCGCACTATTTTGAATCATTAATAGCATCATTTTGTCAACCAATCACATTTGAAGCTATATATAACTGTTGAGTATTCGAATATTTAAGATTTCAAAATGGAAACTTTGTAAACACTCTTGCGATTTCAGCCCAAATTGCACTCCACTCAGTTCTATTACCATTATTAATCATATCCATTTTGAAATCATTAGCAAATCCTGCAATCTGATTGGCTACAAAGTGTGCGATTTAAGCATTAATTGCACTATTTTGAATCATTAATTGCATCATTTTGTAAACAAATCACTTTTGAAGCTACATATAACTGTTGAGTATTTTAATATATTAATTTTCAAAATGGAAATGATTAATAGGTAATAGAACTGAGTGTCTTGCAATTTTGGGCAGAAATCACACTCGTGATTAACAAATTGCACTCCCGCTGCGCGGTCGTGCAATTTTGTAATCACTCTTGCGATTTCAGCCCAAATTGCACTCAACTCAGTTCTATTACCATTATTAATCATATCCATTTTGAAATCATTAGCAAATCCTGCAATCTGATTGGCTACGAAGTGTGCGATTTAAGCATTAATTGCACTATTTTGAATCATTAATTGCATCATTTTGTCAAACAATCACTTTTGAAGCTACATATAACTGTTGAGTATTTTAATATATTAAGTTTCAAAATGGAAATGATTAATAGGTAATAGAACTGAGTGTCTTGCAATTTTGAGCAGAAATCACACTCGTGATTAACAAATTGCACTCCCGCTGCGCGGTCGTGCAATTTTGTAATCACTCTTGCGATTTCAGCCCAAATTGCACTCAACTCAGTTCTATTACCATTATAAATCGCACACTTTGTAGCCAATCAGATTGCAGGATTTGCTAATGATTTCAAAATGGATATGATTAATGCTTAAATCGCACACTTTGTAGCCAATCAGATTGCAGGATTTGCTAACGATTTCAAAATGGATATGATTAATCTTGTAATAAGCCTTTTGCATTATGGCGATATTTACTACAACTCACCAGAAACCCTTGCACACTTTCTTTTGTTCAGTTCATTAGCATCAATTGTTTAACTACTCTCAGGAGGAAATACAAATTTGAATAAGAAAGAAAATTCGCGAAGCATTTTGGTATTAGTAGTAAAATAACGTTTAACGCCATCATGCAAAAGGCAAAGATGTCTTCTATAACAAAACAAGCAAGGGACTGGGCCTAAGTTTGGAAACTTATTTAATCAAGTTTTAATGTAGTTTTGTTTCGAAACAGGTTTAGGCATCAATAATCGATTCAGTAATAACAAGATAATAGACCTTTTCAGTTTCGTTGTTTGTTGTGCCCATTTCAGACCATGTGATGCGCATGCCACTCTTGGGAGCTGATTTTTTCATGTGTTAATATTTTAACAAAAGAACATTTCTCAAGGTAATGTCATGTGGTCTGAAATGGGCAATTTGCATACGAAGCTAAAAAGGTCTATTAAAATCAGTTCATCACTGACACGCTGCAGGTTGTACCAAATTATCTTAACCTTTTTTTTTACCTCTATTGATGAAATACTATATGGCAGTTCATCCCCAGTGTTTCATATCAGTTCTTAGTGTCTTATAATGATACCACATTATACCCCTGACTATATATTAGTTACCTAGCTAGTTACCAAAGGTTTGTAACCTCTGATATTTTCACCATGCCTTCCGCCTAGCTACCTAGGCCTAGCCATCATCGAGTATACTGTCTTTTATCTAACTTCCCAAAATTTTGATATGGCATTGTTTGTTTGACGTTTAGGGAAGTCCTGGTCAATTCAGAATAACTTTGTAAATGTATAAACTTAATAAGCAATACATATTTTATACCTATATATGAAATAATAAATTCGACAAAGATTTCAGTTATAAAGAAATATTATTTTCCCCACCTTCATATAATACACTATTATTTTTGTTGGCTATTTCTTGTGTTGAGAAGGGTAAATCTGAACGTCGAATCTCAAAGTCATCCAGAGGAACTCTCTTGATTTCTTTCAATTCCAGGTGAGACACGCGCAGCTCTTTTCTTATACGTAAAACCCCATTTGTTAATGTCGTATAGGTTTGACCTTCACATTTTAAGGGACCTAGGTCTTTGAATTTCTTGTCGCTTATCATACTTTCATGGAACGGGTCAAGTTTTGGCAAAACACATGTCTTAGCTGCGTTGTTCCTTTTATCTATGGGAAAAACGCCCTTCGTTTCCCGAGGCAGTAAAGTTAGATGGTAAGTAGTGAACATGGCTCTGTAGTTTGTTAAAATGATAGCAATTGCCGCGGCTATCAACAGTAACAAACGAACTGCTCTCCTACGGTGACGCAGTGGGGACAGCAGCAGCATTACGGCACAGGATAAACGTTTAACCCAATCCATAATTACCCTTGATGTGATTTCAGAGGGAGTGAAACAACTTATCCGGCCTTCACTACAGTCCGACCACAAGTGTAGCTTTTTGTCATTCGAATATTTGAACAAATTAATTTATACTTTTTTGGCACTTCACTCTTCAACCTGTAAGGGATTTTTTGGTAGCCTAAGTTTTTTTCCTGATTTTAATTATTTACTTCCTGCAATTAATAGCCTCCTGCGCAGCCGCTGTGAGGCGCTTCCGGTTCCCGTCATTCCCATGGGGGCTAGCAATTAATGGAGTAAATCTAAACGTATTTTTAAGAAAAAACACCACAGACTTCAATTTTACAGACATGTTTCGGCAGAAACGTCCGCCATCATCAGTGATTTAATGACAAAAACGTAAGCGTACAATATATAAGACAAAAATTATAATGATAATAGGAAAAAATAAAAGGGTGATGATGGCGGACGTTTCTGCCGAAACATGTCTGTAAAATTGAAGTCTGTGGTCTTTTTTCCTTAAATTTATTTCCTCACTGCTTTTCTTAAGACCGTTTGGTAAACGTATTTTAATGTTCCAGTCTCGTTTTTCGTATATTTTTAATAGACAGATTATATAAGCAAATGAATGTTTCCACTTAACCTTTTGCAAACCTTCTCACCAAAGACAAGTCTCTTATCCTCCCATTTGGATTTTTTTTTCGATTCCTTTTTCCTTCTGAAGAATTTTTTGCTTGTCAACTAACATTTCACGTTTACCATAAACGAGATTCTCAATAAACTCTCTAATGGCATGCAATTGTTCTCTTTACTCCGGGCCAAGTATTTGGTGTCAGCGCCATGTAGAGGTCGTCATATCTACACGTGCAAAGTTCAGCGCTAGAGAGACTAATTGTTTACATCTCAATGGGGATAAATATCCCAATAAATATAGGCTATATTTGTTGGCTAAGTATCTGATAAAGCGGTACACGTTTCAGTACTGCGATTCTTAATATTCTGTGAACTCAGAAATTAATTTCAGCGGCTTGTTGTGAAATTGGTTTTTCGCTGCCGTCAATCAAAACTAACCAGTCGGTACCTTTTATATTTTTGACTGGCGGCAGTGAAAAATTAAATTCCAACGGGTAACTATAGCTAGCAACTACCGAGTTCGCAGAATATTGAGAATAGTAGTAACAAGTTTATGATTCACGCAGGGCTCTGGGGTCGAGTGTGTGATCTCGGCTTTCACATTTATCTAAATTGGGCTCCCTGTGGTATCACATTGAGCGCCAAATCCAAAATGGCGGCTTCCAGTAGCAAGATAGGTGATGTTGAAAAAAGAGACAAAGTTTATCGAGTTTTAGAGTTTTATAGTGGTATAGGAGGCATGCACTATGCAGCTAAAGGCATGAGGACCTTTGTAATGTTATTATTTTGTTTTCAAAGTGCTAAAACGACGACAAATGTTTTCAAATTTCACATTTTGAAACTTTCTTATTCTTGGATTTTCAGCCTGTGGTTTCAAAACAGAAGTAGTAGCTGCTTTTGAAATCAATACTACAGCAAATGCTGTCTATAAACATAACTTTCCTGAGACTCCTTTGTGCCAACGGAACATTGAGGTTAGTGTAGATATTTCGTGTGTCTGACCATATATTCTTTGAGCAGTCATTATTTTGGGCTAGCTGGAATGTAGATAAAATATAGACTAGTGGAATTATTTTCTGAATATTTTTAGGAAAGTTATGTGTAGTACAGAATGTTTAAAACTGGGTATTTTTTTAAATTTTCTTTTCTTTTCAGGGTCTTTCTACAAATGATCTTGATAAAATGAATGCTGATGTGTTCTTGATGTCTCCTCCATGTCAACCATTTACCAGGTAATGACTGGTTGTTATTAGCTTGGCAGTTGTGCACTAAATTTTGGGACACATGGGTGGCATAGCGGTGAGAGTACCCGCCTTCCATCAATGAGACTCAGGTTTGAACCACACTACGGCTCTCATACAGTATGTGAGTACAGTAGCTGTTGCTTGTTGGCTCTCTCTTGTGCTTCTAGGGTTTTTCACTGGGTTGTGTGAATTTCTTCCCTCAGCAAAATTAAAATCAACTTATGAATTCCAACTGGAATCCAGTGAGCCACTCTGACTGTGGAATCCACTGCTAATTCCCATTGTTTTATTTTTATTGGATTTTACAGCACGACGCACCTGGATTTTTGCTATCAAACAGATTTTTACACACTTTATTTGGTAAAACCAGACAGCTTGGCATCACATGTGTCTTTTCAAAGAAAAAAATCCCGTGCATAGAAGTATGCGAATACATTAAATGTGGTCATACTTTTGCGCTTCGCACTGTAAATTGGTTAATTTATTGATTGCTTTCACTTGACATCATCTCCTGTCATGTGCAGAATGCTCATCAGCTGAATCCAAACTTTTCAATAACATTCTCTCTGGCTGACAGCACATGGTGGTTAGTGTTTAGCCACCATTTGGAACAGATAATGGGATTCAAAGATTTGCATCAGCTGATGGAAACCTTAAGCTATTGTACTGTATATATAATATTATGTGGATGTGTTGTTGTTTAATTTCAGAGTTGGTCTCAAAGCTGCATCCAGTGATCCTAGATGTAAGAGTTTTCTACACATTTTGGATTTGATCTCAAAGTAAGAATAACTGTCAGTAGAAATGTGTTGTATTCAAAGCGATACATCTTGGTATGTTTTACAGGACAAGATAGAAGCCATATTGGAAATATGTACCATAAAACAGTCCTACAATGCACTGTGATGTCAACTCAACCCAGTTTTTTTCTCAACCTTCGAAAAATTTGTTAATTTGACACACATTATTAATTAATTGACACCTTTCTATATTAATAATTTCATGATAGATTGTCAAACCCACCAGATTATATTCTAATGGAAAATGTAAAAGGATTTGAGGTGTCTGACACCAGGTATGTACTGAGAAAAATGTATGGCATAGACCAAGCCTTGCAGTGACCTTGTCAGTGCCGTGCTGTGTATGAAAGCATTTGACATTAATTTTGGTAGGCACTGTGCCGTAACCATGCTATATGCTGTGAGTTTTCACACTCATACAAAATCTGCTCTACCATAATTTGTTACATGTAGCTGTACATTGAATGCATTCACTTCCCATGATGGTGTTAAATTAGAAGGAAACATGGAAATTATGTATTATATACATGATGTAGAATGTGGGCTACCTGTGGTATTCTGAAGCATATGTTTCTATGAATATTTTCAGGGAACAGTTCATTAACACAATAAAAGAAAAAGATTATACATATCAGGTATGGTATCTATTTAACAATTAGTCCTCGAGTCCGAATGGTCTACGAGTCAATAGCCCATGAGGCTGAAGGCCAAATGGGCTATTGACTCGTAGGCCATGAGGGCGAGAGGTCTAATTGTTTTAGTAAAAACCTACTAATCGGTCCAATAAAAGGATGCAAAAAGGTTTGGATTTTGCTTTAAATATATTTTTTTTGGTTTTCAAAACCAGTGCTTTTCGCTACTAGAGGTCTATCACTAATAGACCCCTAGTAGCTCAGCCAATCACAGGGCTCGATTGGTGATAGACCATTAGTAGGTTTTTTCTAAACTAAATTAGACATTTTGTAGTCAGAATAGCATGGTCCAAGCTAAACGTGGAATGATATGTTTAATATAATGATAATAATAATAATAATAATTATTATTATTATTATTATTATTATTATTAGCGAACTGTAAACTCTCAACTTTCGCTTAGTTTTCACACAGTATGTTTTCAAAGAAAAGTCGCTTCTTGATTCGCTGTTTAGCTGTCAATACTGTCATTCAATAGTTGTAAACATGCATTAAAATGGCTTTTTACTTGAGATGTAAAATTATTTTCTAGTATTTTGTAGTTCAAATCATACATAAAACACTAATTTAAAAACACTTTCTATGCTGTTCTTGACTTAGCTTTCTTGGAGAAGGGTCGGTTATAGCAAAGGCAACGAAGATGGATGAATGCCTTCGCTTCGCATTTTTTATAAAATTTTGTTGAGTGAACTATTACTACTCGTAATGTTTTGAAAGTTCTTTAATTGCACTCTCCTAAAGGCTCGTGCAATTACAAGAAATTTCAAAACATTACTCGTACCTATTAATTTCCAAATTGTACTCGAGGTCGTGCGATTTCCTATACAAATTGTACTCGAGGTCGTGCGATTTCCTATACTTATTATTATTAATATTAATATTATTATTATTATTATTTATTTTCTCTTTCAGGAATTCTTGTTATCACCAAATCAGGTAAACATCCACAAGTCATTATTTTTCTGAAATGTAATTTTCAAGAAGTCCTGTTCATTCAATAACATATTTTTTTAATACCTATGTCAGTTTGGCATTCCCAATTCAAGGCTTCGGTATTACATGCTGGCCAAAAGAAAGCCACATCAGTTTTATTTCAGTACTCAGCCAGACCAGGTAATTATTAACTTTGATTGTAATGGTCAAAGGCAAAGGGGATGGTGATGATGATGATGATGTTGTTGATGATGATGATGCAGATGATGATGATGGTGGTGAGGATCGTGTTTTTATAGGTGATGGAGATGACGTTGATGGTGATGATGATGATGGTGATGATGATGATGGTGGTAATAATGATGGTGGTGGTGATGATGATGATGACGGTGATGATGATGATGGTGATGATGATGATGGTGGTAATAATGATGGTGGTGGTGATGATGATGATGACGATGACGATGGTGATGATGATGATGGTGATGATGATGATGGTGGTAATAATGATGGTGGTGGTGATGATGATGATGATGACGTTGATGATGATGATGGTGATGATAATGATGGTGGTAATAATGATGGTGGTGATGCTGCTGCTGCTGCTGCTGATGATGATGATGATGGTGGTGGTTGTGGTGAGGATTGGGATGTTAATGGTTACGATAGTGATGGAGATAAAGTTGATGGTGATGCTGTTGCTGCTGCTGCTGATTATGATAATGAAAATAATTATGATGTTGATATTGATGTGCTTGTGGTCGGGGTGTGTGCTAATATGGGTCTCATTGCTTGGAAGTAAGTTTGATTTATACCAATTAATCATTGTCAATGCTTATGATGAAAACTCATCAATAAAGATTTGCTTTTTAATTTATAATTCACTTTAAACCATACTTTCAGGTTATCAATCAAATTCCTATTCTAAAGAATACTGCGTTGAATAATGCTAGCTACCATACTACTTGCTCAAACTGCCATACCACAAAAGACGTAAAACATAGGAATCTTATTGACAATAACAGTGATCCTCAACATAGGACAAGTGATGAATCTACTAGTGACAGTAATCATGATCCTCAGTATTTAGAAAATAGAGAGACTAATGGTTGTACTGTATCATCGGTACAAAAACCTTCTCAGTCTGACTTGACAACACTGAATCAAGATGGAATGAACAATATAGAAGATAAGGATTGTCATGAATGGACTTCATCTTATGCTAAGAATAAACAAAAACTCTTAGGATTTTTGGAAAGAGAGAAAAGTGATGAATATTTTAACCAGTTTTTCCTGCCTGAAAAAGTACTGAGTAGATTTGCACTTGTGCTTGGTAAGTGATGATACTTGATACTAACCATCATCTGTCATCATCTGTCATCATTATCATCATCATTATCAGTCATTGTCATCACTAAAAATCATTATCACCACCATCATCATCACTGCCACTACCACAATCACCATCATCATAATAATCATCACCACCACCATCACCATCACCATCACCATCACCACCATCACCATCATCGTCACCTGTCCACCACAATCGCCATCATCATCGCCATTACCACCATCATCACCACCATCATCATCATCATCGCCACCACAATCACCATCATCACCACCATCATCATCATCATCATCATCATCATCATCGCCACCACAATCACCATCATCATCATCATCACCATCATCATTGCCACCACAATCATCATCATCATCATCATCATCATCACCATTATCATACTGTAATTTAGGTGAGTCAGGATGATGTTGTGGTAAAAATAATTAATGCTCTCACCTCACCTCTGAGATCCAGGGTTTGAATCACAGTCACCCCATGTGAGCATAGTTGGTTGAAAGTCTAACCATTTGTAGATGTAATTATGAAGACTGTGGCAGTTATTTTCAACACAAGATGGAAAAAACTTATTTTAATTACATGTTATTTTCTAGATATTGTCACACCTGCATCCGATCACTCCTGTTGTTTCACCAAAGCGTAAGTTAAGAAATGATTTGGTTGTCATTAATGAACACAGTTCAATGCTTTAGTATCCATAGCAACTAATAAAAAGATGCCTGTAACTGCAGGTTTGTCTGATTATTAATTTATCCCAAACAATTAAAGCTACAGCCAATATTTATAATGCCTTTGTATATTCTGCAGTATTATTCAACTGTATCTTTAGGCATTTTGACATGGGTGTATTTTCAATGGTGTGGGATAAGGGCTGTCATATATGCTAGGAAATACAAGTGCCTTATGGGATATTTCATGGTATGCCACTCGAAGCAATTGTATAACTAAGCTATATTTATAGTTTTCTTTAAAATTAATCTAGATATGGTCATTATGCAGAAGGCACAGGATCTGTTCTCAAGACTGCTGATATAGATGTAAGCATTATGGATGAGTAACTTCTAAAATTAAAAAAATCAGGAATGGACCCTTTGTACGAAATCCCTACTAAATAGATTGCATTAATGGTCTATGATATTTTTATGGACCCCTTGCATGTGACATCAAAGGAGCTCAATTTGGAGGACAAAACAAAAGAATTTCGATCTCCTGAGAATTGGAAACCTATTGTTTTATCCTCCAAATTGAGCTGCATTCCGATGTACTGCAAGGGTTCTATTAATGATTCACAACCCTAGTTTTTTTAAACATTTACTGAATGTTTTTTTTATACTCTCATAATTCAACAATATCTCTATTATGGCAGTGTGTTCACAAGTTTTTTTAACCAATTTTGTTTCCCCTTATACCCACATTCAGTCTGTTTTTTTTTGTTTTTTTTACAGTATTTATTATTTATTTTTTTATTATTATTATTAATTTTTGATTTACTACAGCAACAACAAAGAAAACTAAAAAATCCAGTATTTATTTTGAATTCTTGTTACAGGACACAGAGATATTTAATGAATTCAGAGCACTTGGAACAGATGTTAGTGATTCACAAAGAGCTGCCCTTCTATCTGATCTCAGATTAAGATACTTTACACCAAGAGAAGTGGCAAATATAATGAAATTTTCAAAGGATTTTGGTAAGGAAAATAGTAAATCCTTGAAATGGGGTATTTCTCCAGGTTCTGCGATAGTTGACTTTGCTGAACTTTCCCTGCACTATCTTGAAAGGTAGCCGTGCCTTTGCATAGAAGCGAGATAATTATGAGGTGACCTTACAATGATAGAGACATGTGAATAATTGACCAAGGTGTTAAAAAGGTTTATCATTGCAAGGCCACCTCATGTCTTGCTTCGATGCAGAGGCACGGTTACATAAATACCTTTCAAGATGGAGCAGGGAACTGTGAAGGGGGCTATTTTCTCTGGAAACATCAACACTTCAATTATTTAACATTGAACACAAAGGCCCAAAAGATAATTAATTTATTTAAAAATCCTTTTTTTTTTCCTTCTTTGTGGTGTTATTCCTTTTTGTCTGGTAATTTTATATTCTTTCAAAAATTATTATTGAAATTAAGATTTGAATTTTTTTATCCTTTTTCTAGGATTTCCACCAGGCATTTCTGTGAAGCAGCAATATCGTCTTCTTGGTAACAGCCTTAATGTACATGTTGTAACAGAACTGTTGAAGTGCTTGTTCCATGAATGAGCACCCATTTTGTACACGATACAAATTTGGAGAATATATAAACCAGTCACTGAGCCCTCTAGTCTGTTAATGCAAATATCCTTATATCCTTCCGGTTAGTCCTAACTAAGGACTATGGACCTTTATCAAACCTGGAACAAAAGACTTCCCTGCAATGCCTCGCATTAACGCACTTCTGGACGAGGCTACACATTGTAAAATAAAGGTTTTTATTTTGACTTCTGGGAATAAACATGGTGCTGTTTGATCAAGGTCCATTGGGCTTTTTTGGTGATAATATATTATGTACTGCATCAATTAAATATTTCATCATCAAGTTGTTAAAACAAAGCATCCTTTATTATTAATCACAAAAATATAAAATAAATAAAATTCCATCTTATTCTTGAGTTTCAATAAGAGCATACCTGAAAAAAAAAGCAAATATTATAGGAACATAATTAAAAATAAGTCAGACTGGAATTCTTACTGTTTCTTTTCAAAGTGCTTGTATTTCCCTTTGCAGGAAAACTATATTAATCACATGATCACATGTACAGTAGTTGTATGATACCATTGAGCTTGACAGGTTTCGCTTGACAAACACAGCCTGATTTTGACTGAATATATGAACAAAAATCACTGAAATGGAGATATTGGAATCATTTTCATGACTGTCCAGTTTCTTCTCAGTCATTCCACTACCGGTATATGAAACTCAGCAATGCAAAGCCTAGTACCCCTGTCCCAGTACAGTTTATCATTATGGGCAGTTCATTTCTTTTCAGCTTTGGCCTTAGAATACTTACATATTGACTTTGTAGATTTCTTTTGGGAAATTGGACTGAGTTTCTCTCTTCACAACAGTCACATTGGCTCTCTCAAACAACTTCGCAAAATGGCGATGAGATCTGATACAGTGAAAAATAATGAATGAATGAAATGGGTTTCACATTGTCTATCACTAGGGCTAAGTTCTGGAAAAAATATATTTCTGATACAATTTTGACATACTTGTATTTAGAAGCAACCATGCGTCGATGAAAATGCATATTTATATTGGTGCAATATAAGTCAATAAATATTATTATTATTATTTTTGCAAATGGCTATATATGACTGACTGTACAGTATAGACAGGGCTTGAATTGACAGTCAACAGACAATGTCCAGATAGAATTGGAACTTGTCTGGTCAAATCTTTGCCTTGCTGGTTATTCTGAACAGTAATGTTGAGCAAAAAATGAGGTATAACCAAGCTAAAACTAATTTGAAGTCATTATTTCAAGCCTTGTATACAGCTGTTTCAGAAAATGTTGAATACTGAATACTGCATATTGAATATAGTGCATTCCAAGACTATTCAACGTTTCTTGAAATAGCTGTTAAGTAGATAATGTGAATCTCAATGTAAATATTTAGATTGCCTTAAGTACCTTGTTACACTACTGTCTACTTCATCTACATCATAATCTTGTCTTGTGGCAATGTTTTCTTTTATGCACACTATTCCTCCCTTGGCCAAGCCCTTTTTACAGCGATTTAGAAATTCTACGAAGTCCTCTGTAAAAAAAAATCATGGGATAGTTTGTTCATTTTAAACTGAGATTGAAGAAGCATGCTATGAATCAAATATACAAAACAAAAGTTAAAAACTAAAAATAATGGGATTAGCAAATCTTTCAAAATTCTATGTTTTATTGATACCCTGAAAAAGCCTCTGGGCTGATCTAAGTCAGGGCACGGCTAACTCACAGATCAAACCCTGAAACAAACTCTGGGCTGATCTAAGTCAAGGCACCTCTATCTTGCAGATGGAATTGGAATTTCTAAAGCATGTTAGATTTTGTGGTAGTACTCTATAGTACTCACTGTACATGTGCAACATTGGTGCAATGGTGATTGGTTCACTATTGTCTGAGTAGGAACCATGAATTATAAACTTACCATCAGTTAAATGCCCCATGACCCACTGACACCAAATCACATCATATCTGCCTGGCTCTGGATCAAACTCCTTAAAATTATTAAGTAAAAAACATGAATGTCAATGTCGTTAGACAATGTTGTGAAGTATGTACTACATGTTAACCTCCTCTGCATGCATCTTTCTTCTTTTACAAGGACAAGGTCTGGGGGAGAGGATTGGAGGGAGGGGAGGGGAGGGAGGAGAGGAATAGCCCACTTTTGATATTTTGGCTGAGTGATCATGAACAATGCAATTCAAGGTGAGGCCCTGGGGAAATAAGAGAGTATATTAGGATTACTCCATTGTTTCGTCTCGAATTGCTTTGTGCTTGATCGCTCAACCACAATATAGAAAGTGGCCTATTGGGGAAGAGTCAAAAGAAGAAGGGAGATGCAGTCTCTCCTCTCCTCCATTCACTTGCTAGCTTGCTCCCAGTCTTCACCCTGAGTCTGCTAGCCTGGGTGGCGGCTCTGGGGGATTGGAGGAGGGAAAAGGGAGGGGGTGGGCAAATTTACACCATAAAATACCTGAAGTCCAATAGGATAAAGATTCTCTACTTTACTTCTTTGATCACCCTAAATAGAAAAAAATCCTTATTTAGTAGAACATCCCAATCATTTGAATTTGCAGACTGGGCTTCCTGTATATGTGGTCCACAGGTAGCCCAAACACAGTAATAGGTGAAAAATAATGAATATAAAATAAATTCAGAATCATTAAAATAAATGTTTGCTTGAATAAAAACTTACCAAATATTCATCACATTTATCTAAGAAATCTTTATTTTGCTCTAACATATCAACCTTGTCAAACATAGGAATGAGCAGTTGCTTAGTAACTCGACCAATACCAGCTCCACAGTCTATCAAATAAATACGGAAGTGAGGGAGCTAATTACAGTACAGTGTATGTAGTACTTTTTATAATTTCCAAATAAAGTGTAAAAAAAAGCACAATTTATACCAAATACAGCCACCCAAACAGAGCTACCCATTATTATGATGGTGAGTCATGCATCAATATTATTGTTGTAGTACCTAATGCAACTCTTGATTGTGTTCTGGGTTGGTCATTTTCTGTCTTTTGCTTTTTCACCTGTGGTTCCTGAATAAAAAAGAATACAATTTTTTTGTAAATAACATAGTAATTTTGTTTTATTTACAGTGTAGAACAACGATTTTATACAAGGACTGTACTATGAAATCAGTGGCGGATCCAGGTTGGTTCTGAGGGCTCCTTTGAACCCGCCCCCCTTTGTGAGATCTCGTGAAGCCAATCTAGTTCTTTACACCTTATACAATGAAATTTGAACCCCCCTTTTTGAAGTCAATTGCACCAGCTTTTTCTGCGGGCAACCATTTTGGAAGGTTCCCCCTTTTTCAAAATCCTGGATCCGCAACTGAAAATGTGATTTACCATAAATTCCTGCAGAAACTTTTTTGATCCAGCAATATCAGCACTGGAAATATGAGCAAAACCACCCAGCATACCATTGTCAGTGGCAGGAATCTCCTGTGAACATGAAATAAATATGATAAACCATGTTTTCTTTCTTCATGTTTTTTTTTATTTTCCAAGTATGTGAGGGAGGGGAGGGGTGGGGAATGTCTGGTCTCCTCTAGTTCTTCTATAGGTAATCAAACATTCTTATCAAATTCCTACCCTCCCCCTCCCCGCCCATCACCACAAAAAAAATATCTAGACAACTACAATATATGGCTCACCTTCCAATAATCTATTGCATCTCCATACCATTTATTCTTATTTTTCATTTCTTCTGGCATGCTTTTAGCCACTTCATCATCACTACTCTCCATGGCTGCCTATTATATTATGATAAGTAAGCTTATTAAAATATTTTAACACGTGGAAAGAATCCGTGCAAAGTGTTTTTGTGTCACGTCTGTCCCCAAAAAACATGCAATAATAAGACAAGTTTTGACGATCCTCGAAAAAAGCTTACCTAAAGTGCAGAGCAAAGGCGGTTTTCTTTACCAGTGATCCTTTTTCTCAAGTAAAGCGAAAGGTTTTCCGGGTAACAAGTTTTGAAACAAGTGGCCAGTCAATCCACCATTTTGAGTTTTGCGCCACTTGCGCCTTCTGCTTTACTAAACAGCGGTCTCAACTAACACAGGGATCCCAAGAAAAAAATTGGTTGAGGGCGCGTGCATTACACAACATTCGTGCGCATTTTCTATTTCGTAATTCTTGTCCGAAATAATGGCTACTCTTATTTGTATTTTATAAAAGAAATAAAAAACTTGCTTGCTGTGTTGTGTATTGGCAGAAAATTCAAGAAATGTTGAGCATTGCTACGCATCATGCTTTAGTTCCAACACTTGTGTTTGTGTTCATCCAACCCCTGCATGCTGTTGACAGCACAGCATGCCTGCGTGTTTTCTATTTCTTCATCTATGTTAAACAATGTCACACTCAGATTATTCTAATTTCATTTAATTTTATTAAACAATATAGTTCAATTTCTACAAGTTTTTTTGTGTGTAATCACTACAGATACACAGTAACCTTAATTCTAATTTTTACACACTTTAATATTTGTAATCTACTAGTCCCTTCCCTGCGCAATCTCGAAAGGTAGCCATGCCTTTGCATAAAATTGAGACGAACAGTGACCTTGCAATGATAGAGACTTTTTTTAACACCATGGACAATCATTCACATGTCTATCATTGCAAGCTCACCATTTGTCTCACTTCAATGCAAAGTCACGGCTACCTTTCAAGATGGTGCAATGGACTGTGAAAGGGACTATTGCACACTTATGGTAATTATATACTTCATGATGACCAGCCTACGCTAGTCGAATGACATTCGAACAAAAGTGGGCCAATCATTCATGGTAAACATCTAGTAGGATTGATTTGGCCAACAGTGGCCCAAATGGTCACAAAGTACACAACTACCCACATTTACAATAATCATAGCTAGACAATGTTTTCTTTCTTTCTATAAAAATAATAATTCATATATTATCTAAATTGCTAATAATCCAAACAAATGTATGACCAATTAATTATAACTGCATGCTTGAATATTTATTGTGCCTTATACACATTTTTGTAACATCAAAAAGAATTGCATTCTTTAGAGACAGACATTCATGCAGAAAACCATGCAGAGCTCTAAAAAACTTTATCTAACTGCTCATACATTTTGGATTCCTGTCATATGCCAGAAAATAAGTCCTGACTAAGTATATCATGATGAAAACGTATGCGTCTTTTGTTTTTATTGGACATCATGTGTCCATTGTTTCCATATTTAGATGCACAGAGCAAATGTGCCATGTAAAAAACAATAGCTACCAGTAAAGATAATAATTTTCATTTTCAAATAAACATCAATGGGCTTAATTTTCCAAGACTATATACATAGCTACTTCTTTCAATCAAGAGCCCTTAAAACTTTCCGAATTTTTCAAAGAGTATATATAGGAAATGTCTAAACTTTATACCTCAAGGCTTAATTTCCCTTGCAGACATTGTGTGATGCTTATGTAAGTAGCATTGGCATTTTCTAGTAGAAATTATACTAGAGAAGAGGTGCACTGTGTCTCAGTACATATAAGCATGCTTAGCCTAATATGCAATTATTGTGATCTAGTTAGTGTACTAGGCTTAAAGTGCCTTATCTCATTTGCATTTTTTTATTATTATATCTATGGAATGGGAAGTCCATATCCTGTAAGACTGCACCATCATATTATACACTACATGTAGAAGTGATTTTCAAACTAAACAGATTCAAAAGAACTGTTCTTGTAGGTTGGTGTCATAGCTCATGTTTTCATATTTCTGCGACCTACATGTAACCAACTTTCAATCAAACTTACAAAAGGGCCAAGTTCATTCCAATTGAGCGATAAAAAATTCCTGTGCCTAGACAAGCATTTTCACATTTATAGCTTACTGTACGATCAAAATTAACTCAGCCTGTCATATATTTGATTGACAGAAGCCAAAACTTCTTGAGTCGGTAGGTCACAGAAATAGGATAAAAGCTCTGTTACTGTAAGAGTTCCTGGTACATTGATTTGCCCCTAGGAGTCCTCACCAACTAGTACCGCATAATAATCTTTTGCTGTATTTTCATATTTCCTCACCAACTAGTGCCTTATAAGAATCTTTTGCGGTATTTTCGTATTTGTTCTTGCACTTGATGGGTCATCCATTTTTCTTCTTTCTCTTTAAATTCCCTTGGATTGCCTTGGAATATTGCAGGTATTATTCCAAGAAGTAGGAGTGCCAGTGCCTGGACAACAGAATTAGCAGCTTGAAACTCAACCAGCGACATGACGAAGGAAAACACCAACATTAGGTAGATAAATATTACTGATAAACCCAGGATCTTGCCAATAAACACTCTTTTGAAGGGGAGTAGTTCATTTAAAACCATAAGGAAAAGCTTCAGAGATATGTTTGGGATGTTTTGGTCATCATAGTTGACAAGAATGATCATAGATTTGGTTGATTTAAGGGAGCTTACTGAAGAGGTCCTTTCAGACAAGCCAGTCTGACCACTGAATGTTTCCCTGATGCTTGCTTCTGCTCGGAGCTCATTATCATGGGCTTCACATTCTTTGAAAATAATATCCTTGAGCCTTTTGAGTTTGAAACGGAATCTCTGGATTGACTTTGCAATGTAATACAAAGCAAGGACGATAACGACAACATACGAAATATATGCGTCAATGTAGAATATCACTCCCATGGTAGTGAAACCAATTACACTGCCAAGGAATACAATGTTGATGCTGATTTCTAAAATCAGCATGAAGTATGAGGCTTCCACGCAGATGCAAAATACCATAAACAATATATAAAGTGCTGGCAGTGAAATCATTCTGATAGAGACTGGAATAGATTGGCAGCACCTACAGTCAGGTTCCAATTTGAAAAGCATCTTCCATATGCGGAATGCAACATAGGTAACAGGCAACAAGTAAAGGAAGAAGGCGCTGATAATTATCACTGCCCAGACTGGAAAAACAAGGAATAGTACGACTGTACGAAGTATTTTGCTACATATTCCAGATCTGTTTCTTTCAATGAGTTCTGCATCTTCATCTTCTTGTTCTTCATCAAGAATGCTTTCACTGAACACACTGCTGGAGCATGAACATAGCAGATGAAGAGGATATATGGTGACGGAAAATACAAACTTCCAAAATGAAAACATCATCAGACAATTTAGATGGAATACCATGTTCTCGTACATCAGCTGGAAGCCACGCTTGTCTGAGTGGCAGATGAGCTTGGGGGGTTTCTTGAAGCCAAGAAAACTCTGCTCATCTTTCTTACCTGAAAGACGTCTTGCAAGGTCTGAAAGAGTTTTTGGGATTGCCATGGCAATTGCGACCAGTAAAATACAGAAGCAATACACTGCCATCACCACATATTTTCCTGTTGGGGCTAGGAGAGTCAAAAAAGCACTTCCAACTCCTAGAAGTTGATTAGAAATCCCAACTTCGGACTTCTTTAGGTATTCATATAATAATGTCTGGAGAATAGGAAGCAGACTCAGAAGAACAACAAACAAACAGCGGATGAATCTGGAACATGTTGTTGATTCTGTTCTGGTCCTTGCTATATCAAGTAGCCCACTGTCTTTGGAAATCATCAATTGGCGACTATTGTTCATGATTGCCGCTTCAAATCCCTCATATGATGTACAAGAATCAGATTTCTTCATACCCCGACTACCTGATTTTTTAAGTTTAACCCCTTTCTTGAACTCTTTCGGCAGGTAATTCAAAAGTAAAGGTGAAAGCAGACCAAACGCAAATGAAATAGCCCACAAGAATGTAAGTGCATAATGCACCCAAATATTATCTTTGATTGGAGCATCACAAATAATGCTGCCATTTCTCAGTTGGTGACAGCAATTATACCCATGATCTTCTACTACACTAGAGTGCCCGCCAACTTTTTGACAGACAGTACCCAACTTTATATCAGCCATATTGTTCAATATCGTCTTTGCAATCTCATCTTGTAAACATTTTGGGCTCAGCTTCAAATAGCAATCCGAAGGCGTTGAGTTTAGATTCAAGGTAAGATCATAGACATCTTTAGTTAGTGTAGTAAGGGAAAGTATATCAAAGTCGTAAGGCAACGTAACGAGGAACTTGGCCTTTCGGTTTCGTATCCAAGCCCATTTTTCTTTTTTCTGTAGCGACAATGGTAAGACTTTTCCATTGCCTTTTCCTCCTCCATGATCTACATCTCCTGTGTTGTTGGTAAGAGTGATATACATAAAGACTGCAAGAGCTTCTTTATCGAGAATGAGGGACAGGAAATGATCGATGTATGATTGTTTTAAGTTCAGGGAACATGTCTGGTTGGTGCTATCACACAATGATGAACTTAATTCATCATTTGGAGCTCTTGATTTTTCGATTTCCCGTAATTTGATATTCGCATTACGCTTAATAGGTACCAAAGGACTTGCATTTCCAACAGCAGTTGTGAAAACAAAAATTATAAGGATGAAAAAGCACTTTTTTGAGGCTAGATATTTACGTGTGTTTCGTGTGGCCATTTCCTTCTGAATGAATTCCAAGGGTAAACACGTGATGCTGTGATGCTGTCACGCCATAGTCGGTTTAACAGGGGTAGAGTAGGGGGAAGAATTGTAATAACACATTCAAAATAAATATAGTTACGCATATAAAAAAATATAGATTTTTATAAAATCTCAAAATTTTGACTTTCTTCATGCCCAATCAAAAAATCTTGCAAACCAATTAAGCAAAATATCAATATTAAAAACAACCATCTACCCCCAACCCCACCCTACAGGTTTATATAATTTCCAGACAGAGCAAATTATACTCTTCAGGGGAAGGGACAGGATTAAATTTTTTGTGCCAAAATTACTCCATCAAGCTGGAGTCTTTTTATATAAGATGTTTAAAATCACATTATCTTGCAATAAATTTTGTGTACGTTTTAATTTTAAATCTCTGGTACATTGTTCTTTTAGATTAATAATATATTTTCACTAGTCCTCACGGGGGCCTAGAGGGGATATTATTTACTCGTCTCGTCACAGTCTCCTTCGCTTCATGTGGTGGCTAATGGTCTGTGGTTTTGTTCGGTTTAATTTCTTGAATTTAAACATATTTTCCTCTGTATTTTTTTAAATATCACACTATTATTACAGTAATTCAAATTTTCGGTAAATTTACTGTTTAACAAGATGGTTGCTTGGTTTAATGGACGACAAATGGATGGGTTGTTAGTACAGTGAACAACTATTTAACTTAATAATCCAGCTTAAACAATCGACAAATCTTTTTATCATCGTCCTGCAAAATTTATTGGTCCACATGGCGTTTCTATGGTTTTTCCGTCCTCTTCTTCGACTCTACTTCAGACATAAACGATTGTTTCTTTTAACTATAGCTGCCGTCGTCATTTTTGCGGTGTTTTTTCCTTTTCAATTAAGGAAACCTCTATCAGCTATGTCTAACATGATTTCCAATCCTTTGGGAAGTGCCCGTGGTAAGGCAACGGTACGGAATCCTGATATTTATATACCAGAACATGAATTCCATTTCGAGGAAGTCAAAGACAACTCTTTGAGTTTATTTGGCGGTGCGCAGTGCTTACTGTTAGACTTGGATCCATTCAGTAAAGTAGTTACAAAATATCAGAAAGATCTTGGAGAACTCAAGTGTTCAGCTCCTGAAGTTACAAAACTTGAGGGAGGGGTACTTTCTGTAAAAGGTACTGGTCTACAAGAAGTTACTTATCAGGCCATTAAACCTTCAGAGGATTCAAAACCTAATGCTGGTTTTGTTCTTGGTGATCGGATGGCAGTTGTAACAGCTCTAGTACAGTTGACTGCTGGTAGGTATAGTCTCTGACTTATCCATCTACCATTTATTCATCCATCTATTGATTCCATTCATCCATCCATCCATCCATCCATCCATCCGTCCATCTATCCATCGTCTATTCATTCCATCCATCTATCTATTGATTCCATTTATATCCATCCACTGATTCATTCATCCATCCATTGCAGCTCCATTGTATTCATTCATTCATTCTTTCATCCATTATATCTGTTCATTAATTCATTCATTCACTCACTCAATCATACATTTATTCATTTATTCATCCATTCATTTGTTCATTCATTCATTCATTCATTCATTCATTCATTCATTCATTCATTCATTCATTCATTCATTCATTCATTCATTCATTCATTCATTCATTCATTCATTCATTCATTCATTCATTCATTCATTCATTCATTCATTCATTCATTCATTCATTCATTCATTCATTCATTCATTCATTCATTCATTCATTCATTCATTCATTCATTCATTCATTCATTCATTCATTCATTCATTCATTCATTCATTCATTCATTCATTCATTCATTCATTCATTCATTCATTCAATTTGTTTGTTTACTTATTCTAGGTGGTTCAGACTCCATTGCTCATTTTCTTGGAAAATGCATCCATCCTTATGGAGGAAGCATCAGGCCTGGAACCCAGTTAGTTTTGTACGACATATGTGGTGAAGATAGATTAGAGTTCACACTAGAAGAAGATGGCATGCTTAGACACAAGATGTCCGGGTACTGTATTGGTCCAAAAGCCGAGACGGCTCAGTCCAATAAGCCCCTTACTATAACAGACCGATGTGATGATTCCACTAAGTTTAAGGGGCTGGAGAATGGCTTTCTTCAGCACATGTCCAGTGAAATGTGTGTTCATTTTCAGTCCATGGACTTGACTCCACCAAATGATGTGCCTTTAGTGTTTTATGCTGACTGTAAGGAGAACTGGAAGATGAGGTTTGGATGGGCTTCAGACTTCAAGAAAGGTATGTAGCTTATGGGTCAGTCTTTTGTTGGGGGTGACTGTTACAGGGTACTTTGCACTAATACCACAGGAAACCCATAAAAGGTGAGAAAATGGTAGGAAAAATGTTTCAAATTGATGGAAATTAAATTTGAGAGCTCCAAATAAACTGAGTGAAAGTTTATCTGGATAAATGTTTTCAATTATGGGAGGGCTGACCCCCCTCACCACCCCTGGATGCATGGAGTTTGGAGCTGAGTAGGTGGGGAGTCTCCACATATCCAGAAGAATCCTAAAAAACCTGTCTTCAGTCTAAGTCAGAATAAATACTTGTTTCTTTGTGTTTTTTTGTGTTCTATTTTCACACTGTCATAAATTCCTCCACACTTTTGAATGAAACTATATATTTTCTCCCTTTATACATTAGGTAAAAAGAAGGAGACAGACGTCAACACAGATGTATCAGAGGATTTTATTCAAGTCAATGTCCAGTATGCTGATGCCTTACCAAGTCAACAACACGTTGAATACCACCTTCAAGTATCTCCAAAGTTTTCTCTGGAAGAGCCCAAAGATGCTCATCTCAAACCCAACATGTTAATACTAATACTCAACTCCGTATCCTTTGCTCACTTCAGAAGAAAATTGCCCAAGAGCTATGCTTATCTCAACCAACTTGCGGGTACTGTGTTCTTTAAAGGGTTCAGTGTTTTTGATGACAGCTCTAAGTCTCAGTTGGCTGCAATAATGTCTGGTATTGCACCTGATGATATTGCTAGTTATAACAGTTTTGATGACCTACCTTGGATTCATACTCTCCACAAGGAGCAAGGTTATGCAACACTTTTTTCTGAGGACTTGCCGTGTTCTGCGCAGTACAAAGATACTCTGTGTGGATTTGCAAAATCACCAGCAGACCATTTTGCTCTCCCGTTTTGGTCAGCTGTACACCAGTAAGTTGTTTCCTTTTTCTCTTTTATTTTCATTGTTCCACTCTGCTTGTCAATGGCAATCCAAGCTCAATGTTTCTTCATTGAGAGTTGCTTGTTTAAATAAATTCACCTACCACCCCCATACATTTTTGGAGTAGATTACTGGTTGAAATTACTAATTGAAAATGGTAAATTACTGATGGAAACATTTACAACACAATAGACCTCTATCCATTAAAGAGCACATGTTATTCCCTTGAGTATTATTTATTAGTTTAACAGTTGTGCATGAGAAGACACATGAATATGGATACAACTCAAACAAAGAATATTATACTCAAGAGAATGACATATGGTCTGAAATGGGAAAACATTTTCCCAAGGTAAAAATGTCTATTAGGAGCCTAGAAGGGGATTTGGGGTGGGGTGGGGTGGTCAATGAGCCCTGACTGCCTGTGAGCTTGACAGAGAATGCTGTTAGTTTAACTTAGTTTGATAATCTAAAAGTTAAACTAGCAACAGTGTTCTTTTATTTCATGCAAGACATATTTTTGGCAAAACACATTTTAAGGGTTGGGGTAGGGTGGGGTAGTCATTGAGCCCTGCCTGCTCGACAGAGAACATTGTTAGTTAAAACTTAGTTTGATAATAATTAATTTAAAGTAAAACTGACAGCTGTGTTTCTTGATTTCATGTAGGACATACAGTCGAGGGCAGAACACATTTTGTCTGGGTCAAAAAGCAATCCACAACATCACTTTCAGCTACTTGCGAAACTTCATGACAATCTACACCAAACTTCCCAAACTAGCCATTGCTATGCTTTCAGAGCTTTCGTCATGGAATCCCAACGGTCTGGGCTACATGGATAGGGACTTTGCTCGGTTCTTAGCTTGGTTGAAGATAGAAGGGCATCTAGATCATACAGTTATAACCATCGTCAGTGAACATGGATCAAGAAGTGAACTAATAAGGAAGACTCTTCAAGGAAAACTTGAGGAACGCAATCCATATCTCTCTATCACCATACCTCCTAAAGCTCCCAAGGTTTTATTAGATGCTATCCCGAATCTCCAAGAAAATTCCAAAGGACTTGTAACTCCATATGATGTATATTCTACTCTAAGGAGTGTGGTGTCTACCATTCCCCGTCGTGCTGGAGGTATAGGTGCCAACTTACTGGAACCAATCCCCCACAATTCCAAACGCTCATGTGAAGACCTGGGAATTCCCAAGCAGTGGTGTCCATGTTTAACAGTCCACAAGATTGATGCAAAATCAAAAGTTCTCCAAAACGCCGCTCGTAAGGTCGTTGAACATGTGAATAAAATCATATCTGAGAATCCTAAAATGGCAGACGTATGTCAAAAATTAGAATTCTCGAAAATCAAATCCGCTACCACGCTTGCTCCTAGTGATGAAGTGATGAAATTTAAATGGTCGAAAGACGCGGGACATTGTACTAACTGTGAACCGGTGTATGGCGCCAAGACCAAAAGTATGTTCTATGCGTTGTACATTGAAGCAAAGCAGGGAGTAATAATAAGAGCAATCGTGAATATTTCAAAAGGAAAAGAATATATCCATCCCCATGTGGTGTCGTCACAGACCTCGAAGATGACATCATGTTGGGCAGCTGAAAAAGGAAAATACAGTCAGACATGGAAATTGTGTGCCTGTAAATGAGTTACTGTGCAGACACTAACCGGGAACACTTGAAGAAAACTGACCAATCAGATTACAGTAAACTAGACAGAGATTGAACTGATAACAGCGTTAGCCAATCAGATATTTTATATCAATGTGCTATATCTGATTGGCTGGTTAAAAATAACTATATGTCGCAATATGATTGGTTAATAATTCTATTTCTTCAGAGTGATCCCGGTTCGAGTAACAGACAGTAACAGACTTCTCAGGCTGTTGTATTAAGTTTTTTTCCGGCACCTTTCAGATACATCTATTTCAAAAAAGGTTGACGAAGGTATTGTTGCTTGTTGCATGATGCATACGAAGACCGAAATGCAGCGTGGGTGATGTGAATTCAAGCAGCGAAAGGTCACAACGATATGGGATTTACCCAAACTTTGTCTGCAGGTTTTCCGGCATATTTTCTCCTGTCCTGACATTTACATATGAGTATATTCCATTTCAAGCTTGGTAAGCAACATGCAACAAAACCTTCACTGACCTTTTTTTGAAATAGCTGTATAGAGCTACCTTGCATCGATAATTTCCTAGTTTTTCTTATATAATAATATATAATTTCCTAGGCTCTCTTTTAGTGGTAGCTGAATAAGCCGTTTATACGTTTTTAGGTGGTGTTCAAATCATTGATCATTTTTCCTTTTATTTTAATGATTTTACTGCCAGTAATGAGCCCTTGAACACGAAACTTACTAAAGATGCGCACAAACGATGCGATTTTTAATGCGACATGCGCAAAAACTAGATCGCACCGTGTGACCATGCCACCCGTGCGACGTCGCAAAAAGTAGAAACGAGTGAACACGAAGTCGCACGGGTGGTCACATTTTTGCGACGTCGCATTAAAAATTGCATCGTGTGTCCGCGCCTCTATTTTTACGTTAATATCCACTATGTCAAACGTAATTCGCATTATGTTGACAAATGATTCACTTTCTCGACGGAACTCTTACGCTGTTGACATTCTCAACTAAGGTTTAATGACTCAAAATTTGTAACATAATTTATTAAGCTTTTCCGACTGAAAGGAATTGCTTTCATGGTTGATTATAAATTATGAATACAGTAAAAACCCGCATATAAAAACCTGCATTTTTCCAAGTTAGCCTAGACAGGTTCTTATATAATTGGTGTTTACTGGGAAATCAGCATATGTTGGATCATAAAAAGGATCCTTTTTTTCATTAGGAAGAAAAGGAGCTTGTTTCTGATAGAATGTTGGTGTGGTCTAGAGTACAAACACTAAAAGTGTGCAACATAAATACCACTAAATACTGGTAAATTATGCTAATTCTATTGTTTTCTATTGTTTAATTAACACTATTTAGTAGTAAATAGTGCAAAGTGTTGCACACTTTTAGTGTTTGTACTCTACTGTTTGTATAAAATATGCATACGATTATGATGGAAATTCTTAGCCTAACAGGTTCTTAATCACTAGGTTCTTATATAATGATAATAATAATTATTATAATAATAATATATAACATTTTACAGTGAGGACACTCGAACCGTGAACACTTTGAGGTTTTTTCATACTTTTTTTCTCCTTATCCCTTGTGTGAATCGATTGGAAATATGATCTATTTTGAACAATAAGATTATTTGAGTTCAGTGCTTCATTTCCAGAAGGTTTGAAGCAGGAGAAAGTTCATAAAATATCAAAATATCAAGTGTTCATGGTTCAAGTGTCCTCACTGTAAGTGATAAGAAAAGAGAATACAACTTATCATGATTAGAAATAACAGAAGATGTTTATAAATGTAAAACTATATAAAACTATGCGGGTTTTTACTGTACTGCATATTGAATTGCAGCTCAAGTCGTCATAATAAATAATTATAAGGCCATAAAGCCTTAGAACTGATCCAAACTAACTAGGTATATAAAGTTTTATATCTAGACGTGGTGGTGGCGTTTGTGTTTACCTGAGGGAGGGCATTCCTTATAAACGGAGAACTGACCTCAAGAACCCAAATCTTGAGTGTTTGTGTCAAATGACCTATTCGTCTCCTTAAACCCCTATCATGCATCGTCTGTGTTTTATAAAATCCTCCGAAACGCACAAGAACATCAAGACCTCAATCATCAGTATCTGATTAATTGCGCTGATTCTTATTGAGCCGCCAATACAGGTTTATATAGACCTCTTTACCTTCGTATGCAAATTGCCCATTTCAGACCACATGACATTCCCTTACACTCCATACTATTCTTCTAAATGTCCTAATTTTCGCCTCCCCCACTTTTTCCGCAGCCTAATTTGGATACAAGCCTACCCCCCCTCCCCCCATATTTTAAAATGTGCTCCTATGTCCTTTTTAGATAGATATATATATATTTTTATTAAGATTTTAAAAACTTTCATTTCGTAATACCCCTACCTCACCCAGGGTTCATGCTTGTAAGCAAAAGTAGAGAGACCTGTCTCCGTTGAGCCGAATATGTACATAAAATCAGTAGAGGATCATGCCAGAATAATTCTGGCCTATTATTTTTCGTTTGGATTACGTAAGAACAATGTTACGTCCTTTTTTTTCCCCTAGAATTTTTTTTTTACAAATAGTGCAACGTCATCGGAAATTCCACATTACCCATAAACCCTTGCGCCACTCCAGACAACAAGTCAAGAATCCAAAATGGCGTCGTTGGGCGAGAAAGACGAAGACAGAGGCAGTTCAAGCTCCAGTGGAAGCCGTTCAAGCTGGTATTTAGTCCAGGTATAAATGCCTTCCTCTTCTTATGATATTTTTCTGTGTACGAGTTAATTTTTTTGCGAATTAAATTCAATCTTTAGTTTCTTTTCCAGCCTGTCTTGTTTAATTTGTTGAATATTGTTAGTTGAATATTTATCTGAGTCTGACACGTCTTTGCTCGTTATTCCTTTATTCCAACATTCATTTGCCATGCTGTGATTTATACTTTAATTATCATTATATACATATTTTTATTTCGATCGTGTTGCAAATAAAATAGGAATTCAGAAAAAAATATAAGCTTAAATGCAAAAGGCACAAAAATTATCCATTACTTTTTATTCACTTATTAATTTATAAACAAAAAGCTTATTCTCATTTGTTTTCGTTTTGCATTGAGCTTTATTCAAACCATATCAAACGAACGCTTTATAAGGATATATTATAGACTATTACATATTATAGGAAATTGGAATTGCAAGCTAGAAATATTATTATGGAGTATAGTAATATGAGATATTTTTTTGAAGAAACTATTTGATAACAGTAAGCGTACATTTAAGCAATAGAAAATTTTTTCTGTGTTTATATAGCCTGATAGCAACACTATAGTGGAGGTTAGGAGTATTTGAGACAGTTATGCAAACCAAAGAAATAGAGTGGTTTTCATTAACCCGTGACACAATTAAAGTATACTAATTAAGAGCGTAATAGTCAAAGAAGCACAATGAAAACAAAAGAATTAGAGTGAAGTTAGTGCCAAATATGCTAAACTGTATTTCACGGGTTTATGAAAAGCATTCTAGTCGAGGGTTTGCAATATTAACTCTTGAGAAATATTCCTTCCTTCCTTCCATCCTTTTTTCATTCATTCATTCATTCTTTTCTTTTTTAATTCTTTTCTTTTCTTTAGTCTTTCTCACTTCCTTCAAACAATAATGGCAAGACAGTAGCATTATTTAACTTATTCACTCAATGAATAGTGTAAACTTTTGCAAAACAATCTGAAATGATATAAGCATCTGCGCTCATGGTTCAACTTTAGTTTTGAACATTTTAAGACTTCATTTATCATCAATTTATGATCAATAAGAGAAAAAACAATGGAAATCTATTTGCGATTTGTCAAACAAAGTATGATAACCTGAGAGTCTTCTTTCAATACCTAGAGCTCTAGAATCCATGAAGCACTAATGTTTGTTCTCTAACCCTTACATGTTTGTAGGATACATCCTCAACTGTGATTGATATCGGGGACTCTGATGATCTACAGTCTGAAGGAAATGGTGTTATATCACTTGAAAGGTAAGGCAGAAAAATGGATCTCATTTAACTCCAGTTTGTTCCTATAAGTGATTTGTAATTTCCAAATGATAGAGGTCGGTGATAGGCCATTTTCAATTGACGTCAGATTGGTCATATTGGTGTACCTAATTAATATGTTCCTTTCCTCTGGTAATTGAACTATATTTTTATGCAAAAACTGTTCTATTGTTTGATACACCAATATATTGCCGCCTTGTCATTTGAGTGAAAACAATCTATTATCATTCAAATGATTTTTTCCGTCATTTTGATTGGCCGAGAGAACTGCAAATAACTGCCTACAAATAACGGTCTGCTCATGCGCATTACGGTGCAGAGCCATCTTACTGCAAATAACGGTCTGCTCATGCGCAGTAACGCTGCATTTGACAATGGCTCGCTTCCCTAGACTGTGAACAGTCCCTCTTTTCCCTCCTAACTGAGTCGAATTGGGTTTTTTCCTGCCTCGGACGCGCGAAGAGTGGGGGCGAGTTTGAAGCGGCACGCGGGGAGAGGAAAAGTAGGGACTGTGGACAACACACAGAGAAATGAATTACCGCCCCTTTTTCACACTTGTCAAATACTTGTCACTGACGGCTCCGGCTAGTCTAGGATATGTTTATAATACCGTTCAACACAACTGACTTTTCGCTGATAGTTTTACAGTTAAATACAATAAAGTTTGAATTAAAATTACTTTCAAAAGTACGAACATGCGATATTCTTGAGACACCAAAATATATTTATAAATTAAAGTCATAACTGGAGCCAAAAGAAACCGCGAACCAAGTCAATCGTGTGTGAATTATATTCGTTCGGTGTTTCTGGGTATATTTTGAATACATCATTGTGAATATATTTTTCCTTAATTCCTGTGTCCAGCTGACTGGTTTATCTTTTCCGTTTCAAACTCGGGGTATTTTGTGCCTAAAGCTGTAGGAATCTGATTTCCCCGAAAAAAGGAGACGAACTCATCAAGCAATTTATACTGTTCTTTGATGCGGGCTTGTTGAGAAGCTTGAGGTCGCACAAGAATCACTGCTCTCCTTTGCAGGGCTCCATTTAATATCAGTGTTCGTATTAATCTCCCTACCCATTGACGACTGTGGAGCAAACTAAAGAATTATCAGCAAGATTCAACTACGGGTCGACTACAAACACGTCTGTCTTCTCCATTCGGCCGCTCGATCGTCGATCATTTAGAACGAATTCACCAGCGAATTACAGTAGGTTTGAATGCCGCTGCGATCAGTTTTCGCTCTGCTGGAAAACAATCCTCTGACATAAGTTTCGGTTTTCAAGAAAAATTTTAATTTAAAACCCGGCGGCTCGAAACAGCGATGCTTATACTAGTAATCAGCTGGATATGGAGTATACCTTTCCACCTTGACAGCTCGTTGACAGATGGATCATTTTCAACCAATGGGAATTTTGCGTTGTGTGGGCAACGCGTAATTCATTTCTCTGTGTATTGTCCACAGTCCCTACTTTTCCTCTCCCCGCGTGCCGCTTCAAACTCGCCCCCACTGCCCGCGTGTCCAAGGCAGGAAAAAACCCGACTCGACTGAGTTAGGAGGGAAAAGAGGGACTGTTCACAGTCTACGCTTCCCTGAAAAAATGAGCTGACTTCTTTGTTATTGTTTGACTTGTGTGCACTGCCCCTCAAAGATTAGAAAAAATAATTTGAATGATAAAACAATTATTGAACTCGGTTATTGCAAAATATCGAGATTTGTTAGTGTCTGCCTTTCGGCATCGGCAAATAATTGCTTTCATTCATTCATTCATTCATTCATTCATTCATTCCATCAGGACTTGATTTTGTATTTTTCTTTCATTCAATGCATACATTTCCTTGCAATTTGGTTTTATATTTGCTTATAATACATATTTTTTTAATCATTGACATATTTATTTCTTATTCATCATCATTATTTTTAATATTATGCAATGATTATTTGTTATAGCCCTGCAGATCTAGAAGGCAGTCCAAAGAAGCAAGGAATTTCAGAAAAGGAGTTCATGGAAAGAATACAGGAACGAATGGCCTCTGAAGTTAGTGGCTATGTAAGTCAAGAAATAATTAATGTTATTACTATGGATTTTACTGAAGTGTGGCACACACACCAAAAAATCGTCTCCGTATTTGTGTTGCAGATGTGTGTGACTCCACAGACAAACATCAACATTTTATTTGGCATTCTTTGGATAATTTTCTTCTCTACGACTCATCAAAATGATGCATATGCTGACCCGTGGAGAAAAGAATGCAGATTAAGACGTTGATGTTTGTAGACGATGCAGACAATTCTTTTAGCGTGTGTCATACTTCGGTGAAAACGGTAGTAAAAAATATTTACCATATTAGCCTTTCCAGAATTGCAGAATGTGTTGCATCTTGGAGCTGTTTTAGTTGACTCCTTTATACTTATATGGCATATTTTTTGCTTGCTGATTTCTTTATATGCATAAAATGCCAACTGACCGATGAAGCATCCCTACAAACAGCCCCATAATGTGACACATTTCTACAATTTTGGAAAGGCTAATTGCTTAAACAGTATGCACACTCTGATCAATCAAGAAGTATGCATTTTCTATTCCTTCATTATTTTTTCTCTGACTCTTCACCCAAAAGGTGTGGCAAGCAGGAACCAAGTCTGCTAAGAGAGCCTTTGATTTGTATGCCAATATCGATATCTTACGGCCATACTTTGATGTGGAACCAGTAGACGTGAGGAACAGGTAAGAATCATACACCAGTAGATATATAGTAATTTCCTTCACTTCCCCTCATTAGTCAATTGACTGTCAGAAAAGAGCACATGTATATCTATTAAGGTGGCTCCATACAGTTTTTCAGTGCAATGTGGCACAAGTTTGTGCAATGCTGCAACTTGAAGAATTTCTATTTTTTAATGTCAGACATCACATACAGTAAACATTTCTGTTGCATATGTTATCTTTTTTGACAAAGCACTGTTATGGTGACTTTTGCAAACAGTGCATAACTAAAGGAAACCAAGGGCTTATTGGTCAATATATATATTTTCTTTTACTCCGCTGAATGACTAAGGTCTGAAACATCAGTATTAATAATTGTTACAAACCTTTTTACAAAGTGTTTAAGTTTCCTTCTTATTCACTTATTGTATTCTGATAACATACCAATGCTGTCCCAACCAGTGACTGCTAGTCATTATCAGTTTACCAATATATTAATGATTATCTAATAATATCATGATTACATTTCAATCATAGGCTTTTCTATTCACTGATACCTCAGTTTCCTTCAGTGACATCCCCACAGGTAAGAATGGTGAAGAATAAAAAGAATTTGGACTAATTACTTCTCTGCAGCTTGAATAGGTCTGGTTTTCAAACTTTTTATTGACCAGTGTTTATCCTATATAAATATGGCATTTGGTGGCTATTATTGCTTTTCTAAGTTCTTAAAAATGTAGTTTTTCACAGTTTTCTTTGTGCTGTTGCTGTTGCTGTTTTGTCCCACAAGCATGAATCTTAGCATGACACAAGAGATTTTGATGTGATGTCAAACTTTCTTGTTGAAATATTGCATACTTGTGTATTTTGTCCTTGCAGACAGTTGTAGGTGAACTGTATGGACCATTGATGTTAGTATTCACTCTGATTACTGTTCTACTGTTTGGAATGAAGACATCAGGACACACTGTGGTAAGCTATAGATAATCACGATGCCAACTACACACTTACGTTATAAATTATAACCATACACTCTTAGCCATTTTGAAATATCATTACTCATATATGTTTTATGTCCATACAGTGTAGCACTTCCTTGAGATTCACTACACACACACCAGGGCTTGAAATAGCGGCCTGCCAATGGCCAAATGACAGGCCACAATGAATATTTGGCAGTCCAAAATGATAATGGAAAGCCAAAAGAAATATAAAATGGCAGATGAAAATTTGTTCCACCTGTCAAAAACCAAAAACTGTGGCAGGCCAAATCTTTTTCCTATTTTGAGCCCTGCACACTACCACTACATTGTCTATTTAAAACACACAACACAGAACTCACATATTGTATTGGTTTTATGGAGGGAGGAAAACCAGAGAACCTGGATAAAAACCAAGACTCATGACAAAGGAGAGAAGAAAGTCTTCATCAAACAAACTCAATGAGATTCGATCACATACTAATAATGTGGTTCAATAGGCAATGTGCATCAAAGCTCACAAAGCACTCTGGGAAAGTGAGTTCTTTAAAAATGTAACAGGGAAATCGAAGGAACTATCAGAAAAAATTTACTGTTATTTTCATCTGCTGAAATCCTTTTATTTCCATAGAAAATGTTGAAGGAAAAATTATTGTCAGATGAATTTTTAGAGGGGCCAAAAAAGCCTAAGAACTCACTTTCGAGCTCATGCACATTGGCTATTGAGAATCGAACCTGTGACCCCAGGCTTATTCTACATCAGTGGGAGACAAGGCTGTTACAGCCTATTAGCAGCGCTGCCACCCAGAAGCATTCTTAGTTATTTCTGTAACCATATCATACTATTTGCAGCAAGAGGGCACGTTAATGGGCACTGCTTTTGGATTATGTTTTGGATACTGGCTTGGTGGTTCTGCCTTCTGCTATTGTGTGGCCTATTTTTGTAACACCCATCTAACCTTTCTTCAAATTCTTTCTTCAACTGTAAGTATTCATGTTCCTCTCTTTTAATCCAATAAAGCAATACCATCCAAAACATTAGTACATTTGAAAACTACTGTACACTGTGTTTAAGCAGGGAGAGGGGAAGGGGGAGGGGGAGAGGGAGGGGGAGGGGGAGGGGACCTTCCTGGTTTAAATAAGTTTCCTTCTTATTGACTTGTTGCATTTGATGATAAATTTAATAAAATTCAAAATTCTCAGGAAGGCAAAATTCTGTTGCTTTGTCCTCTACATGTAACTTGAACTGCATTGGAAGTATTTGCAAATTTCATCTAAAAACAAGAGCAGTTAATTGTCTAGTATATAAACATCTTTCAAATATATCACATGATTCCTATTCTCTAGGGATATGCTCTGTTTGGTAGTGTGTTATGTCTGCTTTTTACCACCATTGGCTATCATCATTCACATTCATTCTTCTATGTTCTCTGGATGATCTTTGGGGGACTGTCTGCTCTGAAACTGGTAAGTTGAAATTTTAAACAAAATAATACTAACATGGTCACCCTTTCAACACTTTACAGACACCTTACTATTAACATCCTTCCGAAACTCTACCAACATCCCTCTATCACCCTGCTGACACCGTCTGAACACCCTACTGACACTTTTCGAAAAACTCTACCAACACCAGTCCTACCGAAACCGATTTTGGGCCATATTCTTTACAATAACCTGTGCCTTATATCCTCAATAAAATCTGCATTATCTGCATTATCTGCATTTGTATAACTAAAGAAGTTGTTTATGCATGATTCTATTTTCAGGTCAGTGTGTATGCAAGCAGAACATGGAATCGTCGCCATGGGATTATTGCAGGTTGTTTTGTTGCTGCTTTGCATCTTCTGTTCCTTGTTTATCTCCATTTTGCATTCCACAGTGTTTATGAAGGTAGGCAATGAAAATAAATATATTGCTGGTTTTCAATCATTCTCAAGGGAAGAAAATAACAAAATACAAAATTACACATTTACAGGTAATTTTTATTTAACGGGTTTAGTGACTTCACTCTACTACCCTTTATAGTTATTTTGTGTTAACATTTTGCTGTCTATGTCATAGAACCCGAAGCAATTCTTTCACGCCACACACGTGAAGTCTTCATCCCCACAATGGATTATAATCTCGCTGCAACACAACAAGCGATCACACAAAGACTGGCAAGAATAAATGTCGCTAAAGATGTGTTTACCAGAGCAGCCAGAGTTGCAAGAAGCATAAATGGCAGTAAGTCCTGAAAATCTGATTTACCTGGCTTATGAAATACATCTTAGTGAGACATGTTCAGAGTAGTTTTCGTATGACTATGAAGAACTTATGGCACTGAGCGCACCTTGCTGTGACTGTGTCAATGCTGTGCTTTGTATGAAAACATTTGACATTCGGGGCGGTGTCCGTGCCGTGCCGTGTGCTGTGACTTTTGACACTCATGACCTTTCCTGCTCCTTGGCCTGACATGTCATGTCACTCATGAATGAATCACCCACAGCAATGTTGCTCAAAAACTATTTCCCCCCTAATGCAGGATATCTTTCAGCACTTCCCATTATCCATTACTTTACGAATTCACCAACATACTTCTGTTATTTTGATTCCCAGCTCTTATTGGAACACCAGTGTTCTCAATGTGATGGAAGAACACCATACCGACTGATAAATAGGCTCTCTGGGCTCACACAGTATTCACTGGGAAAATGGTCTTTATATATAGGGGAAAAAAAGTATTCTAAAAGTTCTTTTTTATCCTGGTTACTGGATGCAGACCTCAACATGGAATAGTATAAAAGACTATTAATATAGGACTGAGAGCTACAATCATGTGTATTTTTGGTGGGTTTTCAGAAGGATAATCATGGGAGAACTTAAAACTAAATCACCAGATGTGGATCAAAGTAATGCCATGGAATGCTAATGATAATGGTAAATATACTATGTGGTCAGTGGCTATCAAGAGTTCTAGGAAATACAGCAAAAATAAGTAGATAATTTATATTTAGAAGCAGCCAATATGGACCGCGAAGGGGGAGGGGCTGGTAGGGCTATAACCCCAGGTACCACTTTTTTTCCCTTTACCCATACTGATTTCTTGTATTTTCCAATCTTTAAGCCCCACCACTTTTTAGGGTGCTCCGTAGTCCCTGAATTAAATGACTTCGCTAGTTAGTTTCAGGCACATCTTAGAGTGCAGTATTCAGCTATTTGTAAGACAGTTGTAAAATGGCTGTCAGATATTTGCTTAGGACTGGAAACCCTCAAAATGGGATAAATTGATTTAATAAATATATAGATCTATTAATATCTATTACCGGAATAATTATACAGTAATAAAGAATCACTCGATACATGCAACATCTTGGTTAGGAAAGTGAAGAAATGTACCTCCCCCCTTTCCCTTTCAATATATCAATGGCCCCATCTCCTTCCTCCCCTCTCACCTCCCACCTTTTCAATCTGTACCCACTTTCCATTGACTAGTACCTTATAGTGTAAGTGCATTTACATTCTGGATCAGGGTCGTCATTTTCTATCTACTAAATCTTTAGTAACGCCTGCACATGTCATGTGCAACTGATACGTTCAGCATGCGAACAGTCACGAACACTTGTTGGGTTCCCTGTGGTGCATTTGTCATGATATGACAGGGCAGAAGTTGACATTAAGATGGTTGTGTCTCTAAAGAAGCTCTCGTTTGTAATTTCTTCGCTGAAATAGCAGTGAAGACTGCTGAGTTTACTTAACTGAGTATGAAATCAAGGTATTATCACTACAAAGTAAGTAACTGTCAATTGTGGTTTTTATTTGATTTAACGACTTGAAGTCAGGACGTTTACTGCACAAAATATACTAAAAATAGGTCAAAATACTATACATGAACTATACATGAAAGCAAAGGATATTGCGCAATTTAATATTATTTAGCTTTAAATATAGAGTTTAGCACGCTATGATTGGTCGAGCGAGCAGTGATTCTGAGACGATATTCACTGCTCGAGCGATTAATATCAGCTTTGCCAAAGTTTGCTACGGATGGTAGCAAATTGCTATGCACTTAGACCGTTGCTATGCACATCAGTACACGTCTCAATGGATGGAATGCACGATCAACTTAGAACTAAAGTACTCTTTTGACACTTAAAATTATTTATAAAATTACATAACATGAATATATTAAGTCAGGAGGCCACTATTTTTGGCAAGATAGTGGTGAGAAAGTTGTAGAGTGCATTTAGTAAAAGCGTGAAACTTTACTAATACTAAATTGTACTATTTTGTACAAATTAGTAATTAGTAAATTTAGTGTGCACGTGCAATCACTGAACCGCGATTGTGCGAATAATCAAGTTAAGCGCAGTCAAGCGCGTTTTAGAAACGCTGGTGTACAAAAACCAATGAAACGACTAGTTATGATTACTGTTGTGATATTAAATGCTGTGTATATAATAATAGAAAGCTAAAAAAAATGAGCGTAGAATAATCCGTAAAAATTTGAAAGTTTCAAGCATGCACGGTTTAAAATGAATTAGCAATTCAAATCACGCGCCAACATTGAAAAGCTAATTTACATAACACGGCCGTATAGCTTGGCATTTCTGCAGTCTAGCTGTTCTCGCGAAAATATGTCGTGGAGAATAGTTTCAAGATCCATTACAGAAGCGAATAAAGGTCTATTTTATGTATATTAACGTTTAAAGCCAGCCAGACTGAGTATTTGTAAGGTGAGCTACAATAGAGTAAATAACACTTGTTCTTTAGTGTGCCTTGAATTTGCAGTAGCGCAAAGGAATAAAGACTCTAAAAGGTTTTTACTAGTTTTAGATGTGTCTTGTGTCTTGATTTTGCAGCAGCGCGAAGAAATAAAGACATTAAAACCATTTTACTTGTGTATTGTGCTTATTTTATCTTTAGACGTGTCCGTTGTCATGATTTTGCAACAGCACAAATGAATAAAGACTTTTAAATAATTTTACGTGCGTGTTGTGGTTATTTTCAGCTTGACTTGCTTATTCTAGGCACGTGCGCATCCGCTCTTCACGCTTCAACTAATTTTTAACAAAATAGTACAAAATAGTACTATTTAGTAATTAGCGTTTCACGCTTTTACTAAATGCACTCTACCCCCAACCGTAGTTAGGGTTCACAATAAATAAAATAAAATAAATAAATACGATTAACAGTGAAATCCACAGAGTGGCTATTCCTCCACTGCATTCCAATAGACCTCATCGGCTTGGGTGTAATGTTGTCCCATTTCAGACCACGTGTCATTCCCCAGAGTATCATTTTATTGTTTAACGGTTGCGCATGAGAAGATACATGAATATGGATACAACTCAAACAAAGAATCTTATTCTCAAGAGAATGACACGTGGTCTGAAATGGGACAACATTACACCTAAGCCGAAAAGGTCTATTGGTATTTATATTTAATATTTATTATTTGCAGTTCTTGTTTACTTTAAAGATATATTAAAAGACGTATTTTTCTTTTCTTTATCTGTCTTTTCTTAGCCGTTTCTCCCTCCTCCCTGGATTGTTTACTTTAAAGATATATGAAAAGACGTATTTTTCAAGGTACGAACATTATTTAACAGATTTTTTGAAACCACTCTAACCACTGAAAGAAATAATAGCTACTACTATTTCAGGATTGAAAACTGAACATGAGAGTTCGAATTCTGTTCTAATTTATTATATCGAATGTTGCAATACTCCAGTTTCACATTCGATGGAAACCGCTGTGTTTGAAGACCACAGACTCATTTGTACAGGCTTAGCCTCGCTTATAAGTCAGCTATTCAACGACATCATTAAAAGTCCGTGGGATTTCAAAACATTGGTATTGTTCAACTCACACATTCTTTACATTACGGTTGACTTATGCAAATCATTAGCAACAGCCAACTGTAATGTAAAGAATGTGCAAGTTGAATAATACCAATCCCACGGACGTTTAATGGTGCCTTTGAATAGATGACTTATAAACGAGGCTAAGCCTGTACAAATGAGTCTGTGGTCTTCAAAAACAGCGGTTTCCATCGAATGTGAAACTGGAGTATTATGCATTATCAGGGGCCATGGAGCATAATTTTCTTTGAGATAATTTAAGGGGGCTAACGACCACCAAAGGCAAGAGAACCTAGGGGGTTGGGGGCATGCCTCCCCGAAAAAAATTCAAAATTTAGACCCCCTGAAATGCGATTTTCAGTGTTTTGAGGGACATTCGCAACATATTTATTGCATTGTATGACAGTTCATGGCAATAACCTCGACTTTTTTTCGCACAAAAGAGTTTGCGCGATATTTTTTTGGAGGTTTAAGAGCTTGCTTGATACATTTTTGGGGGGATTTACGCAACCCCCCAAATTCTTCCTCGAAAAAGTGTGACCCTCCTCTTAATGGCGCTTAAAAATTGCTGACCCTCCCCCCAAAATACTAGAATTAATACTAGATCATGTCTGTGCATGAAATTAATTTAGTATTGATATAGGATCTAGGTTTTATATATAATATACTATTAAATTATGACTGTGCATGAATTCAATTAATTTATGAATATAGGATTTTAGATCTAGTACTTATATATGAACTAATATTAGATTATACAAGGTATATATTTCTATTTATTAATGTAATTTTTATTTTTCACATAACTTCACATAATATTTCGTATATTAGTAAAATCAAGATTTTTAGGTTAGCTCTCAACTCAACCTACAATTTGATTATCCAATAAACTATACTATACATTGTTCGGTATTCTGTTGATCTTAGTTTTTATTTACTATTTCACAATTGTTATAAAATAACGAACAGAATTTAGTTTAATTATCGATTCTACTTACTTGAGATAGAAAAAATCCTTTCCAGGTCTTTCGAAAAAGGTTTTCCAAAGAACCAATACTCATTTACTCTGATTCTTACGTGATTCTATGTTTTATCAGCTAATCTTGTGCTGAGGAAACGGCAAAAATTCGTTGATTGTCCTTGAAAAGCTAATTCAGCCAATCTTCTTCTTTTAAAAATTCTTTTTTTCTTTTAAAAATTCTTTTTTGACGATGATTCCTACGAGTTTCCCAGTAAAAAGAGCAGCAAACCATTTTCGATAAGCTTAGTTGCCAAAAAAAAAGATGACGTTTGAATCTTTTTTCACTGTTTTTTTGCTGTTGTATTTTCAACATACTTTAGCAGTTACTCTAGCTAAGATAATTTTGACAATTTCACCTGTTCAGCTGGCCTTTTAAAATATTTTTTTACAGGATTTTTACAACGGAACTAAATCCAAAAAATCTTTAGGTTGATTGTGGAGGTGGTTTCGAAATACGAGAAACAAAATCGTGCAACTTGTCAGATAACATTGTTGGGTTACAAGTTGCACGATTTTGTTGCTATAATTTTATGGTAAAACTTCAAAAACTCTCAAATAAGTAATGAAAACGAGATGCGCAAAACGGATGTGCAGTAGCAAGGCGGGGTCCGGAACTACCTAAATGCGACGGTAACGACCTCTTGCTAATGCAAGTCGGCAACAAATTACCATATTTAATACAACATAAAATAAATCTATAAATGTTATTTTCAATAAAACAACTGCTATAAATCTTGCTTTATGATTGGTTGATATGGTGCGTGCATTATTTAGGGCTAGAGACTGATGAGTGTTTTGTTTACAAATACACGCACGCGCTGACTGTACAATGAACTAGAAATGTTTACCGTATTTACTCGAATAGACGCCGCGGCGTTTATTTAATTTCTCGTGATCCAGATGCTGCGTTTATTCGAGGGCGGCGTTTATTCATAAATCACTTTATTCAACAAGATTTTGAAATAGCAAAATACCGTACATATGGTAAACATTCTTGAAGCGAACACTGAAAACAAACTTTTTGCACGAGTTACTGGAAAGAGAAAGAGAGTAGTCGGCCTGGTTGTTCCAGCGAAGTTCTCTGCCTTAACAGCAGAATTACGGATTGCAAGAATTCTTGAAAGAGAACTTAACGCAAGAGCAAAAAAGTACAGTCACTTTGAACTTAAAAATGTTGTTATAATAGAAAATAAATTTCCATTGCTGGTTTAAACTTGAAATACGGTATACTTGTTCTTTATGATTTATCATAAATTATTTTTTCCTCAAATAAACGCTGCACCGTAGATGCGGCGTCTATTCGGGGGCGGCGTCTATTAATATTTTTAGTCCCATGTGCGGCGTTTATTTGAGGACGGCGTCTATTCGGGGGCGGCGTCTAAACGAGTAAATACGGTAATACTGCTCGAGGCGGAGCCGATGATGATTGACTGAAATGCTTTGAATTAATAGTTCTTTAAATGAATTGTGCGAAGAAATGCTAATAGTAAACTTGATTTTTTGTGACATTCTTATTATTATTATTATTTTTCGTTTCAGCAGTACGTTGAGACGTCGATTGTCCAAAAGTCTAAATGGAAGTAAATGTCTTTCTTGATGGTGCTTCAGGGGTTGGAAAATCCGTGTTGGTGAATCGCTTGACTACTGGGAATTATAATTTTGTACCCAAAACCACTGGGGTCGAATACTGTATTCACAGTGTGATAATCAACGATAAAAGATACAAGGCAAGAATATGGGATACAGCCGGTCAAGAAAAGTATTTTTCAATTATCATTAAGTATTATAGAAGTGCAGATGTCATCGTTGAGTTTTTTGCCATTGATAACCTATGTTCTCTAAAAGAAGCTGTTCTCGTTAGGATTCCTCATATTCGAGAACAATATCCAAAAGTACCAGTCCTGCTTGTTGGAGCTAAAGCTGACCTCAGAGGGAGAAAAAATAATCATCTTTTCCCTCTTGAACTGGGTCCTATCGTTGCACGAAGTTGTGGGGCCGTAAAGTATATGGAATGCTCCTCCAAAGCAAACTTCAATGTGTTCGAAGTATTTGACGAGGCTGTCCATACTTCTTTGAGTAAGTCAAATCTTGAATTTATTGACGAACATTTGTATGCTGTGATGAATATGATACCTGCTATAGAAGGCGAATGGGCTGACCTCTGGAATTTTGGTCCAAATCCAATAAGTTTGTTTCCTGTTATTACCCCATATTTTCAGCAAGATCTTAATCTAGTAGAGCAGATAATCCTATCAGAAATCGAGAAAGATTTGCGTAAAGAAGCTGTCATATATTGTGTTTTAGAGTTTGACAAACTTCAACTTTCATACGGATTATTTGGTACGGCTTATAACGCCTGTGAAAGTTCACCGGCTCCTACTTGTACTCTGTGGTGTGTTCATACATGTTGCAAAAACCCAACCCAGATCGTTCAGTGCCGATTATTTAGTGTTGGTGAATCTCACGAAAACGTGGTTTGCTCGAAATGTTCCGCAAATCTCCGGTTCTTTGCCAACGACTGCAAATCTGTTGCCAGTTTTCTTGTTAGTGCTAAGGATCAAATGAAGGTTAGAAGCTTAATCATTGTTAACTGCTATGGAATGCTGGATTTCTCACTCTTGTCAAAGCTTACTGGCCTAGAGTACTTGATCAGTGTTAACACTAAAGTTGACCTGGCTAGTTTAACCTTTCCTGCACATCTCCATGAAACCATGAAACATTTAGTATTGAATAGCTGTGGAATAACAAAAGCTACAGATGTCCCTTCTGAGATAGGAAAACTTGTGAATCTAGAACTTTTGAACCTTGCCAACAACAATTTCAAGAAGATTCCCACAAGGCTGGGTTCTCTCGACCAGCTACACACCTTACTGATTGATCAGGATAATGTGCAATTTCCTCCACCTGAACTGTTACACAGATCAACTAAAGACATCATTAACTACCTTGGAGCATTTCAAGAATATCCAGTCGCAAATACAGAATCAAAGTTGATTGTGGTAGGACAGGAAGGAGTTGGTAAGAGCACTCTTGTCAAAGCGATGAAACGTAGTTTCTGGCTTACCGAGAATGAGCCTCCACTCAAAACAGATGGCGTTGACATCTCTGTTCTGCCTTTGAAAGATAATATCAAGTGCAAGGTGTTTGACTTGGCTGGAGATGTGGAATATCTCAATACACATTCTCTTTTTCTTTCTTCCAACACTCTTCATTTGGTTGTTTATGACCTAAGCCACATAATTGTCGACAAGAGAGCACGATCTGTAGATCATTTATGTCGACTTGAGCTGTGGCTGGAAACAATTGCATCTCAAGAGCCGAAGTCAAACGTCATCCTTGTAGGCACCCATGCCGACCATCCCTTGGTGAACAGAGAAATCATCATGAAGAACCGAAATCTTTTGGCAGAGGTTTTAATCAAGTATAGTTCGTCACACAAAGCCTTTTGTCGAACTGATCCATGTGAAGAATGCTTCATTTGTCACAAAAAAAAAATGTCCCGCAGAGCTCGAATGTTTAAAGCGATCAATGACGGGCACATTAGGTGGAGAACATTCACTGAATACTATCAACACCACCTCCAGCCAAGTTCCACATATTCTTGGCTACTTTGAAGTCAGCAGCATTAAAAAGTATCCGAGTTCACGGAGATTCCATAATATCAATGTTGAAGGGTTAAAGTCTTTGACAGCTTCTTCCATTTCCAATATAATGAAAACCACATCAACCGACGAAATCCCTGAACGATGGCTTTTATTTCGCGAAAACATTGCTCAAAAGCTGGCGTCTGATGAAGATCTAAAACAGCAACCCTTGATGGCTTTGTCTCGAGTCCATGACATTGTGTTTGAGCTCGAAATCGTTGGAAAGAAAAATGTGCTGGCAATGCTGAGGTTTTTCCATTCCCAAGGCACGTATCTCTGGTACGAGGATCTGCCTCAAATGAAAGACATCGTCATACTCGATCCACAGTGGTTATCAGATCAGCTACGTACGCTTATCTCCCATCGTCCTTCTGTTAGCTCTATTTGCGATGGAGTTCTTCATCTATCAGAACTCTCCACAGTATGGTCCCAAATGTCTGACGACAACCGACGGAACCTTTTGACGCTTTTCAGAAGTGTGGGCTTGTGTTTCAGCATCTCCGACACGGAAGAGTTATTTCCTTGCAACTTGCCAGTTGGTTGGCCCGATCGAGAGATATGGCCTCCAGTGCCAAATCAAAGAGAAAATCAGACTTCTCTTCTTTTTGAATTTAGCTTTGTACCTCCATCATTCTTTTCTGATCTCATAGTTGAAGTCAGTAGGAAGAGCGAAACGTTTGTTAGAAAGGTGAAGCCCTTGTACTATCGTTTTCATATAGTCTACATCAGAAAAGATCAGCGACTGAGTACATCTTTGGACGATATTGACGCTGGTGCGAAATACGATGCTACTGAAGACAATGGTGGCTTCCTACCTACTCAAGATCCCTTTGTGTTGCATACAGTTCACTATGAGCTCATGCCTTATAACAACTCGTTATCTGTTGCTGTCAGAGGCCCTGATCCACCATCTATCATACCTGACATAAGATCCACGATAAAAACTGTCAAACGTCGCCGCTATCCAGGTATCACTTACAGTGAAAGTATGTTGTGCCCTGAATGTGTAATGAAGAGAGTTCAGTTTCCAGATTCGTTTAGATACGATATTCCTCATGACGGTGTTTGTTCGAGAGGCCACAAAGTCGGCAGCAGCCAAAATATTTTCAGTGGTAAATACAGTTCGGCCGAGATTGTTCCTTTGGCTATTGCACAAACAGGCCGAGTTGTTGGTAAAACTCTGGAGGACCATTTCTGTCCTAAGCTCTTTGTAGCTCTTCCTATTAATCTCGAAAGCCCATCGCTGAAGGATCGTTTTGTTTACTCGTACATCAGAGATGGGTATGCAGTTCACCTGCTCTGCGAGTGTCCAGGCCAGTGGCACTTTGTGGATTCTCCAGGGTTTCGTGTTGGTAAACCCAAAGAGTTCTTTGAGAAGTACGGCAATCGTGTTTGCAAAGCTCTGCGGTTTATCTCAACCCTTTCTACGCCTATAAAAACTGCCGCATCACTTGATCCTCACTGCCAGATAGGAGCTGCTGTTGGTGCTGCTGCCGAAACTGTTTCCAGGGAGCTTGAGTCCCTTCTCGACAGCTATCTTGACGAGTACCCTCACTTGAAGCCTTCACTTGGCTCATCGAAAGATGATCTCAGGAATTTAAAATCATCTTCTGGTCTTCAGCGCAGTGAATTATCTCGATTTTTGGAGGTTGAAGCGAAAAATCGTGACTTTGGTCCTCTAGTTTGTACTTATGTAGACAAGCGCGACGAATGGCTGTGGTTGTGTAAAGAGCATAATGAGAGGTTTGAAATCGTCCAACGTGAGAATGACAACGATTAGTGTAAATTACTAATGGAAACTCATGACAATGCATATATGTTGTGCATATTAGTTATCATTTTGGTTTATCCTGCAAAAACATTAAATGCAGATACTATATAAATACTGGCGGTGAAAAATGACAAAGAAACTTTGCCACGAACACATATCTCATGTAAAGCCAAGCACGAAAGTTTATTTTAGCATATGTACAGTTCTACTTGCAAAAAGAAAAGCTACAAAACCAAACATCCAATCCAAAATTCACGTGAATCTTAAAAAATTGAGGAACACCAGGAAGCTAGATCAAGGAGTATACATCTAGCTAGCTCACCAACAGTCCAAAGCCGTTTAATACATCCTGCAACACCAAGAAACATGACCAAGAATACAATACATCTTGCAACACCAAGAAACCTGACCAAGAATACAATACATCCTGCAACACCAAGAAACATGACCAAGAATACAATACATCTTGCAACACCAAGAAACCTGACCAAGAATACAATACATCCTGCAACACTAAGAAACCTACACAAGAATACTATACATCCTGCAACACCAAGAAACCTGACCAAGAATACAATACATCCTTGAACACCAAGAAACCTCACCAAGAATACAATACATCCTGCAACACTAAGAAACCTAAACAACAATACAATACATCCTGCAACACCAAGAAACCTGACCAAGAATACCATACATCCTGGAACACCAAGAAACCTGACCAAGAATACAATACATCCTGCAACACCAAGAAACCTGACCAAGAATACAATACATCCTGCAACACCAAGAAACCTAAACAACAATACAATACATCCTGCAACACCAAGAAACCTGACCAAGAATACAATACATCCTGCAACACCAATAAACCTAAACAAGAATACTATACATCCTGCAACACCAAGAAACCTGACCAAGAATACGATACATCCTGCAACACCAAGATCCTAACCAAGAATACAATTCATCCTGCAACACCAAGAAACCTGACCAAGAATACAATACATCCTGCAACACCAAGAAACCCGACTAGGAATACAATACATCCTGGAACACCAAGAAACTTAACCAAGAATACAATACATCCTGCAACACCAAGACACCTGACCAAGAATACAATACATCCTGCAACACCAAGAAACCCCATCAAGAATACGATACATCCTGCAACACCAAGAAACCTGACCAAGAGCAGAATACATCCTGCAACACCAAGAAACCTGACTAAGAATACAATACATCCTGGAACGTTAACACTCAACTAAGAACACAATACATCTTGCAACACCAAGAAACTTAGCTTGACTGCTGAGAATACGGTACATCACGCGCATGCTATATCAAGATCTGGAAGCGAGACATTCTTTGAGTGACTGCTCAAAGTGTGAAGTGAAACTTAAGATAATGATTACAAAAAATCTGGAACACTGGAACTTTAAGTAGTTCTTTAGTTCAGTAGTTCTTAGTTTACTAAGTGTAGTTTTTGATCTGCTAAAAACTTGAGCCGAAATAGCAGATATCAGAGTTACACTCTATTGACTTCAAACAATTGTTTCAAGTTGTGGCATTTGGGTCAGTTTCTACACATTTAATGTATTGTTGACCCAAATGCCTCGACTTGAAATAATTGTTTGAAGGCAATTTAGAGTGTAACTCTGATATCAGCTATTTCAGGGGTTGGCGGAAGCTGTAAATATAGGACGTTTATACTATCTGCAGGCGAAGTTAATAATTTTAATAAGTAATCAACATGTGAGTTGAGTGTTGTATGTTGTAAATATATAGAATGTAGTGGTAGTGTGTGTGGAGTGAACCTCACGGAAGAAACCAGTACGGGGAGTGATGGTTGTAAAATATAAGGCTCCCCCCCCCCCTCTTTTATGTAATGGACTCCGTTCGAAGCAGTTCGTTACGAATGGAATTACAAGCGCTAGTTCTGAATACTGCATAGTGAATCGCAGATATCAGGTTGAAAGTTTATAACTGTTTCACTGGTCAACAAGATTTTGTGTCTAAATTAAAGACTATGGTTTATGATAAGACTTGAGCCACATCGTAGAGTGCAGTATTCAGCTATTCGTATAAATTAGACTGTAAAATATTAGGTAAATAATGGGAAGTCCCTCAAAATGGATAAATTTGATTTAATAAAGATGTCACTAACGGCCACCTCCCCAACAACGGCCACCTCTCTACAACGGCGACGCAATTTTGTCCCGATGTTGGCTGTTGTGTAGAGGTTCGACTGTAGTTCAACCATATCTACTGAATATATATCTAATATTGGAATAGTTTAATAGTTACATTGTCAACAAGAAAAATACTTGATTTACTTACTTTCAGTAAAGTTTGAATAAGTTACAGAGATGTATGAATCTCTGAGGATTATTGGTAGCATTTCAAATACAAGTAACTTGTTGATGCACATGCATGTAGGTCCAACTAAAGAGGTAAAAGTTTTGAAGTCCCCATAGGCATAGTCTTTATTCCTAGTCTGCCGCAGCAATGTATTCTGGGATTGCTAACTCAATCAAATAACATCAAACACAAGACGTCATGGTTTGTTGGTCTTTTGTTTGGTGTTATTTGATTGAATGCATTCTGCGGGAGACTACTAATATAGTCGACCTTTATATCTGACATGTTAACTTTAGAGCGCTTTTCATGTTTCTGCGAGCCAGAATACTCCAGACACGGCAAATGGTCTTGTGTCTTTGCTGCCGGCCGTCCATCAGTGGTCTGAGTTAGCCTAACCTAAAATTAACGGTAAATTTCTGAGCGACGGAAGTCAAACATCCCGACTTCTCAGAGTTGTCAAGGACGCAGAAACATGAAAAGCTTTCTAAGCGTTACTAACTGTCACATCAAACTACACACATATGTAAACCCTGTGCTTTTAGATTTTCGGCACAGTTTCTATACTTAACTATAATTGTATGCAACATCCTGATAGGTCGGCTAGACCTATAGAGTAAAAGTAAATTAACAGTGACGCCCCTTTCAATACCAATGGTCCCACCTCTATCCCCAATCTCTCTCTACCGTATATTGTCGTCACTTCACAATTATGAGGATACCCTGTCATGTGTAACTGGCGTATCCCATGCGTTTCGACCCTAGTGACTCGTTCTCCGATGCAGTGTTGGGTTCCCCGTGGTGTGTTTGACGTAAGACGCGGTGGCAGGCCGAAAGTTAGTGAAGCGTTTGGTGACGACAATAAATATGCGTAGGAGGCTAGTTTACTCCAAGATGGCTTTCTCTATCTAAAGAAAGTCTCGTTTCTTCGCTGAAACTGAAGCCAAGACTGATGAGTTTTCTTAACTGAATATGAAATCAAGGTATTATCACTACAAAGTAAGTAACTGTGTGAATTGTGGTTTTCATTTACTTGATGTCAAGACGTTTACGACACAAATTAAGATCATTAAAAAGTACCAGGCGAACGTTGAATGTTCGTGATTACATCGAATTCAATCTTCGATTGGAATCGGATTGGCTTAATCAATCGGACACTGACAATCGAATTCACAACAAAATAGTGCCAATCGAAAGTTCGATTGTAACTGAACATCAAAGTTTCGATTGCCATTGATTTCTGAGCAGTTCTTTGCTCTTGAGTTTTAAAAGGATCCGCTTCGATTGTTTTCGATTTTGTTCGTTCGGAAATCGAATTCACAGTGTTTACTGACTTCCATTTTGTTCGATTTCCCAATCAATCGAACTCAATCTTTCGATTTGAATTCGATTGTGTTCGATTGCATTCAATTCCCGAATGTTCGATTAACTACGCCTGTGGAAAGTAATAACATGTACTAATCAATTAGTACTTTTAAGTACCATTAAAATAGTACGATTCAAACTATAGAAAACAATGGATTTTGCTCTAGTTAGTAATATTTAGCTTTAGTACTTTTTCACATCTTTACTGTTTTCCTCTAGCTGTAGTTCAACTTACCAAGCAGTCGCTGCATATCATAGATATTTAGTATATTATCATTTCTTGCTTCCAGGATGTAATACCAGAGGTCAATCAATCTTCCGATGATGATGAGATTACGGAAAGCCGGTAAGATCATCCCTCGTGAGGCTTGTATCACTCTTTATCCCACACCATAGAAAATACAGCCAATCAGAAAGCAGGAAAGCCGTTATATATTCGTCGGTATTTCACTCTTCCTTCCCATCATGCACTGCGCGTTGGATCTACGCATTTGTATTTCTATGGTGTGGGATAAAATGGTTATGCAATGGTTTCTCGTGGCATACCGTGAATATCCCACTCGCCTAAAGGCTCGCGTGTATACTAGAAACTACAAGTGACTCGTGTGATATTCCACGGTATGCTACTCGAAACCATCGTATAACTAGTATGTATATTTGTAAAATCAAGATTTTTAGGTTATCTCTCAACTCAACCTACAATTTGATTATTCAATAAACTATACTATACATTGTTCGGTATTCTGTTGATCTTAGTTTTTATTTACTATTTCACAATTGTTATAAAATAACGAACAGAATTTAGTTTAATTATCGATTCTACTTACTTGAGATAGAACAAATTCTTTCCAGGTCTTTCGAAAAAAGGTTTTCCAAAGAACCAATGCTCATTTACTCTGACTCTTACGTGATTCTATGTTTTATCATCTAATCTTGTGCTGAGGAAACGGCAAAATTCGTTGATTGTCCTTGAAAAGCTAATTCAGCAAATCTTCTTCTTTTAAAAATTCTTTTTTGACGATGATTCCTACGAGTTTCCCAGTAAAAAGAGCAGCAAACCATTTTCGATAAGCTTAGTTGCCAAAAAAAAGATGACGTTTGAATCTTTTTTCACTATTTTTTTGCTGTTGTATTTTCAACATACTTTAGCAGTTACTCCAGCTAAGATAATTTTGACAATTCCACGTGTTCAGCTGGCTTTTTACAACGGAGCTAAATCCAAGAAATCTTTAGGTTGCAATTGCACATTGTAAAAATGGATTGAAAAAATAAAATATATAATGACATATAATATTTTTTCATTAACATTACCAATTATACCACAATTATACCACAAGTGTGACACTAGAAGAAATATATAATACTAATGGCATTTCAATAACATATATATAACACAACTACACCACAATATTACTACATCATCATTTTGTTTCTCGTATTTCGAAACCACCTCGTGCAACTTGTCGGATAACATTGTTGCTTTGCAAGTTGCACGATTTTGTTGCTATAACATTATGGTAAAACTTCAAAAACTCTCAGATAAGTAATGAAAACGAGATGCGCAAACCGGATGTGCAGTAGCAAGGCGGGGTCCGGAACTACCTAAATGCGACGGTAACGACCTCTTGCTAATGCAAGTCGGAAACAAATTACCATATTTAATACAACATAAAATAAATCTATAAATGTTATTTTCAATTAAATAACTGTTATAAATCTTGCTTTATGATTGGTTGATATGGTGCGTGCATTATTTAGGGCTAGAGACTGATGAGTGTTTTGTTTACAAATACACGCACGCGCTGACTGTACAATGAACGAGAAATGTTTAATACTGCTCGAGGCGGAGCCGATGATGATTTTACTGAAATGCTTTGAATTAATAGTTCTTTAAATGAATTGTGCGCAGAAATGCTAATAGTAAACTTGATTTTTGTGATATTATTATTATTATTATTATTTTTCGTTTCAGCAGTAAGTTGAGACGTCGATTGTCCAAAAGTCTAGATGGAAGACGCGAGAAAAGAAATAGTCAATGTCATTCTTGATGGTGCCTCAGGGGTTGGAAAATCCGTGTTGGTGAATCGCTTGACTACTGGGAATTATAATTTTGTACCCAAAACCACGTGGGTCGACACCTATGATCACAGTGTGATAATCAACGATAAAAGACACAAGGCAAGAATATGGGATACAGCCGGTCAACAAACGTATTTTTCAATTATCATTAATTATCATAGACTTGCAGATGTCATCGTGGTGTTTTTTGCCATTGATAACCCATGTTCTCTGAAAGAAGCTGTTCTCATTAGGATTCCTCGTATTCGAACACAATATCCAAAAGAACCAATCCTGCTTGTTGGAGCTAAAGCTGACCTCAGAGGGAGAAAAAATAATCATCTTTTCCCTCTTGAACTTGGTCCCTTCTTTGCAAGATGTTTTGGGGCCGTAAAGTATATGGAATGCTCCTCCGAAGCAAACTTTAATGTGCGCGAAGTATTTGACGAGGCTGTCCATACTTGTTTGAGTAAGTCAAATCTTGAATTTATTGACGAACATTTGTATGCTGTGATGAATATGATACCTGCTATAGAAGGCGAATGGACTGACCTCTGGAGTTTTGTTCCAAATCTAATACGTTTGTTTCCTGTTATTAACCCACATTTTCAGCAAGATCTTAATCTACTAGAGTGGAAATCCCAAATGCTATCAGAAATCAAGAAAGTTTCATGTCAAGACGTTTTCATATATCTTGTTTTGGAGTTTGACAAACTTCAACTTTCATACGGATTATTTGGTACAGTTTATAACGCCTGTAAAAGTTCACCGGCGCCGACTTGTACTTTGTGGTGTGTTCATACATGTTGCCAGGACCCGACCCAAATCGTTCAGTACCGATCATTTAGTGTTACTGAATTTCACGAAGACTTGCTTTGCTCGAAATGCCCAGCAAATCTCCGCTTCTTTGCCAACGACTGCAAATCTGTTGCCAGTTTTCTACTTAGCACTAGGGATCAAATGAAGGTTAGAAGCTTAATCATTGTTAACTGCTCTGGAATACTGGATATCTCATTCTTGTCCAAGCTTACTGGCCTAAAATACTTGATCATTGTTAACACTGATGTCGACCTGGCTAATTTAACATTTCCTCCACATCTCCATGAAACCATGAAACATTTGGTATTGAATAACTGTGGAATAACAAAAGCTACAGATGTCCCTTCTAAGATAGGAGAACTTGTGAATCTACGAATTTTGAACCTTGCAAACAACAATTTCAAGAAGATTCCCACAACGCTGGGTTCTCTCGACCAGCTACACACCTTACTGATTGATCAGGATAATTTGTACTTTCCTCCACCTGAAGTGTTACACAGATCAACTAAAGACGTCATTAACTACCTTGGAGCATTTCAAGAATATCCAGTTGCGAATACAGAATCAAAGTTGATTGTGGTAGGACAGGAAGGGGTTGGTAAGAGCACTCTTGTCAAAGCAATGAAACTTAGTCGGTGGCCATGGTTTACCAAGAAAGAGCCTCCACTCAAAACAGACGGCGTTGACATTTCTGTTCTGCCTTTGAAAGACATCAAGTGCAAGGTGTATGACTTGGCTGGAGATGTGCAATATCTCAATACACATTCTCTTTTTCTTTCTTCCAACACTCTTCATTTGGTTGTTTATGACCTAAGCCACATAATTGTCGACAAGAGAGCACGATCTGTAGATCATTTATGTCGACTTGAGCTGTGGCTGGAAACAATTGCATCTCAAGAGCCGAAGTCAAACGTCATCCTTGTAGGCACCCATGCCGACCATCCCTTGGTGAACAGAGAAATCATCATGAAGAACCGAAATCTTTTGGCAGAGGTTTTAATCAAGTATAGTTCGTCGCACAAAGCCTTTTGTCGAACTGATCCATGTGAAGAATGCTTCATTTGTTACCCAGAAAAATGTCCCGAAAATCTCGAATGTTTAAAGCGTTTAATGGAGGATACATCAAGTGAAGAACATTCAAATACTCTCAACACCACCTCCAGCCAAATTCCACATATTCTTGGCTACTTCGAAGTCAGCAGCATTAAAAAGTATCCGAGTTCACGGAGATTCCATAATATCAATGTTGAAGGGCTAAAGTCTTTGACAGCTTCTTCCATTTCCAATAAAATGAAAAGAATAGGAGCCGACCAAATTCCTACACGTTGGCTTTTATTTCGCGAGAGCGTTGCTCAAAAGCTGTCGTCTGATGAAGATCTAAAACAGCAACCCTTAATGCCCTTATCTCTAGCCCATGACATTGCGTTAAAGTTAGAGATTCATCGGGACGAAAGTGTGCTGGCAATGCTGAGGTTTTTCCATTCTCAAGGCACGTTTCTCTGGTACGAGGATCTGCCTCAAATGAAAGACATCGTCATACTCGATCCACAGTGGTTATCAGATCAGCTACGTACGCTTATCTCCCATCGTCCTTCTGTTAGCTCTATTTGCGATGGAGTTCTTCATCTATCAGAACTCTCCACAGTATGGTCCCAAATGTCTGACGACAACCGACGGAACCTTTTGACGCTTTTCAGAAGTGTGGGCTTGTGTTTCAGCATCTCCGACACGGAAGAGTTATTTCCTTGTAACTTACCAGTTGGTTGGCCCGATCGAGAGATATGGCCTCCAGTGCCAAAAAGAGGAGAAAATCAGACTTCTCTTCTTTTTGAGTTTAGCTTTGTACCTCCATCATTCTTTTCTGATCTCATAGTTGAAGTCAACAAAAAGAATGAAACCTTTGCTAGAAACGAGAAGCCCATGGTCAGATACAATCGTTTTCATATCGTCTACATCAGAAAAGATCAGAGAAAGAGTATTTCGTTAAATGATATGAACGCTGGTGCGAAAGGCGATACCAGCACTTCCGAAGACGATGGTGACTGCCTCCCTACGCACCATTTACGTGTTCATTATGAGCTCATGCCTTATAATAACTCGTTATCTGTTGCCGTCAGAGGCCCTGATCCACCATCTATCATACCAGACATAAGATCCACGTTAGAAACTGTCAAAAGTCGCCGCTATCCAGGTATCACTTACATTGAAAGTATGTTGTGTCCTGAATGTGTATTGAAGAAAATTCAGCCTCCAGCTTCATTTAAATACGATGTTCCTCATGACGATGTTTGTTCAAAAGGCCACATAGTCGGGAGTAACGAAAAAATTTTGAGTGGCAAATATATTTTTTCCTCGGATATAGGACAAATACGCCGAGATGTTGGTGAAACTCTGGAGGATCATTTCTGTCCTAAGCTGTTTGTAGTTCTTCCTATTAATCTTGAAGGCTTATCGTTGAAGGATCGTTTCGTTTACTCGTACATCAGAGATGGGTATGCAGTTCACCTGCTCTGCGAGAGTCCAGGCCAATGGCACTTTGTGGATTCTCCTGGGTTTCGTGTTGGTAAACCCAAAGAGTTCTTTGAGAAGTATGGCAATCGTGTGTGCAAAGCTCTGCGGTTTATCTCAACCCTTTCTACGCCTATTAAAACTGTCGCATCACTTGATCCTCACTGCAAGATAGGAGCTGCTGTTGGTGCTGGTGCCGAGTCTGTCTCCAAGGACCTCAAGGTCCTTCTCGACAACTATCTAGACAAGTACCCACACTTGAAGCCTACCCTTGGATCATCTAAGGATGACTTCATGTATTTGAAATCACCTTCTGATCTTCAGCGCAGTGAGTTATCCCGATTTTTGGAGGTTCAAGCGAAAGGGCGTAACTTTGGTCCTCTCGTTTGTACTTATGTAGACAAGCGCGACGAATGGCTGTGGTTGTGTAAAGAACATAATGAAAGGTTTCAAATCATTCGACGCTAAAACAAAAAACAAAAAAAGAAACATGAAAGATAATACAATACATCCTACAACACAAAGAAACCTGACCAAGAATACAATACATCCTGTAATACCAAGAAACCTGACCAAGAATACAATACATCCTGTAACACCAAGAAACCTGACCAAGAATACAATACATCCTGCAACACCAACAAACCTGACCAAGAATACAATACATTCTGCAACACCAACAAACCTGACCAAGAATACAATACATCCTGCAACATCAAAAGAAACCTGACCAAGAATACAATGTATCCTGCAACACCAACAAACCTGACCAAGAATACAATACATCCTGCAACACCAACAAACCTGAACAAGATTACAATACATCCTGCAACACCGAGAAACCTGACCAAGAATACAATACATCCTACAACACCAACAAACCTGACCAAGAATACAATACATCCTGTAACATCAAGAAACCTGAACAAGAATACAATACGACCTGCAACACCAAGAAACCTGACCAAGAATACAATACTTCCTGAAATACCAAGAAAGCTGACCAAGAATACAATACGACCTGCAACACAAAGAAACCTGACCAAGAATACAATACATCCTGCAACACCAAGAAACCTGACCAAGAATACAATACATCCTGCAACACCAAGAAACCTGTCCAAGAATACAATACATCCTGCAACACCAACAAACCTGACCAAGAATACAATACATCCTGCAACACAAAAAACCTGACCAAGAATACAATGCGACCTGCAACACCAAGAAACCTGACCAAGAAGACAATACATCCTACAACACCAACAAACCTGACCAAGAATACAATACATCCTGCAACATCAAGAAACCTGAACAAGATTACAATACGACCTGCAACACCAAGAAACCTGACCAAGAATACAATACTTCCTGCAACACCAAGAAACCTGACCAAGAATACAATACATCCTGCAACACCAACAAACCTGACCAAGAATACAATACATCCTGCAACACAAAAAACCTGACCAAGAATACAATGCGACCTGCAACACCAACAAACCTGACCAAGAATACAATACATCCTGCAACACCAAGAAACCTGTCCAAGAATACAATACATCCTGTAACACCAACAAACCTGACCAAGAATACAATACATCCTGCAACACAAAAAACCTGACCAAGAATACAATGCGACCTGCAACACCAAGAAACCTTACCAAGAATACAATACATCCTACAACACCAAGAAACCTGACCAAGAATACGATACATCCTGGAACGCCAAGAAACCTGAACAAGAATACAGTACATCCTGCGCATGCTATATCAAGATCTAGAACCGTAACAGAATGATATTACCAGAAAGGAATGGAACATTTGTGTGGTGCTTTCACCACTTTTACTTAAACAGTTGTGCTGAATGTTCTAGAGCATTTTATGTAGTCTTAGCTTACATAGAGGTTTTCAGGCAGGATGGCTGTTTTTAGAACAATCTATGTTACTGGAAGTTATTTTTTCAGAATGTTCTAGATACAATGTGTACACCTAATTGCAAGAACGTTGTCATATAAAGATAACAAAATAAACAATAGGAATTAATTATTTTTGTTATTATATTTTATTTTTCTATATGACAACGTTCTTGCAGTTAGGTATAACTATCTTCGTATACAAAATTACGTAATCGAGTTGGTGAGAGAGTATACAAGGTAGTCAGCATAAGTACTCGTAGCGTGGTCAGTGCTTGTGGACCGGTGTGCTAGTTAATTATATAGTTAGTTAAACTAAAGCCATCAAGTTAGCAAGTAACAAGTTGTAATGAAGACTAGAGTAGTAATTGGTAAAGCTAGCTAGACTGATCTTGTACTTTTAAGTATGAACTAGTTGCATGTTGCATGTTGCATGTTGCATGTTGCATGTTGCATGTTGCATGTTGCATGTTGCATGTTGCATGTTGCATGTTGCATGTTGCATGTTGCATGTTGCATGTTGCATGTTGCATGTTGCATTCCATGCATTATATTCATATGCAAATAATGTCTGCACAGAAGAAAAATGCTGGAAAAACCTGCAGACAAAGTTTGGGGAAATACCATATTGTTGTGACCTATTGCTGCCATCACCCATACTGCATTTCGAGGTTGGAATGCAACATGTAACAAGCTTCACCAACCTTTTTTTTTAAATAGCTGTATATATCTTTTGTTAGTTTGGAAACAAACGCGCAGTTCTAAAGGATTTGCCAAGGACAGCGTACATTAGGGATACACAAATTAAAAATATGCAAACGCACAAATATATTTTGCTGATACACAGCGCTTTATGTGTCGATCTAACATTTTATAGTTGTAATATTTTATTTGGAAGTGGCTGATTCAGTAAGGCTTTTTATTTGAGCCGAAAGTTCTTTCCACGATTTTGTTGCTATAAAAGAAACTATTTTCCTCCAGTATTTGCTTTAACTTGTCTTAGCTTGTGAAGATTTTGTTATCGATATAAATCTAGTGTTATAGGAATGTACATTTTGAAAAAAATTATCAAATAGAAACACTTGCTAATTTTTTCCTGCCATCAGTCAAGCTTCAGTAAGTCGTACCAGTGAAGACAGGAACCATGGTGTATAAAAGTACAAACCGCAAAAAAATATTATCTATTCATTATTATAGCAAAACATAAAGTCATAAAGTTTGGAACGACGTTTATGTTTTGCTATAAAATGTACAGCCAAGAACTTTCTATTTAAAAAATATTTTCTTATACCACTGACTTTACTCCTATGATATAGGATGAGATGATAACAAGTTAAACAAATCTTGGTTAAGTTTAGCTATATGTCTTGCTCAAAAACATGTTTAATTTGGCACGGGAAGATAGATAGATCAACCATAGATCAGTAGGTGACTGGGTTGGTATATATATAAACGAAAAATTGTTTTCTCATCTCAAGGTTCATCGCTGAATCCTCAGCTTTCATGCAGCCATGAATTTTTAATTGACCGTTCATTAGAAATGAAAATGTAACATTTTCTAAATAACTAAATGAATTGTATAAGTGTAAGTAAACTATATAGGCTTTTTTCCCACCAAAGAATGTTTTCTTTTTTCTTTTTGCTAAGAAACTGCAAGGCAATTTCTGGCTTGTTCTTATTAGTCGGTTTTAGTTTGATTGGCGTTTGGAATTCCTTTAATGTTAGGGTATTTCTTAGGTCATTAATATTCATCGAATTTACAAAGATATGTACAAGACAATTTAAAGCATTTTATGAGTCGGTAACTCAGTCAAGTGATTACAGGTGGTAGATAACAGTAGGCAGAAGGCTCTCGCCTCTGGGGTGTCAGCAGGTTTGATTCCTGGACATGACATCATTTCATATATTATTGATTAGAAAGGTATAAGATTTACTGACAGTAGCTTAGAGATTATACTTGGTTCGATCAAGATGAAGACCTGGGTTACTTTCGCTGTTCTCTTGTGCTGCCTGGCTTTGACCACGGCTTTTCACTACAAAAGAACCGGTAGGTATTAACTTATAGGATATATTATTGGGTGGAGAGTGGAATTGTACGGAAAAAAGAAAGAAGGAAGCAAAGAGCGAAAGAAAGAAAGAAAACCTATACCTATACCTATAGGTAAATTCTGGAACCGCGTACGGTTGTACCAAGCCTGAATAGCGCTATCAGGCCACGTACTGGATAAATACTTATGCAACGGATAAAACCTATACAAATTCTTAACACTGGATAACTCTTATCCGGTGGATATATAACTTTAGTATCCAGGCTTTGTACAACCAGCTCCAGATGAATAAACAGCTTCTTCAAGGATATATTATTGGGTGGAGAGTGGAATTGTATGGAAAAAAGAAATTAAGAAGGAAGCAAATTAAGAGCGAAAGAAAGAAAGAAAGAATACCTATACCTATATTGTGCTATATACCTATTAGACAACAGTTCGCTGATATATATACTATGCTATATTTACCTATTAGTCAACTGTGCTGATAAGTATCCACAAGGGAAGTGCCAACAATTCGTGAAAAAGGACAAATGCTTCACCGCTGATGCTCGAGAGAACTGCGGCGTGACATGTAATTCCTGTGGAGAAGGTTTGCCTTAAAATCTATAATACCTGATAAGACTTGAAGTAATAATACAGGGACCGCGGAACATTTTGAGTGGGTGGTGGGGGGCTAATCTGGGGGTCCGGGGGAATGCGCGCATCCCCCTGAAAATGTCGACTAAATTGAAGCTCTGCGAAATGCAATTTTCAGTGTTTAAGGTGCAAAATACCTTTTTTTTCAATATGTTGCAATAGATATTTTTAGCTTGGGCGGATTGATTTCCCATTTCAGACCACGTGTCATCCCCACGTGTATCAGAAGGCTAGACACATGAATATGGATATATCTCAAGCAAAGAATCTTATTCTCAAGAGAATGACAAGTGGACTGAAATGGGAAAGCATTACGCCCAAGCTAAAAATGTCTATTGCAACATATATATATATAAAAAAAAACTTATGTCAAAGCATTAGGCAACTCGTAACAGAAAACCATTTCTGGCTCAATGTGGGGGGCCCCGTCTCCTGGGTCCCTCTAATTAATAGTGATAAAAGAAACGGCTACTGTGATTGGCTGAAGCTGGTCTCGTGAATTAAACACAGTAAACAGAAATAGCTATTGCAATTGGCTGAAATTGACCACGTGGAATAAATGGTGATGAAAGAAAGATCGCCTGCTTTAAGTGACTTGAGTTGCTGTATGACTTATGATAGTTAATGCCGCCTGTGTTTTTTTGTTCCAGCCTGCAAGGATTCGGACTCGGATTGTAGCAAAGAAAAGGTAAAGAAAGAGCTTTGTGCTGATCATCCTCCAGCTTTCATGTTTTGTCCAAGATCATGTGGCCTTTGCATCGGTATGGAACCATTTCTTGTTATATATCAACTGCTGTTGTTGTTATGGTTGTTGCTGCGCTGTTGCTGTTGCTATTGCTTCCACTATTGTTGCTGTTGTTTTTGCTGCTGCTGCTGCTCAGTGTTGTTGTTGCTACTGTTGTTGTTGTTGCCGTGCTGCTGTTGTTGCTGCTGTTATTGCTGCTGCTGCTGCTGTTGTTGTTGCTCTTGCTTCTATCATTGTTGCTACGTGTTGTTGTTGTTTATTCCTCACCATTGTTGCTCCTGTTGCTGCTCAGTGTTGATGAAGTGATTTTATTCTATTTATTTAGCTTACATAGCTGCATAATTCTTTCATTTACCTTTCGTGTAAACCATGTTATACTTCTTACATCAAATATACTTTGTGATCTTTTTGCGTTCGTCAAAAAGTTTTTCTAATAAATTTTATATCAAAGTCTAGACTCATTAAATATATTTTGTTCTATATTTTGTTTTCCCAGATAATTAATCAATTATATCCAGCTGGCCATACCCCACAAACATGCCGGACTCAACTTCTGTTTCAGAAGCAAAATGAAATGGCAATAAAAATACATTTCCAAAACTCAAATGAGTGGCTTTTTGAGTATGCCATATAATATTATCAGCAGAGACCCTCGTGAGATCCCAAGGTCACGAGTGAAGAACGTCTGCGCATGCGCTAAGTCTGTATGCAAATTAGTCAAAACGTCTTTATGCTATTTACCACTTTGCACACATCGGTTAATTGGTCAACGCAAAGCATTCAGTCGAGGCTGCAAAATTCAAATTTGAATAATCCTTCGAAACTAGCTTTCAGCCTCGATTGAATGCTTTGTCTTTTGCCAGTGATCTGATGTATCCCCCATCTGCGCATGCGTATGTCGTTATGCTTAGGTTTCTGTCGCTAGTGTGAACCAGGCTTAATTTGCTTTCATTTGCGTTTCACGTCTGAACATTGCTTGTATTTGCATTTGCATTTGCGTTGCTAATATGAACCAGGCTTTATGCATCAAAAATGCTAATAGACCATTTTCGAGATCTTGCTCGAAAATACCTCTTATTCATGTCTGCGCCTGCGATATTTTTGAAAGCGCTCACGCATCTCGAAAATGGTCTATTGGGCTTCCTGTGGCTAAGCTGAAATAAAACATTTTGCTGGGATACCTGTGTTAATCAGCACGGGCCGCAAAGCATTAAGGGAGATATTCAATATGGCGGCTCTACCACAGAAAAAGTATTATCGACAAAGAGCGCACTCTAACCCGATGGCAGACCATACTTTTGACTAGTAAGTAATGTATTTGTCAACTTAAGGTCACCAGGCATTATATCCTAAGATTTCATGTCCTTTTAGACTGAAATGATGCTGTGGGAAGTATACTGAGACAAGCACATACACTTCACGTGCACAGGGTTACGATAGAGGGTCCTGAAGGGGTAGAATGGGAGCTGGGATTCACCTTTTTTGGGCTGGGAAAATGGGATTTCATGCACTGGGTCTGGGATTTAGCCATTACTGGGATTGGGATTTTGCAAAATCTCTAACTCTAACTCTATAACTCGGACTGAGATTTTGCATGACTGGGGCTGGGATTTTGCACAATTTTGGGCTGGGAAATGGGATTAGAATCCTGATAGGCTCCCGGGATAGGCATTATATTCTCTTACAGGTAGTCTGTTTATTATTGATTATATGCCATGATTATTCCTACTTATTAATGCCATATTATTCAAATGATATGGACTATATACTTAAGGTGCAACGTATCACACGATTCCAAATCCTTGAGATATAAATGAAATGTTTTTTAGACAACTGTACTGATTATGTACTTATTGACTGAGTGGGAAGGCTGGATTGGAAAATATTTGGCTTCAGGTCATGCCGTATGGACCAAGCGCAGCTCAGGGTATTTCCCTACCTGGTCTATATAAGCATTTTATCATTTAACCAGTTTTTGTTAGAGTGCAAATAATATAACCGTGAAATAGTTAGCTAGCTAACTAATGACTAATTATGTCCTAAGTTCTGCCTAAATTTGATTAGTGGAGAAATAAGCGAGCCGTGACGGGTCTTGCACGTGCAAGCATGTTTAATTAGTCAAAAGATCACCGCTACGCTGCGATTTTGTAATGCGGAATAAAAAAAACAACCGTGATAATTTGAACAAACTTTTATTCCACATTAATCTATCAGTATTACAATTCAAATAGTTGTATCTGCGTCTTGATTTATTGACCTGTGTCTTCATTTTTAACTCATTAAACGTCAGAAACACATTCTTTTGTGCACTGAGTCGTTGATCTAGAAAAAGCCCGTGCTCCTGTCATGCCTCGCTTATTTCCTATGTCTTGCCTAACTAAGCACTAACTATCTCCTATTTCTTGCTATCTATTTCACGGTTATATTATTTGCACTCTATAAAAACAACTGGAAAAATTCTTCTAAAATTGATAAATAGAGCATGCGACTTTCAAGCAGGGCAGAACAGGTTTTTTCCAACCTGTCTTGTGCATTTATGTCTATTAATGTCCTGTATATTGTGATTAACAGTCCAGTATGCCCTGATGATATGGACTGGTCATCACATTACCCCGCATTCTTTGACAAATCATCAACTGAGGCTGAAAATGGAAAGGAATCAATAAAAAACAACAATGAGAAACCCAGGGTAGAGATTGCTGATATAGGCTGTGGTTATGGTGGATTATTAGGTAAGACCATACAGTTTAAACATCATAAAATATCAAAAATATCTCAGGCACTGACATGATCTTGAGGCATTTTTCAGGTAGTGCCAGTAGCCCACATCAATGATCTTACCTGAAAATGCCTCTTTTTTCATGACTACATCTCTGATATTTTTGAAAGCACTTACGCATCTCCAAAATGGTCTATTTTACTGTCATGAAAATTGGAGACAATTTTTGTATACAAATAACAATGATTTTTCTTTCTTTTGTAGTTCAACTATCTCCATTTTTCCCTAAAACATTAATGCTTGGAATGGAAATTAGAGTTAAGGTATTCAAGACAATTAGTTAAGCTCTACAGTTATTTGTTGATAAAATAATTTGCTTGTTGAGGGAACCCAATATCTTTTCAAATAATTATGGAATCCCGATATGAAATATCTATTTATTTATTTATATGAGATTTGCCTGCAGGCAGGTGCAGTACAATAGGACACGAGGTCCCCTTCGAGGTACATTGCACCACGTACGTACGTACGTACGTATGGACAAGGTGATGACGTAATCAAGCCATGAAAAATCAACTCGATGGATTACCATTTTTTCTTAAGTATGGTGCTCCGCTTGCGCGGGCCTTCGGCCTGCGCGGGAGCTCCGCTATTATTATTAGATAATGGTTACCATGGTTGCATATTTTCCCTCAGGTCAGTGACTACGTCAATGACAGAGTATTAGCTCTCAGAGAAAGTCACCCAGGACAGTACCAAAATATCAGCATTATTAGGACAAATGCAATGAAATATTTACCAAATTTCTTCAAAAAAGGACAGGTAATGTACAGTTTTCTGTAGCAATATTATTACCATCATTGTTGAGGTGACCTGCAAAGCTTGAAGTCTCATTTGCAAACTAGCATTTTGATGGCAGTCAATCAACGACTTTATTGGTCTAGAAAAACATAAAAACATGTTTTCTCTTCTTTTATTTTCACCAGTTAACAAAGATGTTTTTCTTATTCCCTGATCCACATTTTAAACAAAAGAAACATAAATGGAGAATTATAAGGTAAGAAGTTATTTATTATACATTGTAATATATTGATGCAGGGCTTGAAATAACGGCTCATCAGTCACCTGTCATGATGATCGGCCAAATTAGTTTCAGCTTGGTTATACCTCATTTCTGGTTCAACATTACTGGTCAAAATGACCGGCAAGGCAAAGATTTGACCAGACAAGTTCCTGGCCGGACATTAGTTCTTTGATCATATATAAATACATGTAATGCCAGCACAGAAGAAAATATGCTGAAAAAAAAATTGCAGACAAAGTTTGGGAAAATTCCATATTGTTGTGACCTTTCGCTGATAACATTCACATCAGTACATTTTGGGCATGGTATGCAATATGCAACAAAACTTTCACCAAACTTTTATTTTCAATTGAAATAGCTGACTGTATACTAATGGACAAGTTTTTGTTGGTGTTGTAGGGTTTGGCTTACACGATCACTGATGTACCAGAACTGTATGACTGGATGAAAAAACACTTTGTTGAACACCCACTATTTGAGGAAGTCAGCGATGAAGAAATGGTAAGTTTACCAAAGCAATTTTATTGGTAACTTTGACATTAATGGACTAGGCATCAAGGTTTTTCTCAAGGTTCTCCAGTTTTCCTCCCTCCACCATACCTAACATGCTATATTCCATTTCCATCTGTGAATGAATTAGCCATACCCTAACTTAGATCAGCCCATAGGTTGTCCAGGGTTCGATCTGTGAGTTAGCCGTGCCCTGACTTAGATCAGCCCAGAGGTTGTTTCAGGGTTCAATTTGTGAGTTAGCCATGCCCTCACTTAGATCAGCCCAGAGGTTGTTTCAGGGTTCGATCTGTGAGTAAGCCATACCCTGACTTAGATCAGGCCAGAGGTGTTTCAGGGTTTGATCTGTGAGTTAGCCATGCCCTAACTTAGATCAGCCAGAGATTGTTAACAATGTTAACAAACGTCACCGCTATTGTTTTAGCAGACCAATAGCAATCCGCCAATAGAGACGTGATTCATTTAAAATATATATAAACAACGTACTTGTATCAATCAACACAGAAGGATTTGAGGGGAGGGTACGTATGTTTTTTGTAACGACGGTTGAAAGCCGTTCGAAGCTTGCTTGGTTTATAGCATATTGGATTGGCAATGGCTTCGAAAAAAATTGGCTTTTGAAACTGTTAGCGTTGAATTCCGAAAGGGAGATCGATTGTGTGGTTGTATCAAATATCGGACTAAGGTTCTGTGAAAGAATTTCGGCGTGATGTGTAATTTTGGCTGAACTAAATTATACGAGGGATACTCCATCACGATACTCGCTCAATATTGCTGCAAATACCTAAAACTTCACAGAAACTCAAAGGAAAACACGAAACACAAGTAGGAACATTTATTTGTGTGATTTACTGATTTTTAATTTTTTCTAAAAATCGCCATACATTGCCTTATCAGTTCGATAGGATACCACAGAAACCCAGCTTGGGATACCTGTAGTTTCTATACAATTACTGTATTGGTGAACCAAATGCCTCGACTTGAAACAATTGTTTGAAGGCAATTTAGAGCGTAACTCTGATATCTGCTATTGTAGGGGCTGGCGGAAGCTATAAATATAGGACGTTTATACTATCTGCAGGCGAAGTTAATAATTGCAATAATAAATCAACATGTGAGTTGAGTGTTGTATGTTGTAAATATATAGAGTGTAGTGGTAGTGTATGTGGAGAGAACCTCACGGAAGAGCCCCGGGAGTGATGGTTGTAAAATATAAGGCTTCCCCCCCTTTTTTTTAAGTAATGGACTCCGTTCGAAGCAGTTCGTTACGAATGGAATTACAAGCGCTATTTCTGAATACTGCATAGTGAATCGCAGATATCAGGTTGAAAGTTTAAAACTGTTTCACTGGTCAACCTGGTTTTGTGTCTAAATTAAAGACTATGGTTTATGATAAGACTTGAGTCACATCGTAGAGTGTAGTATTCAGCTATACGTATAAGCTAGACTGTAAAATATTAGGTAAATAATGGGAAGTCCCTCAAAATGGGATAAATTTGATTTAATAAAGATGTCACTAACGGCCACCTCCCCACAACGGCCACCCCTTTACAACGGCGACGCAATTTTGTCCCGATGTTGGCTGTTGCGTAGAGGTTCGACTGTAGTTCAAACAAATCTACTGAATATATATCTAATATTGGAATAGTTTAATAGTTACATTGTCAACGAGAAAAATACTTGATTTACTTACTTTCAGTAAAGTTTGAATAAGTTACAGAGATGCATGGATCTGTGAGGATTATTGGTAGCATTTCAAATACAAGTAACTTGTTGATGCACATGCATGTATGTCCAACTAAAGAGGTAGAATTTTGAAGTCCTCATAGGCATAGTCTTTATTCCTAGTCTGCCGCAGCAATGCATTCTGGGATTGCTAACTCAATCAAATAACATCAAACAAAAGACGTCATGGTTTGTTGGTCTTTTGTTTGTTGTTATTTGATTGAGATAACAGTCCCACAATGCAATGCATTAGATGATGTACCCACGACCCTTATCCATATAACTTTACATAGAGCGCTTTTTTACATAGGTGTGCGACCCAGAATGCTTCAGACATGAAAAATTGTCTTGCAATTGTGTCCATGCTGTCGTCCATCAAATTCCAAAAACGATCCAAGTTAGTACTGAAATTTTTGATCGAAGGAAGCCAATTGAAACATCCCAACTGGCGCCTGGGAGTTGTCGAGGACGCAGAAACATGCATGAAAAGTTTTCTAAGTGTGATTAACTGCAATGTCACGTCAAACTACGCACATATGTAAAAAATAATGGCTAGTTGACATAACTTGTGTATTATTATTATTACGCACGCTAAGACAGGCATGAATGATATAAATCATTTATTGTTGAAGCAAATCCTCAATAGTTTTGCGGCATTTACAAAGGCAACTCAGAGTTTGTTCAGAATGTTTTGAATTCGATGATAAGACTTGCCGACTACAAGACTGCATCCGAATTATTGTTATTTATCTTGTTGTTCGAACTTGTAAGATGGGCTATCGACCTTATATTTTCCTTCCAACTTCTACTTTGTTTAATTATCGATCTTGTATTTTTTTTAGTTTTGAAGCGAAATCTGTAATAAATTGATTGTTTGAACTCACTGAGGAGTTTACCCCGAAACATGACTTCACTGCATGGGCTTCATTGCCGTTTACTTGAGTTTTGCTTGTAGTTTCTCTACGGAGAATAATTTCCTCTAAAAAGCGAAGTCAGGGTTTTGGTTTTTCTGTTCCTGAGGAGTGCCTTTTGCTAGGAATCTTTTGAATTACGGGTCTACAATTTCAAGTGAATACAAGAAGTAATCGATGTTTATAACGGGTTATAACTAATCAGTAAACCAAGAAGATCAACATGTTATGATTTCGGCTCGTTTACTTCAAATGAAGATTAGACTCATTTCTCCAGGTTCTCCGGTTTTCCTCCCTCCTTAAAAATCAACTTCCAAATTCCAATTCGATCTTGGGCTTAATATATATAATAACTTTATTATCCATCTTAAGAAATAAAATGTACGGTGGATTTACAAATATAAGAATACTGGAAAATGATTAAAATATATAATGATATAGTTCATAAGGAAATGCAAAAAAAAGAAAAAAATTATATCTAAAAATAACTAATTTACTATAGTGTCTTTGAATGCTTCACGGTAATTGCAGCTTAGCTCTGATAAAGGAAACAAACAGTCTTCGTGCTCTGGTCGTTTGGTTCCGCGTCACATATTTGTTTAGTGGTTAAAAAAACTTTTAGTAAAAGTTTAGTTTTAGTAAAACCAAACGACCAGAGTATGCAGACTGTTTGTTTCCTATAGAAACACTGAGAAACCATGACAACTGCACAGGCGCAAATGCGAAATCTAATTCTTGGAAACGAAGATCGAGTTCTACGAAAAGGGGGGTTCCCCCATTTCTACAAGATTGTTTATACTTCAAAATACAAAATATAGAATTAGAATATATTATCATTACTGTACTGTCTGGGTCATGAAACTCTTCTCCCCTGACTGAATTTCAGAACCATGTATGGTTGTAGTGTTTTTACTAAGCACTCGCATCAGAGAAGTTTTTCAGCTGCTTTAAGAGCGACTGTCTGAAAAAATCGACCAAAATCGACTTTTCGCGGCACAAGCGAAAAAATCGATTTCGTTCATATTTTGGTTTATTGATAGCCCTAAGTATGAAATACATCCTGGTGTTTTTAGTTTTGAAAAATTTTACTTTGTTTCCGAGATATTTAGAAAAATCTATTTCGGCCCTATGCATCGAAAAAATGCCCGCCGAGATGACAGAATTTAGTATAAAAATAATATAAAAATAAATGTATCTATTTTTTTGGTCGGTATTTTTTATAAATTATAATTTATAGTAAAATTTTCAACACTGCCTGCGCTCTACTCAAAGATACCCTCTAGACATAAACTTGTTTAACAGGTTTTTGTAAAACTAGTACCAAAACAATCCACACTTCCTTTTATGGAGTGCAATCTAGAAAAACCTGATTCCAACAAAAGAAACACCTGCACCTCTAGTATGTTTGCCAACATCGTCGGCGAATCGTTTAATCTGCACTTTGACCAAGCAGCAAGAACTGTTTCAACTCTTTATCTCCGGTTTCTTATTCGACACAACAGAGACAAGGACTGAACCTAACTCTACTACCAAAAAGCAGCGTTCTGTAACACTCAACGAAGCTCAACGACTTCTACGTCTATAAACGAAATGTCTACAATCTACACAATCAGCCTTCGCCTAAGTCGATGAGTGTATTAAACACTTGTTTGCAGCCGAAAGGGTAAGAATTTTGTTTCTTAAACTTTTCAAGTTCACACAATTACAATGTTACAATGTGATGTAGCAAAATTAAGAGGCGGAATTTAAAAAAAAAAAAAATTCTACAAAGAAACCATGACAAATGTGCAGGTGCAAATGCGAAATCTAATTCTCGGAAACGAAGATCGAGTTCTACGAAAAGGGGGGTTCCCCCATTTTTACAAGATTGTTTATACTTCAAAATACAAAATATAGAATTAGAATATATTATCATTATTGTACTGTCTGGGTTATGAAACTCTTCTCCCCTGACTGAATTTCAGAACCATGTATGGTTGTAGTGTTTTTACTAAGCACTCGCATCAGAGAAGTTTTTCAGCTGCTTTAAGAGCGGATGCCCGTAACAGTCGAGAATCTCAAGTCAGATGAATAAATTCGAATTTTTTTTTATTTCACCAAATGATCCCATTTAGTGTTCCTATCATGGGAAAAATACTAAAAAGTTGATGCGAATTTTTTTTCTGGCGATCTTTACGAAATTTTGGTTTGGCGGTAAATTAGCCGATTTTCACACCCGAACTGACTGATTTATAAGCTTACTTTGTGGTACTGCTGACGGCTAAATATAAAACCGATTAATCTAATATTTCTCTCACATATTAAGACACTCTTAAAGTTTGATTTTGCATTAGAAGTTTGTTTTTAAGTTGGCTATTTATTTTTTTATAGTTTTTTTTGTGAACCCCATTTTCGTGGTCTTGAAAAACATGCGAAAATTGGCTAAGTTTAACGGCCAAAAACCTTTCCTGGTACCTAAAACTTCGAGACAAAAATTATAGTCAGCCAAAGCCTGGTTATTGTTTGTCATCTCACAGAAGTTTCATGCTTGGACTCGAAGTGGTTTGGTGTTGACAAACCAAAGTTTGAAGTGAAGTGTATCCGGCTAAAGGGTCACGCCAACCGAAGCGTTACGCTTAACGCGTCTATAGTACATCGAAGAAATTACATTCAAAAGGTTCCCTCGACTTGAATTTTATTGGTTCATGATCTAAAATACAAAGAATGTATTTTGAAATGCATATACGGCATTTCCGCTTTTTAAAGTGATTCGGAAACTGGAGTAATATTAAAAGCCGATTAGACGAATTTCATGTCAAACTAGTACAGATGTAAACAAATAAGCCGACATGTACAATAGTTGAATGGTAACTATTTTTTGTGGATTTAACATTAGCACTCTTCTAAAATTGATCGTATCTGTCTTTTATAGAGGTTTTAATTCTGTATGCACTCAAATAATTAGAACTGAAGCAATTATTAGTATACCATATGATAATATTGTGTGACATCCATTGTCGTCTATATATAGTACATGTGTACAAGGTAATGGTCTGTATTGGTCTGTAATGCTACTTGTTAATAATGTCACTTTAACTATGAATCTTGTATGATTCATTCAATGCATTCATTCAAGATTGCATATGATATCCGTGTTAATTAGGGGTTAGAGACTGATGTGAGTGTTTTGTTGGAGAATAAATGCACGCGCTGACTGTATAATGAACGAGAAATTTTAATACTGCACGAGGCGAAGCCGAGTGCAGTATGAGAAATTTCGAGTTCATTATACAGTAAGCAAGTGCATTTATTCTCCAACAAAACACGAACTACAAGTCTCTAACTCTTTTAATATGCAAACTGAGTACGCTGAAGAGCAGACGGCGCGACATTTTTTACGTGTCATTTACGAATTTGAACGTATTGAATCAAAAAGTATTTTAATTTCCAAACAGCCATCACTATTTTGATAAATATAGAAAGGGTTCAAAAGTTAAGATAAATAAATAATTCCTAACTTAAAAATACGAAAATAAGTGAATTATTCTGGCTCAAATCTTAAAAAAAATTCTCATTCATCAGTTGAAAGCTAGCTATCGACAAAGCTACAAAAAAATGTTTTGTTTTGAATTACAAATGTACAGTTGTATGGTTTTACCTTTGAAAAGGGAAATTCCCCACTTTGTTTGTCGCTTGGTAGCAATTGGAATGGCTCCATCTATAAATCCTTCAATTTCCTTATCGTTTAGCTCTTCGAATCTTTCATTTTCTAAATCCATTTTCTTATAATGCACTCGAAGCGTGCAATAAACTTTATAACATCACGACAAGCGCTTTGTCCTCAAATACATCGATATCACGTGATCGATTTTAGCCAATGAGCTGCTTGAATTTTGTTCAGCGTACGAAGTTTGCATATTAATATCTGATAATCTGCTGACCAAGTAGCTGTTGGTTTCATTGTGTGTTCAAGGTTCAACACTAGCACTCAGCATGACAAATCACAAATGTGCCATATCACGTGAACATTGTAATAAAATGTTAAACTTGAAAAATCTCAATTTACTTTTATAACTGTTTTGTTATTATTTTTAAATAATTTTTTTTTGCGATGACATATACGGTGGTTTATAAAGGACATGAGATAATTTTCTAAAAAGTGAGATAATTTTTCTTAAAGAGTGAGATAATTTTTCTTAAAAAGTGAGATAATTTTTCTAAAAAGTGAGATAATTTTTGTAAAACTACGAGATAATTTTTCTTAAAGAGTAAGATATTTTTTCTAAAAAGTGAGATAATTTTTATCTTAAACTGTGATCAGTTCGAGACAAAACGTCTCGCCTCTAGACGTGGACTTAGTGGGCCGTCAATCAAAGACATTTCAATGGATTTCCATGAACTTCGCTTCTCAGAAAATTCACTTTTTAGAAAATTATCTCACTCTTTAAGAAGTCCAATGCAATTTCGTCTCGTTGTCAATAGCCTCGAGGTCTGCGCCGATCTTGCAGAAGTTCAAGTGGTCAGTGATATCTCTTCTGCACTCTTTCAACGTTACATAGATAACATGTTTGGGATAATCTGGACTTATTCCACAATTGCCAGGATTTTTTAAAAGCAAGGAGTAACCGCACGAACCGCACGATGCCATCTTACTAGTGATCACCTACCTCACTAGACAACTCGGTTATAGTGAAGGTGCACTTGCGTAAGTACAAACATTGCACAAGCTGGACTAAAAAAAACTAATTGATCCAATTATAAACAGGAGACAATACCCTGGACATTTTGTTGCAGTTGTTACAAATAATCCCGCTTCCGACACCTATATCTACGGTGGCTTATCCACGTTTTTGCAGTTTAAATTGAAGTATGAGATTCAAGGAAAATTCATTTTTGGACTCGGGAATTCCACGTTTGAATTTCACTCGAAAAACCAATATCGCACTCATCGCTCCGCGGACTCCGCGATTCGTGCGATATTGATTTCTCTCGTGAAATTCAACGTGGAATTCCCTCGTCCTCCAATGAATTTACCTATAGAATCAGTGACAGGTTGTGGCAATTCTACTTTTTTGTAAAATTGTGAATTCAGAAACTAAAAATCCCAATAAATTCAGATTTTAGAATTTTTTCTCACAGTCACGTGACATTTAGGCGGGAAATGATAATTTAGAATCGGCGGGAAATAAAACGGTTAGCCTATTAATATTAATATTGATTAGTAATAAACATATGATGACATCTTTCGGCATAGTTTGTCAATTTATTGAATTAATCAATTAATATTAATATAGTAAGTGGCTAGTACGATAGAAAAGGGTAGCTTTTGTTACTCAGGTTTTTCACTTCGCACAAGGGCAATAAAGGTACCTTTTTATCCGCTTTTCGGATTTCTTTCAAAAGGTGAAACTTAAAAAAAGGTGGGAAATTTCATCACATCCATTAAAGAGATTATGCATTAAGTTTCCTATCTTTTTATGGAATAAAAAGGTACCTTTTCCCATCATTGGAATTTATTCTTAAAATCTTTAAAAAAGGTAGGAATATTGGCGTTGTGAAAAAGAGAAAAAATTCTAAAACCTGAATTTATTGGGATTTTTAGTTTCTGAATTCACGATTTTACAAAAAAGTAGAATTGCCACAACCTGTCACTGATTCTATAGACCCAAAAAGGCCTGAAGTGTTTTCCGCACTTAACGTCACAGTTCCATTTCTTTCAAACTCAAGATAAATATGACGTCAAGTGCGAAAAACACAACACTTTGCCAAGGGTCTAGATCTGTACAGTGTTTTGTTACTATCAGTGCACTTTGCAGTGCATAAAAGCAAGTGGCCCTTAAAAACCCTAGTTATGAGAAAACTCACAGCTCTAACTATTCACTGATAGTCACTTCGCCTTCAGCGAATAATGGTTTCGGTAAATATATAACAGTGTCTCAATTCTTGCCACTTTTGATTGCAATTTTGATAAGAGAGCAATTACTCAAGGTTTAATAGAATGGTTTTCATCACAGTTTAGGTTCTTTTGTATTGTACCACGTGTACTCTAATATGTACTATATCAAAAGCAACTATAAAAAAATATTGTATTGTACAGGATGCATATCAAAGTTTATGGAAATGGAGGTACAAATCCGATTTCACTTGTCTACAGTACTGAACACTTATAATTCTAATTATTTAGCTTTATCATGCCATCAGTAGAGCTGTACATATGTACTATATATAGACGACAATGGATGTCACACAATATTATCATATGGTATACTAATAATTGCTTCAGTTCTAATTATTTGAGTGCATACAGAATTAAAACCTCTATAAAAGACAGATACGATCAATTTTAGAAGAGTGCTAATGTTAAATCCACAAAAAAATAGTTACCATTTAACTATTGTACATGTCGGCTTATTTGTTTACATCTGTACTAGTTTGACATGAAATTCGTCTAATCGGCTTTTAATATTACTCCGGTTTCCGACTCACTTTAAAAAGCGGAAATGCCGTAGAGTCTCCCTAAATGTCGAGTGTCGAGTGTCGAGGGTAGCATGTCGAGGGTCGAGGGTATGAAGTCGAGGGTCGAGGGTATGAAGTCGAGGGTAGGAATATATAGTTTGGATAATGTAAAGGGTATAGGAAAAATAGATAACATAATTTAGTTAATTTAGAATTTATCGTCAGCCGCGCTAACATTTAGTTGCCGCGAACACTTGGGAGTAAACGGCTTCAAAGCAATTCTTGAAACGAAATTTGTGAATTTACTAATATGAAAAGGATCAGTGTCCCTAATAGTTCCGAGTTTGATCAGAGGTTCACCATTTCATATTTATAAAGTCAAACCTTTCTGCAATGTACTAAACCTGATTGACAAAGTACTCAGTCACGATCGTAAATATAGAATATTCATGAACGCTGCGTAGAAGCTAACTTAAATGGAACAGTAGATCACATTTCGACTTGGAACTATTATACGGTAGTTATAAATGCCATAGAGCAAGATGAAACACGTCCAGCTCTCTCTTCTCAACACGATCACTTTACAGTGTTACTTAGATTGCGTAAATTTGTTATCCGACTCAATCACGGTTAAATCGTCGCCGGATGACGGAATTGTCACAGAATAAAATCAAAGTTAGAATCAAACAAGAAATCAAAAATAGAACATGCCTTTTGAATAAAAGTGATAAATGATAGCGTAAGAAAATTAAAACAGAATACTGTAACTTTTACATACAGTATTTCGTAGTTTTTCTTGTTGTTTATTCATCGGAATCAGTATTTATGATACCAGACCAGATATCTGACCTGGGTCAAATTGCTTGCATGGTTGTCAGATAACAGATCTAATTACAAAAATAAAGAAAGCAAATTATGAGCGTTGTAAAATTCATCCTTACAGTTTATATATTCTTATTCCCATACTCAGTCGTAATGTAAAAGATCCCCTGAAAAATCTCCAGTACAAGATTATAATAGTTTTAACACAAACAATTCATTTTTATTCATACTAAAGATATTAATTCCAATATAGTATTTTAGTATTTTTTTAACTGAAGCTAGACTGTCTGTAATAATTTCAATCAGATAAATTAGCATAGGACTGAAGAGGTTGATCAAACTCGGAACTATTAGGGACACTGATCCTTTTCATATTAGTAAATTCACAAATTTCGTTTCAAGAATTGCTTTGAAGCCGTTTACTCCCAAGTGTTCGCGGCAACTAAATGTTAGCGCGGCTGACGATAAATTCTAAATTAACTAAATTATGTTATCTATTTTTCCTATACCCTTTACATTATCCAAACTATATATTCCTACCCTCGACTTCATACCCTCGACCCTCGACTTCATACCCTCGACCCTCGACATGCTACCCTCGACACTCGACACTCGACATTTAGGGAGACTCAATGCCGTATATGCATTTCAAAATACATTCTTTGTATTTTAGATCATGAACCAATAAAATTCAAGTCGAGGGAACCTTTTGAATGTAATTTCTTCGATGTACTATAGACGCGTTAAGCGTAACGCTTCGGTTGGCGTGACCCTTTAGCCGGATACACTTCACTTCAAACTTTGGTTTGTCAACACCAAACCACTTCGAGTCCAAGCATGAAACTTCTGTGAGATGACAAACAATAACCAGGCTTAATCGGTTTTATATTTAGCCGTCAGCAGTACCACAAAGTAAGCTTATAAATCAGTCAGTTCGGGTGTGAAAATCGGCTAATTTACCGCCAAACCAAAATTTCGTAAAGATCGCCAGAAAAAAAATTCGCATCAACTTTTTAGTATTTTTCCCATGATAGGAACACTAAATGGGATCATTTGGTGAAATAAAAAAAAATTCGAATTTATTCATCTGACTTGAGATTCTCGACTATTACGGGCATCCGCTCTTAAGAGCGACTGTCTGTAAAAATCGACCAAAATCGACTTTTCGCGGCACAAGTGAAAAAAATCGATTTCGTTCATATTTTGTTTATTGATAGCCCTTAGTATGAAATACATCCTGGTGTTTTTAGTTTTGAAAAATTTTTACTTTGTTTCCGAGATATTTATTAAAATCGATTTCGGCCCTATGCATCGAAAAAATGCCCGCCGAGATGACAGAATTTAGTATAAAAATAATATAAAAATAAATGTATCTATTTTTTTGGTCGGTATTTAAAATTTCGTGCAGCGCGGCGCATTAATACTTGCCCAGTTTTTTATTTAAGAAATGAAATAAGCTATAATCGAACTATGTTCAGTAGCAAAGGCAATTTCTAAATCGACATACCAGTGGAGATATCGGCTTCTAGAATCACCTCATATTTGAGAGCTGTTTATAATACCTATACATATGGAGGTCGTTTCCTAAGCTGCTTAAATAATTGTTAGGTTTTACTATGTGCCTTCAAAGTATGTGAATGCAGTTTTATTTTGATACCAAAATATTTTACAAAATATAAATGCTTAAATTTTTTGAAGCGCTACCTGAAAACAGTGCTCGAACAGCCTTGTAACTAGTCATCTACGGTCCCTAAAACTGACCCTCCACCCCCCCCCCCCCCCCCCACCCCCAACTTTTTCCTTTTTTTTTTTTTTTTTTTTTTTTTTGCCAAAATATTATCGATTTCGTATTTAGGACCCCAAAACAAGTTTATATACCAAATTTGAGCAAAATCCGTGAGGTTGACTTGCCGGATGTTTCTAAATTTGCTTGATCCTTACAGACTATGATTCTTAATTGTCGTTATTTTCAAAATAGGATCTCAATAAGCGAGTGTGTCTACTGCTTGGTTAGCGACAGAAATAAATACAAAGTTAATTGTACGTAGGGTTTATAGTGAACAAATGTTTTGTGTTTCATCTATGTTAGCGCTCGCCTCTCACTAATGCGACCCAGATTCGCGCTCGGTGTCGTATGTGAGTAGAGTTGCTCGTTGTTTCTTTCCTGTGCTTTGAGGGTTTTTCTCCGGTTTTCCTCCCTCCTTAAAAATCAACTTCTAAATTCCAATTCGATCCTGGGCTTCACGGTAATTGCAGCTTAGCTCTGATAAAGGAAACAAACAGTCTTCATGCTCTGGTCGTTTGGTTCCGCGTCACATATTTGTTTAGTGGTTAAAAAACTTTTAGTAAAAGTTTAGTTTTAATAATCCAGTCTTTGACTACATCATTGCTATTTTTTCTGTACATTTGCGAGTAACAAGAATATTTGTTTTTAAAACTGCACACTGTCCACTTTGTTTGGTATTGAAGGCCAAGTAAAAAAAAGAAACAAATGTTTCTCGTCCGAATTTTAAAAAAAAAAGGTGCGGGCGGGCGGATTTTTTTTTTATATTAATACTTTGTCGCTCGTCAAATTCTCCTAAAGCGAACTTGTGAAACAAATCCGCCAATGTCAATGTCCTATCAACCACAGACCTGGCATACCAAGGCTTTAATATTTTTGATATATATTTATATATTTTTCAAATAACAAATAATAAAAAAAACATGCGGCCCCAAAAAATGAAGCGGGCGGGAACGAGAAACATTTTTTTTTTTTTTTTACTTGGCCTAACCGTATTTAAGCTTACTAGTAGTTGAGATTGCAGCGGATTTCTCCCTCTGATAGTTGAGCAAATCTTACTTTTTTCATAGTTGTTTGCACCTTCGCTTAGTATTTTTGGTTTAATGAATTGTCTTATAGAAAATTAAAGTCTTCGAAACAAAATGATTTTTATTTTTATTTCCCCCCCTCGAAAGGCTGAGCGTGTCTCTGTCCTCTGATATAAACACGGTAGCCAGCCAATTAGAGCTCGCGTAGTATCTCAAATATTTTATAAAATATTTTTGATTGGTTACCTTGGGTTGGGATCACAGGTATAGATGTCTCTCCTGAGATAGGAAAACTTGTGAATTTAGTAATTTTGAACCTTGCCAACAACAATTTCAAGAAGATTCCCACAACTGACACTGGGTTCTTTCGAGCAGCTACACACCCTACTGATTGATCAGGATAATGTGTACTTTCCTCCGCCTGAAGTGTTACACAGATCCACTAAAGACATCATTAACTACCTTAGAACATTCAAAAAATATCCAGTCGCAAATACAGAATCAAAGTTGATTGTGGTAGGACAGGAAGGGGTTGGTAAGAGCACTCTTGTCAAAGTAATGAAACGTAGTAGTCGGTGGTTTACCAAGAATGGGCCTCCACCCAAAACAGACGGCGTTGACATCTCTCTTCTGTCCTTGAAAGATCATATCAAGTGCAAGGTGTCTGACTTGGCTGGAGATGTGGAATATCTCAATACACATTCTCTTTTTCTTTCTTCCAACACTCTTCATTTGGTTGTTTATGACCTAAGCCACATAATTGTCGACAAAGGAGCACGATCTGTTGATCATCTATGTCGACTTGAGCTGTGGCTGGAAACAATTGCATCTCAAGATCCAAAGTCGAACGTCATCCTTGTAGGCACCCATGCCGACCATCCCTTGGTGAACAGAGAAATCATCATGAACAACCGAAATTTTTTAGCAGATGTTTTAATCAAGTATAGTTCGTCGCACAGAGCCTTTTGTGGAACTGATCCATGTGAAGAATGCTTCATTTGTTACCCAGAAAAATGTCCTGAGAATCTCGAATATTTAAAGTGTTTAATGACGGACACATCAAGTGGAGAACATTCAAATACTCTCAACACCACCTCCAGCCAAGTTCCACATATTCTTGGCTACTTCGAAGTCAGCAGCATTAAAAAGTATCCGAGTTCAGTGAGATTTCATAATATCAATGTTGAAGGGCTAAAGTCTTGGTCAGCTTCTTCCATTTCCAATATGATGGAAACAATAGGAATTAGTGAAATTCCTAAACAATGGCTCTTATTTTGCGAAAGCATCACACAAAAGCTGTCGTCTGATGATGATCTGAAACAACAACCCTTGATGCCCTTATCTCTAGTCCATGACACTGCGTTAAAGCTAGAGATTCCTCGGGACGAAAGCGTAAAGTTTAGAAATTTGGACTTTGTTTCAGCATCTCCGACACGGAAGAGTTATTTCCTTGCAACTTGCCAGTTGGTTGGCCCGATCGAGAGATATGGCCTCCATTGCAAATCGAGGAGAAAATCAGATTTCTCTTCTTTTTGAATTTAGCTTTGTACCTACATCATTCTTTCCTGATCTCATAGTTGAAGTCAACAAAAAGAATGAAACCTTTGCTACAAATGTGAAGCCCTTGTACTATCGTTTTCACATCGTCTACATCAGAAAAGATCAGCGACTGAGTACATCTATGGATGATCATGACGCTAATGCGCAAGGAAACGCTACTGAAGAGGAAGGAGATTGCCTCCCTACACAAGATCCCTTTGTGTTGCATACAGTTCACTATGAACTCATGCCTTATAACAACTCGTTATCTGTTGCTGTCAGAGGCCCTGATCCACCATCTATCATACCTGACATAAGATCCACGATAGAAACTGTCAAACGTCGCCGCTATCCAGGTATCACTTACAGTGAAAGTATGTTGTGCCCTGAATGTGTAATGAAGAGAGTTCAGTTTCCAAATTCGTTTAGATAAGATATTTCTCATGACGGTGTTTGTCAACATGGCCACAAAGTCGGCAGCAACCAAAATATTGTCGATGGTAACTACAGTTCGGCCGAGATTGTTCCCTTGACTATTGCACAAACAGACCGAGTTGTTGGTGAAACTCTAGAGGATCATTTCTGTCCTAAGCTGTTTGTAGTTCTTCCTATTAATCTTGAATGCCTATCGCTGAAGGATCGTTTTGTTTACTCGTACATCAGAGATGGGTATGCAGTTCACCTGCTCTGCGAGAGTCCAGGCCAGTGGCACTTTGTGGATTTCCAGGGTTTCGTGTTAGTAAACCCAAATTAAGAGTTCTTTGAGAAGTATGGCAATCGTGTGTGCAAAGCTCTGCAGTTTATCTCAACCCTTTCTACGCCTATTAAAACTACCGCATCACCTGATCCGCACTGCAAGATAGGAGCTGCTGCTGGTGCTGGTGCCGAGTCTGTCTCAAAGGAGCTTGAGTCCCTTCTCGACAGCTATCTAGACAAGTACCCTCATCTGAAGGCTTCACTTGGCTCATCGAAGGATGACTTCAGGGATTTGGAATCATCTTCTGGACTCCAACGCAGTGAGTTATCCCGATTATTGGAGGTTGAAGCGAAAGTACGTAACTTTGGTCCTAGTCTGGTTTTTACTTATGTAGACAAGCGCGACGAATGGCTATGGTTGTGTGAAGAACATAAATAGAGGTTTCAAATCGTTCGACGCTAAAACAAAAAAAGAAACAAAACAAAAGGCCTAACGAAACCTAATAATTCAATAATCCTGAAATTAACCAAGAAACATGAAAGAGAATACAATACATCCTACAACACAAAGAAACCTGACCAACAGTACAATACATACTGTAACAACGAGAAACCTGACCAAGAATACAATACATCCTGCAACACCGAGAAACCTGACCAAGAATACAATACATCCTGCAACACCAAGAAACCTGACCAAGAATACAATACATCCTGTAACACCGAGAAACCTGACCAAAAATACAATACATCCTGCAACACCAAGAAACCTGACCAAGAATACAATACATCCTGCAACACCAAGAAACCTGACCAAGAATACAATACATCCTGCAACTCCAAGAAACCTGACCAAGAAGAGAATACATCCTGCAACACCAAGAAACATGACCAAGAATACAATACATCCTGCAACACCAAGAAACCTGACCAAGAATACAATACATCCTGCAACACCAAGAAACATGACCAAGAATACAATACATCCTGCAACACCAAGAAACCTGACCAAGAGGAGAATACATCCTGCAACACCAAGAAACATGACCAAGAATACAATACATCCTGCAACACCAAGAAACCTGACCAAGAATACAATACATCCTGGAACACCAAGAAACATGACCAAGAATACAATACATCCTGGAACACCAAGAAACCTCACCAAGAATACAATACATCCTGCAACACCAAGAAACCTGACCAAGCATACAATACATCCTGCAACACCAAGAAACCTGACCAAGAATACAGTACATCCTGCAACACCAAGAAACCTGACCAAGAATACAGTACTTCCTGGAACACCGAGAAACCTGACCAAAAATACAATACATCCTGCAACACCAAGAAACATGACCAAGAATACAGTACATTCTGCAACACCAAGAAACATGACCAAGAATACAATACATGCTGCAACATCAAGAAACCTGACCAAGAAGAGAATACATCCTGCAACACCAAGAAACATGACCAAGAATACAGTACTTCCTGGAACACCAAGAAACCTAAACGAGAATACAATACATCCTGCAACTCCAAGAAACCTGACCAAGAAGAGAATACATCCTGCAACACCAAGAAACATGACCAAGAATACAATACATCCTGCAACACCAAGAAACCTGACCAAGAATACAATACATCCTGCAACACCAAGAAATATGACCAAGAATACAATACATCCTGCAACACCAAGAAACCTGACCAAGAGGAGAATACATCCTGCAACACCAAGAAACATGACCAAGAATACAATACATCCTGCAACACCAAGAAACCTGACCAAGAATACAATACATCCTGCAACACCAAGAAACATGACCAAGAATACAATACATCCTGCAACACCAAGAAACCTGACCAAGAAGAGAATACATCCTGCAACACCAAGAAACCTGACCAAGAAGAGAATACATCCTGCAACACCAAGAAACTTAACCAAGAATACAATACATCCTGCAACACCAAGAAACATGACCAAGAATACAGTACTTCCTGGAACACCAAGAAACCTGACCAAGAAGAGAATACATCCTGCAACACCAAGAAACATGACCAAGAATACAGTACATTCTGCAACACTAAGAAACATGACCAAGAATACAATACATGCTGCAACATCAAGAAACCTGACCAAGAAGAGAATACATCCTGCAACACCAAGAAACATGACCAAGAATACAATACATCCTGCAACACCAAAAAACCTGACCAAGAAGAGAATACATCCTGCAACACCAAAAAACCTGACCAAGAAGAAAATACATCCTGCAACACCAAAAAACCTGACCAAGAAGAAAATACATCCTGCAACACCAAGAAACATGACCAAGAATACAATACATCTTGCAACACCAAGAAATCAGTTTGAATGCTTAGAATACGCTACATCCTGCGCATGCTATATCAAGATCTGGAAGCGTAACAGAACCGTTCATACGGGCGATTTTTGCAGCGATTTTAGGTGCGACTTTTGCGGAGATTTTAGTCATTGTTAATAATGGTAAAAGATTAACCTGTAAAGTTTTATTCAGGAATACAAGATTACCTGGACAAATGTCTCTTTAGAAGCATGAGTTAAAATTCATCATATTTTCAAAAATCGCCGCAGAAATCGCAGCAAAAATCGCTGCAAAAATCGCGCGTGTGAACGGGCCTTAACAGATATTACAAGAAAGGAAAAGGAAGTTTTGTGTGGTGCTTTTACCACGCCGTCTAGGAAAGTACGAACAAAAACTAGCAATGTATCGTTAAGTTGTCCTTCCGACGGTCATGTTATATCAGTGATATATAATGATATCTACTTTAATACTCTACTAGTATTTACTTTTGTAATCACAATTTCCAGTGCATGGCAAACAATGGGAACTTATCTTGAGCTTAAGTCATTGTTTGAATTCTAAAGCTTTAAAGCAACCACAGCAAGCGTGCAAGACTGGTAGTCGCTTGACATTGCTGCTAAGTGTGTGGACGAGCGAATCAAAAACTTTTTTGATAAAGACGTTTTTAAGTCGTAAAATAAGCCGTTTTTCGTATTCTTATAGCTTCTATACCACATATGGACACAAGATAGGAGACATTTCCTAGGCCATCCCAACTTTACAAAATACTGCAAAATTCGTAAGGTAAGCTTTTTTGAATTTATATTGCTCGACTATGGTTGCTTTAAAGCTTTAGATTTCAAGGTTAACAGTAGTGAGAGATGATATTTAAGTGTTTCATATTGATTTTTTATAAATAAAATAATACTTTCGGGAATATAATAGGATTTCAAAGTGACCGATTTTGAACGTTTTGAATATTTAGCTTGAATGTTACGAAGCCCCAGCCTAAAACTATATCGTTCCCCAGAATTTTTGTTTTCATAATTTGTATCATCAATGTCTATATGAGCTGTAATAAAGATAAGGCTTCTCAGAAGCGCGTACTTTGGGAGATACGAGCCAAAGAGTATGGCTTGATTTTACTGTTTATGAAAATGGCCAACACGGCCTCCAGTTAAGTGTCGAAGTTTTCTTGTTATCCTACACGAAAATTTTATAAACTAATATTTTTCAAAACTAGAGTAGTTGTTCTGCTATTGGAGCAATTTTCAATGAAATTGCTTTAAATGCGCCTGAGAACCAGCCTTTATGATTTGCCCATTTTTTGGGAACATTTTGGGTGGAATTTGGGGGCCTGGAGCCAAAAAAACCCATAGCCGTTTCCATGGCAACAAAGCATTTGAGGACTCCCATTTGAGGACATGGGGTGTTTTTGTGCACCCACCTTCTTGATTCTTATCATGCAAGCGTCTTATACAATTGCATGTGTCAATCAATGCAATTCTAACATTTCCTCCCTTTTTAGCTATGTAATCACTGTGATACAAAAATAAACTCAAAATAGTGTCTCTTAATGTTCATGTCTCTTATGACTGTTCTAATGTTGTTCATAGCGGAGCTCCCGCGCTGGCCCAAGGCCATACTTAAGCAAAAATGGTAACCCATCGAGTTGATTGTTACTAATTATTAATTATTTCTATTTATTTATTTTTCACATAACTTATAATATTTCGTATATTTTTAAAATCAAGATTTTTAGGTTATATTAGCTCTCAACTCAACCTACAATTTGATTATTCAATAAACTATACTATACATTGTTCGGTATTCTGTTGATCTTAGTTTTTATTTACTATTTCACAATTGTTATAAAATAACGAACATAATTTAGTTTAATTATCGATTCTACTTACTTGAGATAGAAAAAATTCTTTCCAGGTCTTTCGAAAAAAGGTTTTCCAAAGAACCAATGCTCATTTACTCTGATTCTTACGTGATTCTATGTTTCATTAGCCAATCTTGTGCTGAGGAAACGGCAAAAATTCGTTGATTGTCCTTGAAAAGCTAATTCAGCAAATCTTCTTGTTTAAAAATTCTTTTTTGACGATGATTCCTACGAGTTTCCCAGTAAAAAGAGCAGCAAACCACTGTTTTCGATAAGCTTAGTTGCCAAAAAAAAAAAGATGACGTTTGAATCTTTTTTCATTGTTTTTTTTGCTGGTGTATTTTCAACATACTTTAGCAGTTACTTTAGTTAAGATAATTTTCAAAATTTCACGTGTTCATCTGGCCTTTTAAAATATTGTTTTACAGGCTTTTTACAACGGAGCTAAATCCAAGAAATCTATAGGTTGATTGTGGAGGTGGTTTCGAAATACGAGAAACAAAATCGTGCAACTTGTCGGATAACATTGTTGCGTTGCAAGTTGCACGATTTTGTTGCTTCAAAGACTCTCAAATAAGTAATGAAAACGAGATGCGCAAAACGGATGTGCAGTAGCAAGGCGGGGTCTGGAACTACCTAAATGCGACGGTAACGACCTCTTGCTAATGCAAGTCGGAAACAAATTACCATATTTAATACAACATAAAATAAATCTATAAATGTTATTTTCAATAAAACAACTGTTATAAATCTTGCTTTATGATTGGTTGATATGGTGCGTGCATTATTTAGGGCTAGAGACTGATGAGTGTTTTGTTTACAAATACACGCACGCGCTGACTGTACAATGAACGAGAAATGTTTAATACTGCTCGAGGCGGAGCCGATGATGATTTTACTGAAATGCTTTGAATTATAATTAATAATTCTTTAAATGAATTGTGCGCAGAAATGCTAATAGTAAACTTGATTTTTTGTGATATTATTATTATTATTATTATTTTTCGTTTCAGCAGTAAGTTGAGACGTCGATTGTCCAAAAGTCTAAATGGAAAACGCGAGACAAGGAATAGTACATGTCATTCTTGATGGTGCCTCAGGGGTTGGAAAATCCGTGTTGGTGAATCGCTTGACTACTGGGAATTATAATTTTTTACCCAAAACCACTGGGGTCGACACCTATGATCACAGTGTGATAATCAACGATAAAAGACACAAGGCAAGAATATGGGATACAGCCGGTCAAGACAAGTATTTTTCATTTATCACTAATTATCATAGACTTGCAGATGTCATCGTTGAGTTTTTTGCCATTGATGACCTACGTTCTCTAAAAGAAGCTGTTCTCGTTAGGATTCCTGTTATTCGAACACAATATCCAAAAGTACCAGTCCTGCTTGTTGGAGCTAAAGCTGACCTCAGAGGGAGAAAAAAAAAAAATCATCTTTTCCCTCTTGAACTGGGTCCTTTCGTTGCACGAAGTTGTGAGGCCGTAAAGTATATGGAATGCTCCTCCAAAGCAAACATTAATGTGCGCGAAGTATTTGACGAAGCTGTCCATACTTCTTTGAGTAAGTCAAATTTTGAATTTATTGACAAACATTTGTATGTTGTGATGAATATGATACCTGACATAGAAGGCGAATGGGATGACTTCTGGAATTTAGACCTAAATCCATTTAATTTGCTTCCGGTTATTAACCCACATTTTCAGCAAGATCTTAATCTAGTAGAGCAGATGATTGTTCAAATCCCATCAGAAATCAAGAAAGATTCACGTAAAGAAGTTTTCATATATCGTGTTTTGGAGTTTGAAAAACTTCAACTTTCATACGGATTATTTGGTACGGTTTATAACGCCTGTGAAAGTTCACCGGCACTGACTTGTACTTTGCGGTGTGTTCATACATGTTTCAAGAACCCAACCCAGAACGTTCAGTGCCGATCATTTAGTGTTACTGAATTTCACGAAGACTTGCTTTGCTCGAAATGCCCTGCAAATCTCCGCTTCGTTGCCAGCGACTGTAAATTTGTTGCCAGTTTTCTTGTTAGTACTAGAAATCAAATAAAGATTAGAAGCTTAATCGTTGTTAACTGCTCTGGAATACTGGATTTCTCATTCTTGTCCAAGCTTACTGGCCTAGAGTACTTGATCATTGTTAACACTGTTGTCGACCTGTCTAGCTTAACCTTTCCTCCACATCTCCATGAAACCATGAAACATTTAGTATTGAATAACTGTGGAATAACACAAGCTACAGGTGTCCCTTCTGAGATAGGAAAACTTGTGAATCTACAAATTTTGAACCTTGCCAACAACAATTTCAAGACGATTCCCACAACGCTGGGTTCTCTTAACCAGCTACACACCTTACTGATTGATCAGGATAATGTGCAATTTCCTCCACCTGAACTGTTACACAGATCCACTAAAGACATCATTAACTACCTTGGAGCATTTCAAGAATATCCAGTCGCAAATACAGAATCAAAGTTGATTGTGGTAGGACAGGAAGGGGTTGGTAAGAGCACTCTTGTCAAAGCGATGAGACGTAGTTTCTGGTTTACCGAGAATGAGCCTCCACCCAAAACAGACGGCGTTGACATCTCTGTTCTGCCTTTGAAAGACATACAGTGCAAGGTGTATGACTTGGCTGGAGATGTGGAATATCTCAATACACATTCTCTTTTTCTTTCTTCCAACACTCTTCATTTGGTTGTTTATGACCTAAGCCACATAATTATCGACAAAGGAGCACGAACAGTAGATCATTTATGTCGACTTGAGCTGTGGCTGGAAACAATTGCATCTCAAGATCCAAAGTCGAACGTCATCCTTGTAGGCACCCATGCCGATCATCCCTTGGTGAACAGAGAAATCATCATGAAGAACCGAACTCTTTTGGCAGAGGTTTTAAACAAGTATTGTTCGTCGCACGGAGCTCTTTGTGGAACTGATCCATGTGAAGAATGCTTCATTTGTTACCCAGAAAAATGTCCAGAAGAGCTCGAATGTTTAAAGCGATCAATGACGGACACATTAGGTGGAGAACATTCAAATACTCTCAACACCACCTCCAGCCAAGTTCCACATATTCTTGGCTACTTCGAAGTCAGCAGCATTAAAAAGTATCCGAGTTCACTGAGATTCCACAATATCAATGTTGAAGGGTTAAAGTCTTTGACAGCTTCTTCTATTTCCAATATGATGAAAGCCACATCAATCGACGAAATTCCTACACGATGGCTTTCATTTCGCGAAAACATTGCTCAAAAGCTGTCGTCTGATGAAGATCTAAAACAGCAACCCTTAATGCCCTTATCTCTTGTCCATGACATTGCGTTAAAGTTAGAGATTTATCGGGACGAAAGTGTGCTGGCAATGCTGAGGTTTTTCCATTCCCAAGGCACGTATCTCTGGTACGAGGATCTGCCTGAAATGAAAGACATCGTCATACTCGATCCACAGTGGTTATCAGATCAGCTACGTACGCTTATCTCCCATCGTCCTTCTGTTAGCTCTATTTGCGATGGAGTTATTCATCTATCAGAACTCTCCACAGTATGGTCCCAAATGTCTGACGACAACCGACGGAACCTTTTGACGCTTTTCAGAAGTGTGGGCTTGTGTTTCAGCATCTCCGACACGGAAGAGTTATTTCCTTGCAACTTGCCAGTTGGTTGGCCCGATCGAGAGATATGGCCTCCAGTGCCAAATCGAGGAGAAAATCAGACTTCTCTTCTTTTTGAGTTTAGCTTTGTACCTCCATCATTCTTTTCTGACCTCATAGTTGAAGTCAACAAAAAGAAAGAAACCTTTGCTAGAAAGGTGAAGCCCTTGTACTATCGTTTTCATATCGTCTACATCAGAAAAGATCAGAGAAAGAGTACTTCGTTAAATGATATGGACGCTGGTGCGAAAGGCGATACCAGCACTACCGAAGACGATGGTTACTGCCTCCCTATGCACCATTTACGTGTTCATTATGAGCTCATGCCTTATAATAACTCGTTATCTGTTGCTGTCAGAGGCCCTGATCCACCATCTATCATACCTGACATAAGATCCACGATAGAAACTGTCAAACGTCGCCGCTATCCAGGTATCACTTACAGTGAAAGTATGTTGTGTCCTGTATGTGTAATGAAGAGAGTTCAGCCTCCAGATTCGTTTAGATACGATAATCCTCATGACGGTCTTTGTCAACATGGCCACAAAGTCGGCAGCAACAAAAATATTTTCAATGGTAAATACAGTTCGGCCGAGATAGTTCCCTCGGCGATTGCACAAACAGGCCGAGTTGTTGGTGAAACTCTGGAGGATCATTCCTGTCCTAAGCTGTTTGTAATTCTTCCTATTAATCTTGAATGCCTATCGCTGAAGGATCGTTTCGTTTACTCGTACATCAGAGATGGGTATGCAGTTCACCTGCTCTGCGAGTGTCCAGACCAATGGCACTTTGTGGATTCTCCAGGATTTCGTGTTGGTAAACCCAAAGAGTTCTTTGAAAAGTATGGCAATCGTGTTTGCGAAGCTCTGCGGCTGATATCATTATCTCTGACTACGCCTTCAAAAACTGCCGCATCACTTGATCCTCACTGCAAGATAGGAGCTGCTGTTGGTGCTGGTGCCGAGTCTGTCTACAAAGAGCTTGAATCCCTTCTCGATAACTACCTCGACAAATATCCTCACTTGAAACCTACACTTGACTTATCCGAGGATGACCTCAAAGATAGTTTGACATCATCACCTTCTGGTCTCAAGCGCCAAGAGCTATCCAGATTTTTGGAGGTTGAAGCGAAAGGACATAACTTTGGTCCTCTGGTTTTTACTTATATAGACAAGCTCAAAGAATGGATGTGGTTGTGTGAAGAACATAATAAGAGGTTTGAAATCGTCAAACGCAAAATAATAAAAAAACCGAAACCCACCATATTGCAAGAATTCAATACATCGTGCAACCCCAAGAAACCATGAACCAGAATACAAAACATCCTGCAACACCAAGAAACCTGACCAAGCCAACAATACATCCTGCAACACCAAGAAACCTGACCAAGCCTACAATACATCCTGCAACACCAAGAAACCTGACCAAGCCTACAATACATCCTGCAACACCAAGAAACCTGACCAAGCCTACAATACATCCTGCAACACCAAGAAACCTGACCAAGAATACAATACATCCTGTAACACCAAGAAACCTGACCAAGCCTACAATACATCCTGCAACACCAAGAAACCTGACCAAGCCTACAATATATCCTGCAACACCAAGAAACCTGACCAAGAATACAATACATCCTGCAACACCAAGAAACCTGACCAAGCCTACAATACATCCTGCAACATCCAGAAACCTGACCAAGCATACAATACATCCTGCAACACCAAAAAACCTGACCAAGAATACAGTACATCCTGCAACACCAAGAAACCTCACCAAGAATACAATACATCCTGCAACACCAAGAAACCTCACCAAGAATACAATACATCCTGCAACACCAAGAAACCTGACCAAGCATACAATACATCCTGCAACACCAAGAAACCTGACCAAGAATACAGTACATCCTGCAACACCAAGAAACCTGACCAAGAATACAATACATCCTGCAACACAAAAAAAACATTAGTTTCAAGAATACAATACATCCTGCAACACCAACAAACCTGACCAAGAAAACAATACATCCTGCAACACCAAGAAACCTGACCAAGAATACAATACATCCTGCAACACCAAGAAACCTGACCAAGAATACAATACATCCTGCAACACCAACAAACCTAACCAAGAATACAATACATCCTGCAACACCAACAAACCTAACCAAGAATACAATACATCCTGCAACACCAAGAAATCTGACGAAGAATACAATACATCCTGCAACACCAAGAAACCTCTCCAATAATACAATACATCCTGCAACACCAAGAAACCTCACCAAGAATACTTTACATCCTGCAACACCAAGAAATCTGAGCAAGAATACAATACATCCTGCAACACCAAGAAATCTGACCAAGAGTACACTACATCCTGCAACACCAAGAAATCTGACCAAGAATACAATACATCCTGCAACACAAAGAAATCTGACCAAGAATACTTTACATCCTGCAATACCAAGAAATCTGAGCAAGAATACAATACATCCTGCAACACCAAGAAATCTGACCAAGAGTACACTACATCCTGCAACACCAAGAAATCTGACCAAGAATACAATACATCCTGCAACACAAAGAAATCTGACCAAGAATACAATACATCCTACAACACTAAGAAACCTGACCAAGAATACACTACATCTTGAAACACCAAGAAACCTGGCCAAGAAAAAAACACATCCTGCAACACCAAGAAACCTGACGAAGAATACAATACATCCTGCAACAACAAGAAACCTGACCAAAAATACAATACATCCTGCAACACGAAGAAACTTAACCAAGAATACTGTACATTTTGCGTATGCTATATCAAGATCTAGAAGCGTAATACAGAATGATATTACCAGAAAGGAATGGAACTTTTGTGTGGTGCATTTACCACTTTTACTTAAACAGTTGTGCTGAATGTTCTACAGCATTTTATGTAGTTTTATAGCTTACATAGAGTTTTTCAGGCAGGATGCCTGTTTCTAGAACAATCTATGCTACTGGAAGTTATTTTTTAAGAATGTTCTAGATACAATGTGTACACCTAATTGCAAGAACGTTGTCAGATAAAGATAACAAAATAAATAATAGGAATTAATTATTTTTGTTATTATATTTTATTTTTCTATATGACAACGTTCTTGCAGTTAGGTATAACTATCTTCATATACAAAATTACGTAATCGAGTCGGTGAGAAAGTACATAAGGAGGTTCGCATAAGTACTCGTACTGTGCTGGTCAGTGCTTGTGGACCAGTATGCTGGTTAATTAGTTAGTTAAGTTACAGTGCGAATCGAAAAACCGTGGGCACCCAGAAATATTTCAGAAATCGTTTATCGTTCGTTGAACAATCTAAAACGACTTTCTAACTCCAAGAAGTTTATCTGACTACAAATCAGTCGAACTTCTCGCAGTTAGAAAATTGCTTCAGATTGCTCAACGAACGATAACACGATTTCTGAAATATTTCCGGTGCCCACAAAGCTGGGCAAAGCACGAATTATAGGTATATTGACATGATTCCGCCATTGATAGCATTTAGGTTTGAGATGTTAGCTACGGTTTCACTTCCGGATCTGTCATTGAGCATCCTCAAGCTACTGTTTGATATGAATTTTTTCCCATGAACCTAAGCCGGTCTCAGCTTTGTAGGCTTTTGGTGACTAACTTTATTGAAATACCGTGGATAAATTCAATTATTTTATAGTAGTAGTCTCCCATTTAGATAATAGTAGTCTCCCATTTAGATAGTAGTAGTCTCCCATTTAGATAGTAGTAGTCTCCCATTTAGATAGTAGTAGTTTTCTCCCATTTAGATAGTAGTAGTCTCCCATTTAGATAGTAGTAGTCTCCCATTTAGATAGTAGTAGTCTCCCATTTAGATAGTAGTAGTCTCCCATTTAACGCTTTTATATAAATTTGGTGTGTGCGTGTATATATATTCCTTAGATTTTATATTATAGATATCGATGCTTTCTTTATTATTTTATTATTTTTTGTAATCCATTTTTATTTCTATCGCTTAGTTGCAAAATGTTACAATAAAAAATAACCACTAAAAGAAACTTGTTATGATTAAAGTATAATAAGTATATGCCGCCAAAACTGTTTTCCTTCGATATTGCCGAGGGAAAACAATCAAAATAAGGAAACAAATGAAGCAAAAATCTGCGTCTTACTGAGAAAAATATTCGAGTTATATAAATAATAACATTCCGTTAAGATAAGTAAGACTCTCGTCGCAGTCAGTAGTCAATAAATTGTCAGAATTTCTGTCAGCTTTATCGAGACGATTCAACTCTAACCCAAACTCAATTCTATACTCGCTTAATTACTAAGTAAACTTGACAGTTTTCCTGTTAGGTTATATTGTTCTATCTGTTGAAAACTGTTTTTTTTAGTAAGCAACAACAAGCGACAGTAGGTACAGTACGTAGAAATGAGTGAAAAAATTGAAAAGTAAAGAAGAGCAAGAGACATTATTATAAGGAAATTTAGACATTAAGTAAATGAATAGCTACTTAAGTTAGAAAAAGAGGGGAAAATATATGTTCATAAAGTACATGAAAATTCACATTAACTGGTCTCTTAGATTATAATTTTTAACTTTTTTTTTGGAAATGGCTGATTACGAGGCTGATTATATTATAGTCCAAAATTTCTTTCCACGACTGATTTTGTTGCTATGAAAGAAACAGTTTTCCCCAGGTATTCTATTGTTATAATTATAGGAATGTACATTTTTTGGATGTTGAAAAAAAATTATCAAATAGGTATCACTTGCCCATTTTTTCCCTGCCATCCACGCTTCGGTAAGTCGTACCAGTGAAGACAAGAACCATGGTGTATAAAAGTATAATCCGCAAAAAATATGATCTATTTTTTATTATATTTATGCATTCACAAAGATTCAGTCGAAGTGGCAAGATTCAAATTTGAATAATCCTTTGAAACTACCTTTCAGCCTCGATTGAATGCTTTGTCTGTTGCCAGTGATCTGATGTATCCCCTTCATATTTGGGCAGAACAAAGCATTCAGTTATTCTTAAAGTACTATCTGCGCATGCGTAGGTCGTTATGCTTAGGTTTCTGTCGCTAGTGTGAACCAGGCTTAATTTGCTTTCATTTGCGTTTCACGTGTGCTGACATTGCTTGTGTTTGCATTTGCATTTGCGTTGCTAATATGAACCAGGCTTTATGCATCAAAAATGCTAATAGACCATTTTCGATATCTTGCCCGAAAATGCCTCTTATTCATGTCTGCGCCTGCGATATTTTTGAAAGTGCTCACGCATCTCGAAAATGGTCTAAGCTGTAATGAAATATTTTGCTGGGATACCTGTGTTAATCAGCACGGACCGCAAAGCATTAAGGGAGATATTCAATATGGCGGCTCTACCACAGAAAAAGTATTATCGACAAAGAGCGCACTCTAACCCGATGGCAGACCATACTTTTGACTAGTAAGTAATGTCTTTGTCAACTTAAGGTCAACAGATATTATATCCTAATATTTCATGTCCTTTTAGACTGAAATGATACTCTGGGAAGTATACTGAGACAAGCACACAAACTTCACGTGCACAGGGTTACGATAGAGGGTCCTGAAGGGGTAGAATGGGAGCTGGGATTCACCTTTTTTTGGGCTGGAAAAATGGGATTTCATGCACTGGGTCTGGGATTTAGCCATTACTGGGATTGGGATTTTGCAAAATCTCTAACTCTAACTCTATAACTCGGACTGGGATATTTTGCACAATTTTGGGCTGGGAAATGGGATTAGAATCCTGATAGGCTCCTAGGACAAGCTTTATATTCTCTTACAGGTAGTCTGTTTATTATTGATTTACCATGCTTGTTATATGTCATGATTACTCATACTTATTAATGTCATATTATTTGAGAATGTCCAGTATGCACTAATGATATGGACTATATACTTAGGGTGCAACTTATCACATGATTCCACAACCCTGAGATATAAATGGAATGTTTTTAGACAGCTGTACTGATTATGTACTTATTGACTGAGTGGGAGGGCTGGATTGGAAAATATTTGGCTTGAGGTCATGCCGTATGGACCAAGCGCAGCAGGGTATTTTCCTACCTGGTCTATATAAGCATTTTATCATTTAACCAGTTTTTGTTATAAAAACAACTGGAAAAATTCTTCTAAAATTGATAAATAGAGCATGTGACTTCCAAGCAGGGCAGGACAGGTTTTTTCCAGCCTGTCTTGTGCATTTATGTCTATAAATGCCCTGTATATTGTGATTAATAGTCCAGTATGCCCTGATGATATGGACTGGTCATCACATTACCCCACATTCTTTGACAAATCATCAACTGAAGCAGAAAATGGAAAGGAATCAATAAAAAACAACAATGAGAAACTCAGGGTAGAGTTTGCTGATATAGGCTGTGGTTATGGTGGATTATTAGGTAAGACCATACAGTTTAAACATCATAAAAGATCAAAAATATCTCAGGCACTGACATGATCTTGAGGCATTTTTCAGGCAGTGCCGATAGCCTACAGCAATGATCTTACCTGAAAATGCCTCTTTTTTCATGACTACACCTCTGATATTTTTGAAAGCGCTTACGCATCTCCAAAATGGTCTATTTTACTGTCATGAAAATTGGAGACAATTTTTGTGTACAAATAACAATGATTTTTCTTTCTTTTGTAGTTCAACTATCTCCATTTTTCCCTAAAACATTAATGCTTGGAATGGAAATTAGAGTTAAGGTATTCAAGACAATTAGTTAAGCTCTACAGTTATTTGTTGATAAAATAGTTTGCTTGTAAAAGGGGACCCAATATCCTTTTAAATAATTATGAAATCCCGATATGAAATATATATTTATTTATTTATTTATTTATATGAGATTTGCCCGCAGGCAGGTGCAGTACAATAGGACACGAGGTCCCCTTGGAGGTACATTGCACCAATTCCCAACCCCTTAAAACTCCCATTCCCATCCCACAATCAACCCATTAAGAAATCATTAGTAAAGGCCAGAAACTGAGGGTGGTCACTGCCAGGGTTTCTTTACATCCTCAGTGGTTCTTTTACGTCCCGATATCAAATCAATCGTTTCTCCCTTGAGTTCATGGAATTAGTCTATTATTTTAATAGATAAGATTTGAGTTTTTCTTTATAATACTCTGTCCACGGGCATATGATGATGAATTTTGTTTTCGTGGATTGTAATTTAAATTGACAACCAGAAATCTATTGGACAATCCAACAAAGCAAAGTGAAAACCAATTGTTAAAATGGTTGGCACATTTACATCTCAATGGCAATGTCTATAAACATTATGTCCACCTATACACCTTTACCTTTGGCGTAATGTTTTCCCATTTCAGATTCTTTGTTTGAGTCGTATCCATATATTTATGTGTCTTCACATGTGCAACCGTTTATCAAAGAAATGATACTCTAGGGAATGACAAGTGGTTGGAAATGGGAGACCTCTTTAGCTTGGGCATTTGTAGTGCCCATTTCAGACCAAGTATCATTCTCTTGAGAATAAGATTCTTTGATTGAGTTGCATCCATATTCATGTGTCTTCTCATGCGCATCTGTTTAACAAAGAAATGATGTTCTAGGGAATGACAGATGGTCTGAAATGGGAAAACATCATGCCCAAGGTAAAGAGGTCTGTTATTATTAGATAATGGTTACCATGGTTGCATTTTTTCCCCTCAGGTCAGTGACTACGTCAATGACAGAGTATTAGCTCTCAGAGAAAGTCACCCAGGACAGTACCAGAATATCAGTGTTATTAGGACAAATGCAATGAAATATTTACCAAATTTCTTCAAAAAAGGACAGGTAATGTACAGTTTTCTGTAGCAATATTATTACCATCATTGTTAAGGTGGCCCACAAAGCTTGAAGTCTCATTTGCAAACTAACATTTTGATGGCAGTCAATCAACGACTTTATTGGTCTAGAAAAACATAAAAATATGTTTTTTGTATTTTTTTTTTTTCATTTTTCTCTTCTTTTATTTTCACCAGTTAACAAAGATGTTTTTCTTATTCCCTGATCCACATTTTAAACAAAAGAAACATAAATGGAGAATTATAAGGTAAGAAGTTATTTATTATTCATTGTAATATATTGATGCAGGGCTTGAAATAATGGCTTTTCAGTCACCGTGATGATCACCATCATGATGATCAGCCAAATTAGTTTTAGCTTGGTTATACCCTATTTCTGGCTCAATGTTACTGGTCAAAATGACCAACAAGGCAAAGATTTGACCAGACAAGTTCCTGGCCGGAGATTAATTCTTTGATGGCCGGCCGTTATTCCAAGCCCTGTTGATGTAATGTACTTTTATATACTGTACAGTGTCCCTGTATATATACCTGTATATACCTGTATATATATATGATTTATTATATGAAGTAAGCTGTGGCTACATTTGAATTTATCTTTTTCTTTCATTCAACAGTCAAGGTCTTTTGGCTGAGTATGCATATGTACTATCTATAGGGGTAGGTTCTGTTGTCTTGTAACTTTATGAATTTTCATTCACAAGCTATGAATAAGATAGCAATCTTGTTGTTCAATGCGAAGCTGACTGGTTTTACCAAATAAGATGTGTAAAAGCTTGTTTAACAGCAAAAAGCCTGTCCATGGAAGTATGCAAATACATTAAATGTGGTCATTGCTTTGTGCGTCGTGATGTAATATTTAATGAGCTGCGTGAACATGAGGCTAAGGACTTCATGCATAACATGTAAATACGCCACTTTAGAAATGAGCAAAGGACTGGGGCGGGTTTTGAATTTTAATCAAATTAGCAAAAAATTAGACTAATATTGAGATTTACTAATCTTGAGATGGTTTATCAGATGGTTTATTAGATTCAAATTCAAAAATTGCCCCAGTCCCTTGCTGGTTTCTAAAGTGGGCTATTGTGAGGCCTCAATAAAGTGATATACAGCTATTCCAATAACAGTTTGGTAAAGGTTTTTGTTACATGCTGCATAAAAATTCCAAAACACATTGTATATTTGACAGTATATATTTTTTTGTGCGTGAGTGTGAGTGTGTGTGTTTTTAAATGGTGAAGCTAAATAAATAAAATTAAAAATAAACATTGTATATCATATATAAATACATGTAATGTCAGCACAGAAAAAAATATGCTGAAAAAAATTGCAGACAAAGTTTGGGAAAATTCCATATTGTTGTGACCTTTTGCTGATAACATTCACATCACCCACAGTACATTTTGGGCTTGGTATGCAATATGCAACAAAACTTTCACCAAACTTTTATTTTCAATTGAAATAGCTGACTGTATACTAATGGACAAGTTTTTGTTTGTGTTGTAGGGTTTGGCTTACACGATCACTGATGTACCAGAACTGTATGACTGGATGAAAAAACACTTTGTGGAACACCCACTATTTGAGGAAGTCAGCGATGAAGAAATGGTAAGTTTAGCAAAGCAATTTTATTGGTAACTTTGAAGTTACTGGACTAGGCATCACATATGAGTAGAGTTTGTTAGGTCTCTCCCTTTATTCAAGGTTTTTCTCCAGGTTCTCCAGTTTTCCTCCCTCCGCCATACCTAACATGCTATTTTTCATTTTGATCTGTGAATCAATTAGCAATGTCCTGACTTAGATCAGCCCAGAGGTTGTTTCAGGGTTTGATCTGTGAGTTAGCCATACCCTGACTTAGATAAGCCCAGAAGTTGTTCCAGGGTATCGATAAATTTGAATTTGCCAAAGAAAAAAAAAACAATTCATACAATACAAGCAAACAATCAAACAATATAAGCATCAACTTAGTAATGATTATAATTTATTTTTGAAGGAGAAAGATATTGTGGTTTCCAAGCTCTACGATAGCACAGAAGAAGGCAAAAAAGTAACAAGAAATACCGGTATTAAACTAGTTGGTGTTTACAGACGAATTGCTGATCCTGTCACGTGATGCCCCTTTCAATCAAGTTATCTTATTTTCAAATCAAAATCCTTATAAATTGTGACGTCATAGGTTTAGTCATGACATCACTTCCTGTGCGAGGACACCTCCTGTGTGATAAGTCAACCTATCAAAGTATAACAGTATGGATAAAAAGTTAATTTTTACACCGTAAAAAATAAGAGAGATCACTTACTGACGTTTCGGACGCTAGTCCTTCGTCGGAGTAAGTCCTTCGCTAGTCCTTTTTACTCCGACGAAGGACTAGCGTCCGTAACGTCAGCAAGTGATCTCTCTTATTTTTTACGTTGTAAAATTTAACTTTTTATCCATACTGTTTCATTAGAAACACCGACGCAGCCCACACTAGCTTACCGCTAGTTATCATCTCTATCAAAGTATAAAATCATTTCTCGGCTCGTCGTAAATTTGATTGACGGAAGCCAAAATACCAGACGTCTGGTCAAAATACCAGTCACCGGTAGGTCGCAGAAATATGAAAAGCGCTGTAAGAAAATGACTACAAAAAATCTGGAAAACTAGAACTTTAAGTAGTTCTTTAGTTCAGTAGTTCTTAGTTCACTAAGTGTAGTTTTTGATCTGTTAAAAACTTGAATCGAAATAGCAGATATCAGAGTTACACTCTATTGCTTTCAAACAATTGTTTCAAGTTGTGGTATTTGGGTCAGTTTCTATACAATTACTGTATTGTTGACCCAAATGCCTCGACTTGAAACAATTGTTTGAAGGCAATTTAGAGCGTAACTTTCAGGGGTTCGCGGAAGCTGTAAATATAGGACGTTTATACTATCTGCAGGCGAAGTTAATGATTTTAATAAGTAATCAACAAGTGAGTCGGGTGTTGTATGTTGTAAATATAGAATGTAGTGGTAGTGTGTGTGGAGTGAACCTCACGGAAGAAACCAGTACGAGGAGTGATGGTTGTAAAATATAAGGCTTCCCTCCTTTTTTTTAAGTAATGGACTCCGTTCGAAACAGATCGATACGAATGGAATTACACGCGCTATTTCTGAATACTACATAGTGAATCACAGATACCAGGTTGAAAGTTTAAAACGGTTTCACTGGTCAACCTGGTTTTGTGTCTAAATTAAAGACTATGGTTTATGATGAGACTTGAGTCACATCGTAGAGTGCAGTATTCAGCTATTCGTATGAGCTAGACTGTAAAATGGGATAAATTTGGGATAAATTTGGTTTAATAAAGATATCGAATATTTGAATACAGCCACCGGCCACCTCGGCACAACGGCCAACTCTAACCAACGGCCAGGAAATTTTGTCCACGGCCACCTCTCTACAACGGTTACCTCTCTACAACGGTTACCTCTCTACAACGGCCACCTCTCTACAACGGCCACCTCTCTACAACGGCCACGCAATTTTGTCCCGATGTTGGCTGTTGTGTAGAGGTTCGACTGTAGTTCAAACAATATCTACTGAATATATATCTAATACAAGAAAAAATACTTGATTTACTTACTTTCAGAAAAGTTTGAATAAGTTGCAGAGATGCATGGATCTGTGAGGATTATTGGTAGCATTTCAAATACAAGTAACTTGTTGATGCATATGCATGTAGGTCCAACTAAAGAGGTAAAAGTTTTGAAGTCCCCATATGCATAGTCTATTCCTAGTCTGCCGCAGTAATGCATTCTGGGATTGTTAACTCAATCAAATAACATCAAACAAAAGACGTCATGTAATATATACAATATGAGTGGCCGTGTTGTATCAGATATACAAACACGAGCCAAAGGCGAGTGATTGTATATCTGATACAACACGGCCACTCATACTGTATATTACTTATGAAACGTCTAGGTGTATACATTCATGTTGTACTAAAATTTTAAAGATAAAATTGAATTTAGCTGAGAAAATTCGAGTTAAAGTTTATGCAAATCAGGACGATTTCGTATCAGATATACAACCTCCTCCACGGACAATGATTTCTATTGTGTTTTCCTCATTAATTATTCATGAGTTTTATAAGGTTTGTTGGTCTTTTGTTTGGTGTTATTTGATTGAATGCATTCTGCGGCAGACTACTAATATAGTCGACCCTTATATCTGACATGTTAACTTTAGAGCGCTTTTCATGTTTCTGCGAGCCAGAATACTCCAGACACGGCAAATGGTCTTGTGTCTTTGCTGCCGGCCGTCCATCAGTGGTCTGAGTTAGCCTAACCTAAAATTTACGTTAGCAAACTCATGAATATTCATTAGGGTTGCAATCCAAACATGGCCATGGATAAGAACACGTGACGGTGTTTATATGTATCGATAGCAAACCAAGAAACTTAAAGCCGGGGGCGGCTTTGATTGTTTTCAGGGGAGATCAGGGCTGACAAAATCCTTCTTCCCGCAGCCGTTTTTAGGGTCGTCACGCAACGCTCTCTAACAAAATCCTCGATGAATAAAAAAATAGTTTTTTTATGGGATTTAAAACTACTGATGAATTAAACATCAGTAGTTTTAAATGTCATATAACACTAATCTTTTATTCATTAGAGTTTTTATCAGACCCGATATCCCCTGAAAACTACACCAACAAATAACAAACATAAAAGCAAAAAAACCTGAAACTGTCCAGAAATACAACTATAACCGTTGTATCTTTAATTGACATTCATCACGAAATACATTGCCTTTTCAAGAACTAATTACATACTACTCATAACTACTTACAAGCATAAACCACTTATTTATGTTAAAGGTAATGGAACAATTTTTAGATACGAGATTTCTAAGCACAGTTGTCAACCTATTAGAGCTAGGAATTACATTTTTGAAATCACAAAAATCGCAAATTTGTATAGGTAATAGCATGGTCTGGAGTGTCATATTTGGCATAAATACCACGAGTGATATTTCAAAATTGTTGTAGTTTCACGAGCCGTAAAAATATCATATTTGGTAAAAATAAACGAAATTTTCAAGCAACTGGCATTATTTACACCATATTAAAATAAGTATGAGTTTCCTAGGCCATTTATAACACTCTGCGTCCTTGACAACTCCGAGACGTCGGGATGTTTGGCTTCCGTAGCTCAGAACATTACGTAAATTGTTCTGAGCGACGGAAGCCAAACATCCCGTCTCGGAGTTGTCAAGGACGCAGAAACATGAAAAGCTTTCTAACAGTGACTGTCACATCAAACTACACACTCTCTCTATCTTATAGTGTACACGCTGGACCAGTGATGTGTTTTACTTGTGACGCGATGGCAGGCCGAAAGTTAGTGAAGCGTTTGGTGACGACAATAAATATGCGTATAGGAGGCTAGACGGAAGTTTACTCCAAGATGGCTTTCTCTATCTAAAGAAAGTCTCGTTTCTTCGCTGAAACTGAAGCCAAGACTGCTGAGTTTACTTAACTGAATATGAAATCAAGGTATTATCACTACAAAGTAAGTAACTGTCCCAATTGTGGTTTTTATTTACTTGATTTAATTGACTTGATGTCAGGACGTTTACAACACAAAATAAGATCATTAAAAAGTACCAGGCGTAGTGAATCAAACAAAATTGAACGTTTGTGGCGGGGTTCGTGGTTACATCGAATTCAATCTTCGATTGGAATGGATTGGCTTAATCAATCGGACACAATCGAATTCACAACAAAATAGTGCCAATCGAAAGTTCGATTGTAACCGAACATCAAAGTTTCGATTGCCATTGATTGCTGAGCAGTTAGTTGCTCTTGAGTTTGAAAAGGATCCGCTTCGATTGTTTTCGATTTTGTTCGTTCGGAAATCGAATTCACAGTGTTTACTGACTTCCATTTTGTTGGATTTCCCAATCAATCGAACTCAATCTTTCGATTTGAATTCGATTGTTATCGATTGCATTCAATTCCCGATGTTCGATCAGGGAGGTGGGAGGGAGTTACGCGCAGGGTGTGGCAAAGACAAATGTGGGTGTGGTCGAGCGCGTAACTCGATGCGCGTAACTCGAAGAATACCCGCCCTCCGAAAAACTTCTGAATCCAAACCATTTACTTGATTAAAATTTGACAGAAACTCATGCGACACGACCTTTCTGGGTATGAGTGTTGACAAACACGACTGGCGTTCTTGGCGGTCACGCGTCACAAATTTCTTTAAGCTCGTGTCCAAACGCGCTTGGACATCCTGCTTTAATCAAGACACCCTCATAAAATAGCGGGCCAAAGGCCTCTAAGTTAACATATCTCAATTAATTTACATTTGCTCTGATGTTGATCATATCAGACTAAAAGATCTACTTTGTGCATTTGTTTGAATATCATTTACAATGCAAATATTCGGACTGATTTCCATTCAAGTTACATCGAGCTAAGTTCGTTTTAAGGTTTAATTTTTCTCAAATAGTATAGTTAATCAAGCACCTCTTACATTCAGAAGTATGGACATTCATTGTGGGCTCCAAGAACTTTTACTGAACTTAATGGATTTTAACTTTAAGGTCTGCAGTGCCATCTTTCCCACGCGAAGAAAATAAACAGCTAAGACCTCATAGCTTCCTTCGTTCCCAACCTTATATTAAGTACAAAAATCTAGATATCCATAGAGATGGCCACTTTTCATCATTCACAGTCAAAAACAAAAACCGAAAAGTCAAAAACAAAAACCAAAAAGTCTAAAACAAAAACCAAAAAGTCAAAAACAAAAACCGAAAAGTCAAAAACAAAAACCAAAAAGTCTAAAACAAAAACCAAAAAGTCAAAAACAAAAACCAAAAAGTCTAAAACAAAAACCGAAAAGTCAAAAACAAAAACCAAAAAGTCTAAAACAAAAACCGAAAAGTCAAAAACAAAAACCAAAAAGTCTAAAACAAAAACCGAAAATTCAAAAACAAAAACCGAAAAGCTAAAAGCAAAAACCGAAAAGTCAAAAACAAAAAACAAAAGCAAAAAGCTAAAAACAAAAACAAAAACCTTTGGTGGCCCTCCTGGACTTCTGTAAATACCAGAGGTCAATCAATCTTCCGATGAAGATGAGATTACGGAAAGCCCGTAAGATCATCCCTCGTAAGCCTTGTATCACTCTGTATTAAACCATGATACTTGAAACTAATCGCGACTACTTAGATAGGCGCGCGATCGAGGAACGCAAAATCCAGCAACATGAAATCAGTCGCAGTCTTAGTTGGCCATCGTTAGAGTCTTGCAGGAAATACCAAATTTGCCTCGCGCCCACTTACTTCTTGCATGGTTTTCACTACTCAAGTGATTTTCACGCTCATAATACTCGAAACAAAGATCTTCTCCGCCTGCTCCTAGCAAAGACTACTAAATACCAATCATCTATCATGAGGCAAGTGTGGAATACGTTACCGGTCCCCCCCCCCCCATTTTTTTGTTATACAGGCCTCCATTTAAACCAGCCTTAGTTGAATTGGACACGGCCTGTATATATTTTTTGTGACATTATTATTATTATTATTATTGTTATTATTATTATTATTATTATTATTATTATTATTATTATTATTATTATTATTATTATGCTCCTTTCCGTAGTCTTCCCACAATCCCTTATTATCCCAGCGCGAGCTCGAGGTCAGGGTAAAATTTGCATATTTTTAATACATTTTTATGCAAATTTTACCCTGACCTCGAGCTCGTGCTGGGATCATAAGGAATTGTGGTAAGACTACAGAAAGGAGCATTATTATTATTTTATTTTTTTTTTTTTTTTTTTCGTTTCAGCAGTAAGTTGAAAGTCTAAATGGAAGACGCGAGACAAGGAATAGTAAATGTCTTTCTTGATGGTGCCTCAGGGGTTGGAAAATCCGTGTTGGTGAAGCGCTTGACTACTGGGAATTTTCAGGTTGTACACCCAACCACTGGGGTCGACTCCTATTGTCAAAGTGTGATAATCAACGATGAAATACACAAGGCAAGAATATGGGATACAGCCGGTCAAGAAAAGTATTTTTCAATTATCATTAATTATCATAGACGTGCAGATGTCTTCGTTGAGTTTTTTGCCATTGATAACCTATGTTCTCTAAAAGAAGCTGTTCTCATTAGGATTCCTGATATTCGAACACAATATCCAAAAGAACCAATCCTGCTTGTTTGAGCTAAAGCTGACCTCAGAGGGAGAAAAAATAATCATCTTTTCCCTCTTGAACTGGGTCCTATCGTTGCACGAAGTTGTGGGGCCGTAAAGTATATGGAATGCTCCTCCATAGAAAACTTTAATGTGCGCGAAGTATTTGACGAGGCTGTCCATACTTGTTTGAGTAAGTCAAATTTTGAATTTATTGACGAACATTTGTATGCTGTGATGAATATGATACCTGCTATAGAAGGCGAATGGGCTGACCTCTGGAATTTTGTTCCAAATCTAATACGTTTGTTTCCTGTTATTAACCCACATTTTCAGCAAGACCTTAACCTAGTAGAGCGGATAATTGTTCAAATCCCATCAGAAATCAAGAAAGTTTTATGTCAAGACGTTTTTACATATCGTGTTTTGGAGTTTGACAAACTTCAACTTTCATACGGATTATTTGGTACAGTTTATAACGCCTGTGAAAGTTCACCGGCGCCGACTTGTAATTTGTGGTGTGTTCATACATGTTGCCAGGACCCGACCCAGATCGTTCAGTACCGATCATTTAGTGTTACTGAATTTCACGAAGACTTGCTTTGCTCGAAATGCCCCGCAAATCTCCGCTTCTTTGCCAACGACTGCAAATCTGTTGCCAGTTTTCTACTTAGCACTAAGGATCAAATGAAGGTTAGAAGCTTAATCATTGTTAACTGCTCTGGAATACTGGATATCTCATTCTTGTCCAAGCTTACTGGCCTAAAATACTTGATCATTGTTAACACTGATGTCGACCTGACTAATTTAACCTTTCCTCCACATCTCCATGAAACCATGAAACATTTAGTACTGAATAACTGTGGAATAACACAAGCTACAGATGTCCCTTTTGAGATAGGAAAACTTGTGAATCTACAAATTTTGAACCTTGCAAACAACAATTTCAAGAAGATTCCCACAACGCTGGGTTCTCTCGACCAGCTACACGCACTACTGATTGATCAGGATAATGTGCACTTTCCTCCACCTGAAGTGTTACACAGATCAACTAAAGACGTCATTAACTACCTTGGAGCATTTCAAGAATATCCAGTTGCGAATACAGAATCAAAGTTGATTGTGGTAGGACAGGAAGGGGTTGGTAAGAGCACTCTTGTCAAAGCAATGAAACTTAGTCGGTGGCCATGGTTTACCAAGAATGAGCCTCCACTCAAAACAGATGGCGTTGACATCTCTGTTCTGCCTTTGAAAGACATCAAGTGCAAGGTGTATGACTTGGCTGGAGATGTGGAATATCTCAATACACATTCTCTTTTTCTTTCTTCCAACACTCTTCATTTGGTTGTTTATGACCTAAGCCACATAATTGTCGACAAAGGAGCACGAACTGTAGATCATTTATGTCGACTTGAGCTGTGGCTGGAAACAATTGCATCTCAAGATCCAAAGTCGAACGTCATTCTTGTAGGCACCCATGCCGACCATCCCTTGGTGAACAGAGAAATCATCCTGAAGAACCGAACTCTTTTGGCAGAGGTTTTAATCAAGTATAGTTCGTCGCACAGAGCTCTTTGTCGAACTGATCCATGTGAAGAATGCTTCATTTGTTACCCAGAAAAATGTCCCGAAGAACTCGAATGTTTGAAGCGATCAATAACGAACACATTAGGTGGAGAACATTCACTGAATACTATCAACACCACCTCCAGCCAAGTTCCACATATTCTTGGCTACTATGAAGTCAGCAGCATTAAAAAGTATCCGAGGTCACTACTGAGTTTCCGTAATATCAATGTTGAAGGGCTAAAGTGTTTGACAGCTACCTCCATTTCCAATATGATGAAAACCAAATCAACCGACGAAATTCCTACACGATGGCTTTCATTTCGCGAAAACATTGCTCAAAAGCTGTCGTCTGATGAAGATCTGAAACAGCAACCCTTACTGCCCTTATCTCTAGTCCATGACATTGCGTTAAAGTTAGAGATTCATCGGGACGAAAGCGTGGTGGCAATGTTGAGGTTTTTCCATTCCCAAGGTACGTTTCTCTGGTACGAGGATCTGCCTGTAATGAAAGACATCGTCATACTCGATCCACAGTGGTTATCAGATCAGCTACGTACGCTTATCTCCCATCGTTATTCTATTAGCTCTATTTGCGATGGAGTTCTCCATCTATCAGAACTCTCCACAGTATGGTCCCAAATGTCTGACGACAACCGACGGAACCTTTTGACGCTTTTCAGAAGTGTGGGCTTGTGTTTCAGCATCTCCGACACGGAAGAGTTATTTCCTTGTAACTTGCCAGTTGGTTGGCCCGATCGAGAGATATGGCCTCCAGTGCCAAATCGAGGAGAAAATCAGACTTCTCTTCTTTTTGAGTTTAGCTTTGTACCTCCATCATTTTTTTCAGATCTCATAGTTGAAGTCAACAAAAAGAATGAAACCTTTGCTAGAAATGTGAAGCCCTTGTACTATCGTTTTCATATCGTCTATATCAGGAAAGATGAGCGACTGAGTACATTTTTGGATGATCTTGATAATGGTGTGAAAGGCGATGCTACTGAAGACAATGGTGGCTTCCTACCTACACAAGATCCCTTTGTATTGCATACAGTTCACTATGAGCTCATGCCTTATAATAACTCGTTATCTGTTGCAGTCAGAGGCCCTCATCCACCATCTATCATACGTGACATAAGATCCACGATAGAAACTGTCAAACGTCGCCGCTATCCAGGGATCACTTACAGTGAATGTATGTTGTGTCCTGTATGTGTAATGAAGAGAGTTCAGCCTCCAGCTTCATTTACATACGATGTTCCCCATGACGGTGTTTGTTCAAGAGGCCACAAAGTCGGCAGCAACCAAAATATTTTCGATGGTAAATACAGTTCGGCCGAGATTGTTCCCTCGGCGATTGCACAAACAGGCCGAGTTGTTGGTGAAACTCTGGAGGACCATTTCTGTCCTAAGCTGTTTGTAGTTCTTCCTATTAATCTTGAATGCCTATCGCTGAAAGATCGTTTCGTGTACTCGTACATCAGAGATGGTTATGCAGTTCACCTGCTCTGCGAATGTCCAGGCCAGTGGCACTTTGTGGATTCTCCAGGGTTTCGTGTTGGTAAACCCAAAGAGTTCTTTGAGAAGTACGGCAATCGTGTTTGCAAAGCTTTGCGGTTTATCTCAACCCTTTCTACGCCTATAAAAATTGTCGCATCACTCGATCCTCACTGCAAGATAGGAGCTGCTGTTGGTGCTGGTGCCGAGTCTGTCTCCAAGGAGCTTGAGTCCCTTCTCGACAGCTATCTAGACAAGTACCCTCACTTGAAGCCTTCACTTGGCTCATCGAAGGATGACCTCAGGAATTTGAGATCATCTTCTGGTCTCCAGCGCAGTGAATTATCTCGATTTTTGGAGGTTGAAGCGAAAGGATGTAACTTTGGTCCTCTGGTTTTTACTTATGTAGACAAGCGCGACGAATGGCTGTGGTTGTGTGAAGAACATAATGAGAGGTTTGAAATCGTACAACGTGAGAATGACAACGATTAGTGTAAATTACTAATGGAAACACTTTTAAACTCATGACAATGCATATATGTTGTGCATAGTAGTTTTCATTTTGGTTTTTCCTGCAAAAACATTAAATGCAGATACTATAAATACTAGCGGTGAAAAATGACAAAGAAACTTTGCCACGAACACATATCTCATGTAAAGCCAAGCACGAAAGTTCATTTTAGCATATGTACAGTTCTACTTACAAATAGAAAAGCTACTGAAAACCAAACATCCAATCTAAAATTCGCGTGACTCTGAATAAATCAACCAGATGAGTTGAGGAACACCAGAAAGCTAGATCAAGGAAGTATACATCTAGCTAGCTCACCAACAGTCTTAAGCCGTTTAATACATCCTGCAACACCAAGAAACCTAGCCAAGAATACAATACATCCTGCAGCACCATGAAACCTGACCAAGATTACAATACATCCTGCAACACCAAGAAACCTAACCAACAATACAATACATCCTGCAACACCAGGAAACCTGACCAAGAAAAAATACATCCTGCAACACCAAGAAACCTAACCAAGAATACGATACATCCTGCAACACCAAGAAACCTGACCAAGAATACAATACATCCTGCAACACCAAGAAACCTGACGAAGATTACGATACATCCTGCAACACCAAGAAACCTGACCAAGAATACGATACATCCTGCAACACCAGGAAACCTGACCAAGAATACAATACATCCTGAAACACCAAGAAACCTGACCAAGAATACGATACATCCTGCAACACCAAGAAACCTGACCAAGAATACAATACATCCTGCAACACCAAGAAACCTAACCAAGAATACAATACATCCTGCAACACCAAGAAACCTAACCAAGAATACAATACATCCTGAAACACCAAGAAACCTGACCAAGAATACGATACATCCTGAAACACCAAGAAACCTGACCAAGAATACAATACATCCTGCAACACCAAGAAACCTGACCAAGAAGACAATACATCCTGGAACACCAAGAAACCTGACCAAGAATACAATACATCCTGCAACATTAACACTTCACTGAGAACACAATACATCCTGCAACACTAAGAAACTTGACTGCTGAGAATACGATACATCCTGCGCATGCTATATCAAGATCTGGAAGCGAAACAGATATTACAACGAAGAAAAAGGAACTTTTATGTGGTACCGTGCTTTTACCACGCCGTCTAGTAAAGTACGAACAATAACTAGCAATGTACCGTCCTTCCGACGGTCGTGATATATCAGTGATATACAATGATATCAATAGTATTTACTTTGGTAATCCCAATTTCCAGTGTATGGGCATGGCAACCAATGGGAACTTATAATAATAATAATAATAATAATAATAATAATAATAATAATAATAATAATAATAATAATAATAATAATAATAATAATAATAATAATAATAATAATAATAATAATAATAACGACTTTATTTCAGCATATCCACTCGGTGGCTCTTCATCTGATAAATACTAATCTATACTATCTAAACTACTCTATAATAAAATGTATATATATATTGTAACATAATATTGATAGTACCGGTGATAGAGAACCGCGTCCTACCGCCTCCCCGACAACTCAGAGGGAAAAACAAACTGAAATGCAGGTGAATAAATGTATTTCGATAAGTTCGTCCCCCAGAACAGGAGATGACTCTGGGTAGCAACAGAACGCGATTTCCCATCCCCGGCAATCACGACATAGACACTATGATGAAAAATTCGGCAAGACATATGAATAAGCACGAGTGGAAAGAAAAACGTATAAAAAGATAATAAAATTAGTTCAATAGTTGATAGAATAACGTATTCATGAAATTTGAAGATTAGGAAATCGATCCGGATTTGGTATTGAAGATTAATATTGAAATAATTGGGCTTAGATTTAGAAAAAATGCATGTGAGATAAACAATATTATATTCGTGAAATATCCAGAGTTAACCAAGTAATCTGACCAGATTTAACAGTAATCAGCTGTTGGAAAGGTTAAACTTAGCTTGACCTTACGTCATTCTTTGAGTGACTGCTCATAGTGTGAAGTGTAGCTTAAGATGATGACTACAAAAAAGCTGGAACACTGTCTAGAACTTTAAGTAGTTCTTTAGTTCAGTAGTTCTTAGTTTACTAAGTGTAGTTTTTGATCTGCTAAAAACTTGAGCCGAAATAGTAGATATCAGAGTTACACTACATTGCCTTCAAACAATTGTTTCAAGTTGTGGCATTTGGGTCAGTTTGTATGCAATTAATGTATTGTTGACCCAAATGCCTCGACTTAAAACGATTGTTTGAAAGCAATAGAGAGTGTAACTCTGATATCTGCTATTTCAGGGGTTCGCGGAAGCTGTAAATATAGGACGTTTATACTATCTGCAGGCGAAGTTAATAATTGTAATAATTAATCAACATGTGATTCGAGTGTTGTATGCTGTAAATATAGAGTGCAGTGGTTACTGTGTGTGGAGAGAACCTCACGGAAGAGTCTCGTACGGGGCCGGGAGTGATGGTTGTAAAGGATAAGGTTGTTTTCCTTTTTTAAGTAATGGACTCCATACTTCGGGAACTCGTTACAAATGTAAATACAAGCGCTATTTCTAAAGGGTTTTAGTGAATCGTAGATAACCAGGTTGAAAGTTTAAAAGTTTTACTTTCAACCTGGTTTTGTGTCTAAAAGACTAAAGTTTGTGATAAGACTTGACAGTGGCGTAGCTAGCCATTTTTGGTTTTTAAACCCTTCCTTCTTTGTCTTCTTAAAAAGTCACCCAAAAACTAGTTCTATATTAGAGAAAATCCCAGAAAATTTTGTAAGCCCAGGGAGCTACGCCACTGCTGGAGTCACATCGTAGAGTGCATTATTCAGCATTTGGCGTAAGACAGTTTAACATGGCTGTAAAATATATTTGCTTGGGAAATCCCTCAAAATTAATTAAATTTTAATCAATAAACAATATCTAATATCGAAATAGTTAAATCTGAATCACTCATTGAATAAAGATTTATCTACTAAAGGCCGTTAGTCTTTTACAAACGGCTGCGGGGGAGACTTTTTGAAACGGCGCCAAGTTCACGATTCTGTGAACATGATTGACAGCTGATTTTTTCATGAATAAGAATTAAATAAACCAAAGTAATCATTTGATTTAATCATTTTTAGTAAATGCAAAGAAACTTAGACAAGAAGATATACATCAAGGCAATGCGTAAAGGCAAATGACAAAAGTCCGTCAAATTAAAGTACAGTTCTACTTCGTACAAAAACTTCAACATTTTACAGCGCGACGCGCAAAAGTATGACCACTTTTAATGTATATATTCTACGGTGGCCCTGAAGGGACATAGATGTTTTTTATTCGAGGTTGATGGTTTTTTAAAACGCTCAACATTTTTCTTTTTCAAACTCAATTTTTTTTTAAAACCTCAACTTTTTTTTTTTCAAAACTATACTTTTTTTTTCAAAACTATACTTTTTTTTTTCAAAACAATACTTTTTTTTCAAAACTATACTTTTTTTTTTAAAACTATACTTTTTTTTCAAAACTATACTTTTTTTTCAAAACCATACTTTTTTTTTCAAAACTATACTTTTTTTTCGAAACTATACTTTTTTTTTTAAAACTATACTTTTTTTTCGAAACTACTTTTTTTTCGAAACTATACTTTTTTTTTCAAAACCATACTTTTTTTTTCAAAACTATATATTTTTTTTCGAAACTATACTTTTTTTTCAAAACTATACTTTTTTTTCGAAACTATACTTTTTTTTTCAAAACCATACTTTTTTTTTCAAAACTATATATTTTTTTTCGAAACTATACTTTTTTTTTTAAAACTATACTTTTTTTTTCAAAACTATACTTTTTTTTGATAGTTTTGAAAAAAAAGTATTGTTTTGAAAAAAAAAAGTATAGTTTTGAAAAAAAGTATTGTTTTGAAAAAAAAAAGTATAGTTTTGAAAAAAAAGTATTGTTTTGAAAAAAAAAAGTATAGTTTTGAAAAAAAAAGTATGGTTTTGAAAAAAAAGTATAGTTTTGAAAAAAAAAAGTATGGTTTTGAAAAAAAAGTATAGTTTTGAAAAAAAAGTATAGTTTTGAAAAAAAAAGTATAGTTTTGAAAAAAAAGTATGGTTTTGAAAAAAAAAAGTAAAGTTTTGAAAAAAAAAGTATGGTTTTGAAAAAAAAGTATAGTTTTGAAAAAAAAAAGTATGGTTTTGAAAACAAAAAGTATAGTTTTGAAAAAAAAAGTATAGTTTTGAAAAAAAAGTATAGTTTTGAAAAAAAAAGTATGGTTTTGAAAAAAAAAGTATAGTTTCGAAAAAAAATATATAGTTTTGAAAAAAAAAAGTATAGTTTTGAAAAAAAAAAGTATAGTTTTCAAAAAAAAAGTATAGTTTTGAAAAAAAAAAAGTTGAGGTTTTAAAAAACCATCAACCTCGAATAAAAAACATCTATGTCCCTTCAGGGCCACCGTAATATTCGCATACTTCTATGCTGCCAAACGAGTTTTTACACCCCTTATTTGGTAAAACCAGACAGCTTGGCATCAAATGTGTCTGTTCAAAGTACAAAATCCCGTGCATAGAAGTATGCGAATACATTAAATGTGGTCCTACTTTTGCGCGTCGCGCTGTAAAACATCAGAATCCAAAAGTGGTGGTGTAATAACTGATAACCTCATTTTCAAAACTTCCAATAAAGCCATGAAAATATTCTTTATAGGCATACTTATTAATATGTCTTGGCGAATATTTGTTTACATTTGATTAACGTAAATTGAATTAAACTTACCATTAAAGTAGTTACTGTAAGAAATTACGAAAGTTAGGATGCTTACTAAGTTATAAACGAGTTATTGTTTTTGTTTTTTAGACGGATGTCTTTGATCCAAACTCGTATAGTCAAGCGGAACGACCCTTGGAGTGCCTTGGAATGACTGTAATTTTTAATCAGTCTTAGTTTGAAGCAAACAAATAGTGTTTTTAGTCGCATTGACTTCGCATCAGTATGTCCACAAGTTGACTTGGAGTGTCTTGGAATGACTGTAATTTTTAATCAGTCTTAGTTTGAAGCAAACAAATAGTGTTTTTAGTCGCATTGACTTCGCATCAGTATGTCCACAAGTTGACTTGGAGTGTCTTGGAATGACTGCAATTTTTAATCAGTCTTAGTTTGAAGCAAACAAATAGTGTTTTTAGTCGCATTGACTCGGCATCAGTATATCCACAAGTTGACATAAAATTCCATTAGCAGACAGTTGCCATGGTCATGTAATAAAAGGTATCCGGGGTTCCTGTAGCCTCCTTTGCATACGTTCTTAGGGTCGTCACGTCGTCACGCAACGTTTATTGCGTGACGACCCTAAGAGCGTTTGCTTAGGAGGCTAGGGTTCCTGCAAAGCTTCCAAATTAATATCATACCTAACATAAGATCCACGATAGAAACTGTCAAACGTCGCCGCTATCCAGGTATCACTTACAGTGAACACACCTCAGTGAAAGTATGTTGTGTCCTGAATGTGTAATGAAGAGAGTTCAGGCTCCAGCTTCATTTAGATACGATATTTCTCATGACGGTGTTTGTCAACAAGGCCACAAAGTCGGCAGCAACCAAAATATTTTCGATGGTAAATACAGTTCGGCCGAGGTAGTTCCCTCGGCGATTGCACAAACAGGCCGAGTTGTTGGTAAAACTCTGGAGGACCATTTCTGTCCTAAGTTGTTTGTAGTTCTTCCTATTAATCTTGAAGGCTTATCGTTGAAGGATCGTTTCGTTTACTCGTACATCAGAGATGGGTATGCAGTTCACCTGCTCTGCGAGTGTCCAGGCCAATGGCACTTTGTGGATTCTCCTGGGTTTCGTGTTGGTAAACCCAAAAAGTTCTTTGAGAAGTACGGCGATCGTGTGTGCAAAGCTCTGCGGTTTATCTCAACCCTTTCTACGTCTATAAAAACTGTCGCATCACTTGATCCTCACTGCAAGATAGGAGCTGCTGTTGGTGCTGGTGCCGAGTCTGTCTCCAAGGAGCTTGAGTCCCTTCTTCATAGCTATCTAGACAAGTACCCTCACTTGAAGCCTTCACTTGGCTCATCGAAGGATGACCTCAGGAGTTTGAAATCATCTTCTGGTCTCCAGCGCAGTGAGTTATCCAGATTTTTGGAGGTTGAAGCCAAAGGACGTTACTTTGGTCCTCTGGTTTGTACTTATGTAGACAAGCGCGACGAATGGCTGTGGTTGTGTGAAGAACATAATGAGAGGTTTGAAATTGTCCAACGTGAGAATGACAACGATTAGATTAAATTACTAATGGAAACACTTTTAAACTCATGACAATGCATATATGTTGTGCATATTAGTTGTGCATATTAGCATTTTGGTTTTTCCTGCAAAAACATTAAATGCAGATACTATAAATACTGGCGGGGAAAAATGACAAAAAAACTTTGCCACGAACACATATCTCATGCATGTAAAGCCAAGCACGAATACAATACATCCAGCAACACCAAGAAACCTGACCAAGAATACAATACATCCTGCAACACCAATAAACTTAACCAAGAATACAATACATCTTGCAACACCAAGAAACCTGACCAAGAATACAATACATCCTGCAAATCCAAGAAACCTGACCAAGAATACAATACATCCTGCAACACCAAGAAACCTGACCAAGAATACAATACATCCTGCAACACTAAGAAACCTGACCAAGAATACAATACATCCTGCAACACCAAGAAACCTGACCAAGAATACAATACATCCTGCAACACCAAGAAACCTGACCAAGAATACAATACATCCTGTAGCACCAAAAAACCTCACCAAGAATACAATACATCCTGCAACACCAAGAAACCTCACCAAGAATACAATACATCCTGCAACACCAAGAAACCTGACCAAGAATACAATACATCCTGCAACACCAAGAAACGTGACCAAGAAAACAATACATCCTGCAACACCAAGAAACCTGACCAAGAATACAATACATCCTGCAACACCAAGAAACCTGACCAAGAATACAATACATCCTGCAACACCAAGAAACGTGACCAAGAAAACAATACGTCCTGGAATACCAAAAAACCTGACCAAGAATACAATACATCCTGCAACACCAAGAAACTTGACCAAGAATACAATACATCCTGCAACACCAAGAAACCTGACTTAGAATACAATACATCCTGCAACACCACGAAACCTAACCAACAATACAATACATCCTGTAGCACCAAGAAACCTCACCAAGAATACAATACATCCTGCAACACCAAGAAACCTCACCAAGAATACAATACATCCTGCAACACCAAGAAACCTGACCAAGAATACAATACATCCTGCAACACCAAGAAACGTGACCAAGAAAACAATACATCCTGCAACACCAAGAAACCTGACCAAGAATACAATACATCCTGCAACACCAAGAAACCTGACCAAGAATACAATACATCCTGCAACACCAAGAAACGTGACCAAGAAAACAATACGTCCTGGAATACCAAAAAACCTGACCAAGAATACAATACATCCTGCAACACCAAGAAACCTAACCAAGAATACAATACATCCTGCAACACCAAGAAACCTGACTTAGAATACAGTACATCCTGCGCATGCTATATCAAGATCTAGAAGCGTAACAGAATGATATTACCGGAAAGGAAAAGGAACTTTTGTGTGGTGCTTTCACCACGTTTACTTAAACAGTTGTGCTGAATGTTGTAGAGCATTTTATGTAGTCTTAGCTTAGATAGAGTTTTTCAGGCAGAATGGCTGTTTCTAGAACAATCTATGTTACTGGAAGTTATTTTTTCAGAATGTTCTAGATACAATGTGTACACCTAATTGCAAGAACGTTGTCATATAAAGATAACAAAATAAATAATAGGAATTAATTATTTTTGTTATTTTTTTTTATTTTTATATATGACAACGTTCTTGCAGTTAGGTATAACTATCTTCGTATACAAAATTACGTAATCGAGTTGGTGAGAATGTACATAAGGGGGTTCGCATAAGTACTCGTACTGTGCTGGTCAGTGCTTGTGGACCAGTATGCTGGTTAATTAGTTAGTTAAGTTACAGTGCGAATCGAAAAACCGTGGGCACCCAGAAATATTTCAGAAATCGTTTATTGTTCGTTGAACAATCTGAAACGACTTTCTAACTACACGAAGTTTATCTGACTACAAATCAGTCGAACTTCTCGCAGTTAGAAAATTGCTTCAGATTGCTCAACGAACAATAAACGATTTCTGAAATATTTCCGGTGCCCACGGTTTTTCGATTCGCACTGTAATTAAAGCCATCAAGTTAGCAAGTAACAAGCCGTAAAGAAGAAGACTAGAGTAGTAACTGGTAAAGATAGCTAGCCTGATCTTGTACCTGCAAGTACATAGTGTTTGGTTTTTCATTAAATATCGTTGACTGGTTACCTGGACACTAGAGAAAAACGTTTACGCATGCGTGCCTTTCAGCACGCTGTCCAAGAATTTACAAGAGTTTTAGTGAGAAAGTAAATGCTTGGTTTCTCCAAGTATACAAAAAAATTCGCGGGTACACTTTTGTGAGACCAAGATACTGTATTAATAAAGACAATATGAAAAAATTAGCCTTAAGTTTTAAGAACTGACTTTAAGTTTTGGCATTTTGTAAAGACTATTCTTCAGGGAAGTGTGAAAGTCAGATTTGCATATTTTTACAATAGCACGAAGAAGCTTTTGACTAATTTGTATACGGACTTAGAGCATGCGCAGACGTTTCTCACGCGTGTGGGTTACCTGTGGTTGTTGGACCTAGACTACGATATTGAACAATGTCAATCAATATTCCGATTACTTTCAGTTTATTTTTAGCGTTATTTGGCGTTAATGTTTCAAGGATTTTTAAAACAGGTTAAAACCTGTTGATGCGCATTCCTAGTGAAGTGGTGTCAAGAAAGTATTGAAGGAAGGCGCGCATTTAGTGAAAACGCAAACGATTATGGCGTTGTAATAATCTTACAAAAGTATACTTAATGTACAAACTGAGCTAACACAATCATAGCAGGGTCGTAGCCACCAGTACGGTTCGTCCACTTTTTACCTTCAGAACCATTTCCTCTCCTAATATTTGAGAACCTAGATTCTCGGGGGAAAAAAAGAAAAGAAAAGAAAACCGGGCCAATTTAAAAAAAAAACCCCGGACCACTGTCCAAATTGTGGCTACGGCCGTGCATGGGTGATATATCTATTGTTAGTTAGGAAACCAAGGCGCTCGTAGACCTAGAAAGGATTGGCGAAGGACAGCGTACACAGATACACAAATTAAAAATACATATATACACAAATATAACTTGCTGATACACAGTGCTTAATATGTGTACGTCGATGTGACAATTTATAGCCTATACTCATTTCAATAAAGTTATTCACCTGTAAAGCTACAAAGCTGAGACCGGTAAGAATTATAGGTATATTCAATTGACATGATTCCGCCATTGATAGCATTTAGGTTGGAGATGTTAGTTACAGTTTCACCTCCGGATCTGTCATTGAGTATCCTCAAGCTACTGTTTGATATGAATTTTTTCCCATGAACCTAAGCCGGTCTCAGCTTTGTAGGCTTTTGGTGACTAACTTTATTGAAATACCGTGGATATATTCAATTCTTTTATAGTAGTAGTCTCCCATTTAGATAGTAGTAGTCTCCCATTTAGATAGTAGTAGTCTCCCATTTAGATGGTAGTAGTCTCCCATTTAGATAGTAGTAGTCTCCCATTTAGCGCTTACACATAAATTTGGTGTGTGCGTGTATATATATTCCTTAGATTTTATATTATAGATATCGATGCTTTCTTTATTATTTTATTATTATTTGTAATCCATTCTTATTTCTATCGCTTAGTTGCAAAATGTTACAATAAAAAATAACCACTAAAAGAAACTTGTTATGATTAAAGTATAATAAGTATATGCCGCCAAAACTGTTTTCCTTCGATATTGCCAAGGGAAAACAATCAAAATAAGGAAACAAATGAAGCAAAAATCTGCGTCTTACTGAGAAAAATATTCGAGTTATATAAATAATAACATTCCGTTAAGATAAGTAAGACTCTCGTCGCAGTCAGTAGTCAATAAATTGTCAGAATTTCTGTCAGCTTTATCGAGACGATTCAACTCTAACCCAAACTCAATTCTATACTCGCTTAATTACTAAGTAAACTTGACAGTTTTCCTGTTAGGTTATATTGTTCTATCTGTTGAAAACTGTTTTTTTTAGTAAGCAACAACAAGCGACAGTAGGTACAGTACGTAGAAATGATTGAAAAAATTGAAAAGTAAAGAAGAGCTAGAGACATTATTATAAGGAAATTTAGACATTAAGTAAATGAATAGCTACTTAAGTTAGAAAAAGAGGGGAAAATATATGTTCATAAAGTATATGAAGATTCACATTAACTGGTCTCTTAGATTATAATTTTTAACAATTTTTTTTTTGGAAATGGCTGATTACAAGGCTGATTATATTATAGTCCAAAATTTCTTTCCACGACTGATTTTGTTGCTATGAAAGAAACAGTTTTCCCCAGGTATTCTATTGTTATAATTATAGGAATGTACATTTTTTGGATGTTGAAAAAAAATTATCAAATAGGTATCACTTGCCCATTTTTTCCCTGCCATCCACGCTTCGGTAGGTCGTACCAGTGAAGACAAGAACCATGGTGTATATATATTTGGGCAGAACAAAACACTTCAGTTATTCTTAAAGTACTATCTGCGCATGCGTATGTCGTTATGCTTAGGTTTCTGTCGCTAGTGTGAACCAGGCTTAATTTGCTTTCATATGCGTTTCACGTCTGAACATTGCTTGCGTTTGCATTTGCAATGCTAATATGAACCAGGCTTTATGCATCAAAAATGCTAATAGACCATTTTCGATATCTTGCCCGAAAATGCCTCTTATTCATGTCTGCACCTGCGTTTTTTTTGAAAGCGCTCACGCATCTCGAAAATGGTCTATTGGGCTTCCTGTGGCTAAGCCGAAATAAAACATTTTGCTGGGATACCTGTGTTAATCAGCACGGGCCGCAAAGCATTAAGGGAGATATTCAATATGGCGGCTCTACCACAGAAAAAGTATTATCGACAAAGAGCGCACTCTAACCCGATGGCAGACCATATTTTTAACTAGTAAGTAATGTTTTTGTCAACTTAAGGTCACCAGATATTATATCCTAAGATTTCAGGTCCTTTTAGACTGAAATGATGCTCTGGGAAGTATACTGAGACAAGCACATACACTTCACGTGCACAGGGTTACGATAGAGGGTCCTGAAGGGGTAGAATGGGAGCTGGGATTCACCTTTTTTTGGGCTGGAAAAATGGGATTTCATGCACTGGGTCTGGGATTTAGCCATTACTGGGATTGGGATTTTGCAAAATCTCTAACTCTAACTCTATAACTCGGACTGAGATTTTGCACAATTTTGGGCTTGGAAATGGGATTAGAATCCTGATATGCTCCTAGGACAAGCTTTATATTTTCTTACATGTAGTCTGTTTATTATTGATTTACCATGCTTGTTATATTTCATGATTACTCATACTTATTAATGCCATATTATTTGAGAATGTCCAGTATGCACTAATGATATGGACTATATACTTAGGGTGCAACGTATCACATGATTCCACAACCCTGAGATATAAATGAAATGTTTTTTAGACAACTGTACTGATTATGTACTTATTGACTGAGTGGGAGGGCTGGATTGGAAAATATTTGGTTTGAGGTCATGCCATATGGACCAAGCGCAGCAGGGTATTTTCCTACCTGGTCTATATAAGCATTTTATCATTTAACCAGTTTTTGTTATAAAAACAACTGGAAAAATTCTTCTAAAATTGATAAATAGAGCATGCGACTTTCAAGCAGGGCAGAACAGGTTTTTTCCAGCCTGTCTTGTGCATTTATGTCTATTAATGCCCTGTATATTGTGATTAATAGTCCAGTATGCCCTGATGATATGGACTGGTCATCACATTACCCCACATTCTTTGACAAATCATCAACTGAAGCTGAAAATGGAAAGGAATCAATAAAAAACAACAATGAGAAACCCAGGGTAAAGTTTGCTGATATAGGCTGTGGTTATGGTGGATTATTAGGTAAGACCATGCATACAGTTAAAACATCATAAAAGATCAAAAATATCTCAGGCACTGACATGATCTTGAGGCATTTTTCAGGCAGTGCCAATAGCCTACAGCAATGATCTTACCTGAAAATGCCTCTTTTTTCATGACTACATCTCTGATATTTTTGAAAGCACTCACGCATCTCCAAAATGGTCTATTTTTACTGTCACGAAAATTGGAGACAATTTTTGTATATAAATAACAATGATTTTTCTTTCTTTTGTAGTTCAACTATCTCCATTTTTCCCTAAAACATTAATGCTTGGAATGGAAATTAGAGTTAAGGTATATTCAAGACAATTAGTTAAGCTCTACAGTTATTTGTTGATAAAATAGTTTGCTTGTTAAGGGGACCCAATATCCTTTTAAATAATTATGAAATCCTGGTATGAAATATCTATTTATTTATTTATTTATATGAGATTTGCCCACAGGCAGGTGCAGTACAATAGGACACGAGGTCCCATTCGAGGTACATTGCACCAATTCCCAACCCCTTAAAACTCCCATACCCATCCCGCAATCAACTCATTAAGAAATCATTAGTAAAGGCCAGACACTGAGGGTGGTCACTGCCAGGCTTTCTTTACATCCTCAGTGGTTGTTTTACGTCCCTCCGATATCATATCAATCGTTTCTCCCTTGAGTTCACGGAATTAGTCTATTATTTCAATAGATAAAATTTGAGTTTTTCTTTATAATACTCTGTCCACGGGCATATGATGATGAATTTTGTTTTGGTGGATTGTAATTTAAATTGCCAACCAGAAATCTATTGGACAATACAACAAAGCAAAGTCACAAAATCTATTGTTAATATTGTTGGCACATAACTTCACAATGGCAATGTTTAGAAACATTACAACCAACTATAGACCTTTAGCTAGGGTGTAATGTTTTCCAATTTCAGACCATGTGTCATTATCTTGGGAATAAGATTCTTTATTTGACTTGTATCCATATTCATGTGTCTTCTCATGCGCAACCATTAAACAAAGAAATGATACTCTAGAGAATGACAGATGGTCTGAAATAGGAAAACATCATGCCCAAGGTAAAGAGGTCTGTTATTATTAGATAACGGTTACCATGGTTGCATTTTTTTCCTCAGGTCAGTGACTATGTCAACGACAGAGTATTAGCTCTCAGAGAAAGTCACCCAGAACAGTACCAGAATATCAGTGTTATTAGGACAAATGCAATGAAATATTTACCAAATTTCTTCAAAAAAGGACAGGTAATGTATAGTTTTCTGTAGCAATATTATTACCATCATTGTTGAGGTGACCCGCAAAGCTTGAAGTCTCATTTGCAAACTAACATTGTGATGGCAGTCAATCAATGACTTTATTGGTCTAGAAAAACATAAAAACATGTGTTTTGTAAAATTTTTTTTCATTTTTCTCTTTTTCTTTTTTCACCAGTTAACAAAGATGTTTTTCTTATTCCCTGATCCACATTTTAAACAAAAGAAACATAAATGGAGAATTATAAGGTAAGAAGTTATTTATTATACATTGTAATATATTGATGCTGGGCTTGAAATAACGGCTCATCAGTCACCGGTCATGATGACCAGCCAAATTAGTTTTAGCTTGGTTATACCTCAATTCTGGCTCAACGTTACTGGTCAAAATGACCAGCAAGGCAAAGATTTGACCAGACAACTTCCTGGCCGGACATTAATTCTTTGATGGCTGGCCGTTATTCCAAGCCCTGTTGATGTAATGTACTTTTATATACTGTACAGTGTCCCTGTATATATACCTGTATATACCTGTATATATATGATTGATTATATGAAGTAAGCTGTGGCTACATTTGAATTTATCTTTTTCTTTCATTCAACAGTCAAGGTCTTTTGGCTGAGTATGCATATGTACTATCTATAGGGGTAGGTTCTGTTGTCTTGTAACTTTATGAATTTTCATTCAAGCTATGAATAAGATATCTTGTTTTTCAATGCGAAGCTGACTGGTTTTACCAAATAAGATGTGTAAAAGCTTGTTTAACAGCAAAAAGCCTGTCCATGGAAGTATGCAAATGCATTAGATGTGGTCATAGCTTTGTGCGTCGTGATGTAATATTTAATGAGCTGCATGAACATGAGGCTAAGAACTTCATGCATAACATGTAAATACGCCACTTTAGAAACGAGCAAGGGACTAGGGCAAGTTTTTAATTTTAATCTAATAAGCAAAAAATTAGACTTACTAATCTTGAGATGGTTTATCAGATGACAAACTTTTTTGCTAATTAGATTCAAATTCAAAACTTGCCCCAGTCCCTTGCTGGTTTCTAAAGTGGGCTATTGTGAGGCCTCAATATAGTGATATACAGCGATTCCAATAATAGTTTGGTAAAGGTTTTTGTTATAAGCTGCATAAAAATTCCAAAACACATTGTGGATCATACTGTATATAAATAATGCCAGCACAGAAGAAAATATGTTGAAAAAAAATTGCAGACAAAGTTTGGGAAAACTCCATATTGTTGTGACCTTTCGCTGATAACATTCACATCACCCACAGTACATTTTGGGCTTGGTATGCAATATGCAACAAAACTTTCACCAAACTTTTATTTTCAATTGAAATAGCTGACTGTATACTAATGGAGACATTTTTGTTGGTGTTGTAGGGTTTGGCTTACACAATCACTGATGTACCAGAACTGTATGACTGGATGAAAAAACACTTTGTTGAACACCCACTTTTTGAGGAAGTCAGTGATGAAGAAATGGTAAGTTTACCAAAGCAATTTTATTGGTAACTTTGACATTAATGGACTAGGCATCACATATGAGTAGAGTTTGTTAGGTCCCTCCCTTTGTTCGAGGTTTTTCTCCAGGTTCTCCAGTTTTCCTCCCTCCACCATACCTAACATGCTATTTTTCATTTTGATCTGTGAATCAATTAGCCATGCCCTGACTTAGATCAGCACAGAGGTTGTTTCAGGGTTCGATCTGTGAATCAATTAGCCATGCCCTGACTTAGATCAGCACAGAGGTTGTTTCAGGGTTCGATCTGTGAGTTAGCCATGCCCTGACTTAGATCAGCCCAGAGGTTGTTTGAGAGTTTGATCTGTGAGTTAGCCATGCCCTGACTTAGATCAGCCCAGAGGTTGTTTCAGGGTTCGATCTGTGAGTTAGCCATGCCTTGACTTAGATCAGCCCAGAGGTTGTTTCAGGGTTCGATCTGTGAGTTGGCCATGCCCTGATTTAGATCAGCCTAGAGGTTGTCCAGGGTTCGATCTGTGAGTTAGCCGTGCCCTGACTTAGATCAGCCCAGAGGTTGTTTGAGAGTTCAATCTGTGAGTTAGCCGTGCCCTGACTTAGATCAGCCCAGAGGTTGTTTCAGGGTTTGATCTGTGAGTTAGCCATGCCCTGACTTAGATCAGCCCAGAGGTTGTTTCAGGGTTTGATCTGTGAGTTAGAACAAGGGCGGATCCAGGGGGGTGAATTGGGTGACTAGTCACCCCCCGTGTAGTTGAATATAATAAGAATAAAGGATAAGATAAGAGCAAAAAATACACTATGTAATGCCTTGCTAGGTACCAGTCACCCCCCTTAAAATCCTTCTGGATCCGCCACTGTAGACATACCCTGACCTAGATCAGGCCAGAAGTTGTTTCAGGGTTTGATCTGTGAGTTAGCCATACCCTGACTTAGATAAGCCCAGAAGTTGTTTCAGGGTATCAATAAATTTGAATTTGCCAAAGAAAAAACAAACAATTCATACAGTACAAGCAAACAATAAAATAATATAAGCGTCAACTTAGTAATGATTATAATTTATTTTTGAAGGAGAAAGATATTGTGGTTTCCAAGCTCTACGATAGCACAGAAGAAGGCAAAAAAGTAACAAGAAATACCGGTATTAAATTAGTTGGTGTTTACAGACGAATTGCTGATCCTGTCACATGATGCCCCTTTCAATCAAGTTATCTTATTTTCAAATCAAAATCCTTATAAATTGTGACGTCATAGGGTTAGTCATGACATCACTTCCTGTGTGAGGACACTTCCTGTGTGAGAAGTCAACCTATCAGAGTATAAAATCATTTCTCAATGTAACAGTGAACATTGTGTCTTGTTTGCACTATAAACTTGATGTCTGTGAAACTTGGTTGGTTTGTAGAGGTTGGTCTACAGTGTCTGTTACAGGATCAGGATCAGTAGGTCGTTTTCTATATAAATCTGCCTGTTTTTGTCCTGAATATCATATTGTTTGTAAGATGTGGTTGGTTTGGAGAGTGAGGTCAGTGTTACAGTGTCAATACAATTACTCTATTAATAATATAGATGCAAAAATTTCTCACTTCTGATTGGTTTAAAGCAGTGCAGTTTCCCTGAAACACCAGTGCAAAAACGTGAAACACCAGTGCAAAAACCTGAAACACCGGTGCAAATTACATTTTCCGAAAATGGTCTTGAAACCAAATTTTTTTTGATTCTGCTGTTGATAACATTATCAAGCATCAGGACTATGCATTTTCTGATCGCGAAGGAACAAGTTTAAGCGGTGAAAACGGCTAAAAAGTTGGTGATTTTGTTTGTTTTTGAATAAATATTTTGTCGGTTTCAGTTGAAGAGCGCGCGCTGCTGACGCTATCTCACGTCATTGAGCGCGCGCTGAATGAGCTCTTGAAAAACACACATTTGATCAACACTTTATGAATATGAGCATGAATATTAATAAACGAGGAATTTTGGTTCGAAATTTTTGCATCTATATTATTAACAAGAAATCGCATGGTTTTCTCGTGCACTTTGGAATAAATTTGCACTCGCGGGTTTTCAAAGAGCTCAAATAGCACTCGCCCTATCGGGCTCGTGCAATTTTGAGCTCTTTGAAAACCCACTCGTGCAAATTTATTCCAAAGTGCACTCGAAACCATGCGATTTCCTATACAAATATCACTGTAATGTTCTTGTTTTGATTATCATGCTATTATCTGTAACACTTGGTCTCTAGGGGACCAGTCGGTGTTACAAGGTCAATATGGTTCCTGTGTATAAATATCAGTGTTTTGTTTTTGGTTTGTTGTCTGTAAAACTTCGTCGTTTTATAAGGGCTGGTGGGTATTACAAGGTCATTGTGGTTACTCTGTATAAATATGAGTGTTATGTTATTGTTCTGTTGTCCATAGTATGAGGTCATTTAAGAGGGGCCGGTCGGTGTCGCAGGGTCAATATTCAGTGTTACTCTGTATAAATATCAGTGTCATGTTATTCATGTTATTGTCCTGTCAGGGGCTGGTCGGTATTACAAGGTCAATATTGACTGTTACTCTGTATAAATATCAGTGTTTTGCTACTGGTTTGTTGTCCGTAAAAAGTGGTCGTTTTTACATTTTCAATATAGGTACTATACAGGTGTATATAATTATAGTGTTATGTTATTGTTTTGATGTCAGTAAGGCATGGTCGTTTTAGAGAGGGTGGTCGGTATTACAGGGTCAAAATAGCTACTCTAAATATCAGTGTTATGTTTAAATGTTCTGTTGTCTGTAAGGCGTGGTCGTTTTAGAGAGGGTGGTCGGTATTACAGGTTGGAAAGAGCTCCTCTCTAAATATCAGTGTTATGTCTTGTTCTGTTGATCATCTTGTTGGCCACCATGTGCATTTGTATATTTGTTCATATAGGACACAAACTCAGGGTATGTGATGTACCCATCCTTGTTAACATCTTGATCTGTAAGAATCATGTCCACGAAATCCACTAATGCTTTGTCGGATTCTTCTTGTGTCTTGTTTGCTGGTCAAGAATACAAGAATTAGAGGATCAGAACTTATTTCGATAAACAGGGTGCATTGTGGACTAGCCTGGGTACAAAAAAACACTATAGACCCCTTACAGCATATCAAAATGCAGCTCAATTATAATAGGTTCCAATTCTCAGGAGATTGAAATTCTTTTGTTTTTTTTCCCTTCAAATTGAGCTGCTCTGATGTCACGTGAAAGGGGTATATATAGGCTAAACCACAATGCACCATGTTGTCTATATCATCCCAAATTCTTTTCTGTCGTTCATAAGCACTGGTGGCAGATTTAGTGGGTGGTCACAGGGTGCCCATGCCCCCCTTTCTAGCTTGAAATTAGTTGGTTAGTATAGACCCCTTTCACGTGACGTCAAAGCAGCTTAATTCGGAGGACAAAACAAAAGAATTTCAATCTCCTGAGAAGTGGAATCTATTGTTTTGTCCTCCAAATTTAGCTGCATTCCGAAGTGCGGCAAGGGGTCTAGATAAAAGGTGCATTTTCTTGATTTTTTGACCCCCTACTTTCCCCAAATCCATTTTACATCCGCCCCAGAGCATATACCTGTAGTTATAAGCCTATTGTTTTAAACAAAACCTTACGAAGGAGTGTAAGAGAGGATAATAAGCTTTCATCGGGAGTTACTCACCGTTGTGTTCATCTGCGTGGTGGTGAGAAAGTGCTTGTAATATCTCTAATCCGTCCAGCTTACTATCGTTATTATTATCATGTGTTAGGAAATACTGAGCATTTTCATCGTTGTCCTGAAAGTTAATGAATGATCAATAGGCTTGAAAGTCACTTCGACACTTTCACATCCCTCATAATACTTTGCGTTTTGGGGCGAACTAGAAAGAAATGTTTTTGAAAAATTCAATACTTTTTGTGCAGATGCCGAGATGAAGATCCCAGTATCAGTTTAATCAGAGTTAATTCCACACGCATTGGAGAATGAAACGTTTGGTGTTACTATTACAGACAATGTTATGACTTGCTAAGAAATGTTATGTCATTTACTCATAAAACTGTTCAAATTTCTCTCTTTCTGGTTTTTGTTAATTCTGATAGGTTCATAAGCGTATTTAAATGTTTAACAAATAGAAAATTCAATATCTAAAGATTCTGTTGACCTCAGAAAAAAGGTCGTTTACAACAATAAGCTATTTACTGCCATCTTATAAAATGAAATTAGTTTGTTATTGAACATTTTAATTTTCTTGCAATTTTTTGGGCTGTGGCTCCCCAAAAAAGTAAAGCACTATTGAATTGTAAACTTTTACTCGGCCATATAAAAATGAGAAACTCAGACTCCCTCTAAACTGGTAATAACCGGTTTCTAAGTACCTTTAAATACTTCTTTGCAGCTGCTTCATCCATACCAAAATGCTCTTGTAAATGTTCAGCTAAATGCCTACAAATAATAACGCCATCAATCTTTGAACATAGTGAGACATATTCTAATTATTACTTTATAAGAGCTTATTTTCTTTGACATGAACCCTATAGACCTCTCTAGCTTGGGTGGTTGTTTTGCTCATTTCAGACCACGTGTCATCCCTTTGAGAATAGGATTCTTTGTTTCATTTGCGTCCAAACAAAGACATGATACTCAAGAGAATGACACATAGTTTTAAATGTGCAAAACATTACGTCTAAGCTAAAGAGGTATATTTAGTTGGTGAACGTGGCTATTTTTTGGTGAATTGCTCTTAGAATATTTTTTTTTCCTGTACCTCAGTTAGATGTTCGAAACAATCTTCAAGATTTTTCTTTTAATTTTTCGAATAACTGTTTCTCTATCGCTTTCGTTTTCGTTTTCTTTCTTTCCCATTCCTTCTCTCTCTTGCTTTCTTTCATTTCATTTCGAAATAGTCGTATTCATTCAGGTCCGAGGCAAAACGACTTCAATTTTATTGTCCAGTTAAATTCAAATAATACATTTATTCTGTCATCTCAAACATGATGTGAAGTCATTATTCCTTATTTAATTTAATATTTTTAAAAAATTTTCTTGTGCACATACACGATAATTTTCCAATGCAACAAGAACCTTGCTGAAAAACTTGGAAAATCGAGCTAAAACTTCTGGAAATACGACATAACAGTCATTGAGTAATTTTTTTTATGGTGTATTTTTTTCCACGTGATTCAGTGTGATGCTTTCAAAAATAAGAAATGCTCCGTTCTCTAAATTTCATGCAAGAAAATTATTTAACTTAAATATAAAACGCACTTTACCAAACTATAATATTATGAATTACTTTCGTGGTAAAGATTGGAGAAAATTCGTAGAAATTCTTTTTCATTTTTTTTTTATTATTTCGTCTTGGGTAACAGAAATTATTCAAATGTCAATTTTATTGTATGTGGTGAATCAGCATTAGCATCCTTTGAAATTCTATTATCCTTGTTTGCATTATTTCTAATCTCTGTTACATTCAAAAACACTTAAAAAATGAAGACAAGATCGAGATAGCCGACTTGAAAATTAAAGTAAAAATATCTTAAGCTGACGAAGAAGGCGTTCGGCATAGCCGGTGGCTCAGAATAGCAAGGTTCAACAGTAGTAGATACGATAAATTTGAATTTTAAAGTAGAACAGTGGAAAGAAACATAAAGGTTTTTTGTGAATTAGCTCGGGTAGTTTTGAAAATCCACCTGCTACGTGTTACTAGTGTCATTTCGCTCATATTTTCACCAATTTATCAACGTAAAATTCGCTCGAAGAAAACAAATATTCTATGATTTTAAGCTTTGAATTGTTTTGTACTCACTCCGTGTCTTTGACTTGAGATCGGAGGGAATCCTCGGCGGCTGAAGAAGTAGTTGTACAGTCAAGAGATCGAAAAGTCGTCGCTAAAACCAAAATAAATATAACCGGCGAAATAATGTCGGCCCATCTCTTGTCGAACATGGCTATAAAACAACTGAAAAACCTCTCCTAAACTTGTACTTTGAGTCTAGTTCGTAGAAAATGAATTTTTTTTAATGCCTCGTTATAGCGTTAAGCATTATTATTTTTCATAGAGGAATAAGCAGTTTTCTTCAGTAGGTCATTATTATTCATTCCTTTGTTGAAGACTGGTTTGTTGTCATAGTTTTCGTTATAACAGCTGGTAAGCTGGTCTCCCCGTCACGTGGTCCGCAAAACATGGCCTCTTCACCAGCCGTTGGTTGCTTTCAAAAACAAATTGATTAATTTCCTCTGTCCTCCCTTTCTTTCCTTTTCTTTTTCTTTCTTTTTCTTTCTTTTTCTTTCTTTTTTTCCCCTTCTGTTTCCAAATTGTTTATTTTCGCCTTCTTTTTCAATATTCCCCTACTTTTTCAAAATGTATTTATTCTCCTATTTCTATTTTCCTCCTTTTTTCCCTGTATGTTTTCTTTCTCGTTTTTGTTTCTCAGGGGCGGATCCAAGATTTTCTTCACGGAGAAGTGCTGCGTTGAAACACGAGAAAAACGCAGAACCAACAAAAAAAATTTTTTTTTTTAAATAATTCAATTCTAATTCAATTTATAAGGAAAAGTCAGTTGATGCAAAGTGAGTGAAACTTCCAATTTTAAGACAACACATATCTCTTTCAATAACAGCTAGTCCGAAAAGAAAAGCATTTGAAGGCGGAAATAAAACATCGCAACCGCAAAACTCAACATCTCTTCTATCCTACCGCCTAATATTTTCGAGGAAAGCGAAAACTTTTTTCTAGAGTTGTAAGTCCCGCAGAGATATCCAAAGCGCGGCTTACTTTGGTCTAAGGAAAGATCCGCCATTTTGGATTCTGTCAAATTCTCTCTCACAATCGTTTGCAACACGAAGTCGCCATCGGTATTTCTTTGAACTTCAGAAATACGAAAAGCGCAGCTTTTACGACAACTATCTAGCTTGTTCCTGCAAGCTTTTACCGCAGCGACTCTTCAAAACAAGCGAAAATATTTTTTTTTCTTGCTCCGTGTCATAGGTGCCACTCAGCTGGGCACTCGGTGCTGCTAAGTTTACTCAGGTTATTTTAGGGTCCCTTTTACAGCCGTAAAAAAAAACCAGAAAAGTCATAGGAAATTAAACCACTTCTCAGGATATATAGGCGCCATCGAGATCAGTCTTGGGAATGTACGCAACAATGAACAACAAATTGTTAGGAATTGTTGCTATTTTTTGCCTTCGTTTATGAAAGCACCTGCGGAATCCGTACTCGACAATTTGCCGCTACGACAATGTAGGTTTTGGTGGACGTAAAGGCAGGATTACATCAAGCAAATTCACTTTTCTGCAACTTTTCTCGCAACGCCGTTGCAACACAAGTTGCATGGAGCATTGCAGCGTATAAACTAGAGTGCAATTTGAAAAATTTATCGAAACAGCAATCGTTACGAAAAGTAAAATTTGTTTCTACTCTTGGCAAGGATTGCGTCTCCGTTGCACCGTGTAAACCCTCTTGCAACTCATGTCGCAATGCCCATGCGAGAGAAGTTGCAGAGAAAATTGCTCCCTGTGATCACGCCTTAAGTCGAGGCTTTTCCATGGCATTCCAAAGGCTTTGAATATATTGCCCCACCCACACCCACCAAACTTGTGGTTTCAATAATTTTCCCCACTTAATTCGATCACACTACTCAAATTCGTATCAGTGGGAAACGATACAGCAAATTTGTATCCGTACTGTACAAAGCCGTACCATACTTTACGGGAAGCCATTTCAATGTTGCCGCATGTACTGCGTACATGCCGTAGGCTTCCCATTCATACGTTAACCATTCTTATGGGAAGTCAATTCAATGTTACGGCATGTCGTACCGTGTACGTGCTGTAAGTCAGTACCGTTTGTTTCCCACTCATACGAAAACCATTCTTATGGGAAGCCATTTCAATGTTACGGCATGTCGTACCGTGTACGTGCTGTAAGTCAGTACCGTATATTTCCCACTCATACGATAACCATTCTTATGGGAAGCCATTTCAATGTTACGGCATGTCGTACCGTGTACGTGCTGTAAGTCAGTACCGTACGTTTCCTACTCATACGTTAACCATTCTCATTGGAAGCCATTTCAATGTTACGGCATGTCGTACCGTGTAAGTGCTGTAAGTCAGTACCGTTTGTTTCCCACTCATACGTTAACCATTCTTATGGGAAGCCATTTCAATGTTACGGCATGTACCGTGTAAGTGAAGTAAGTCAGTACCGTATGTTTCCTACTCATACGTTAACCATTCCTATGGGAAGCCATTTCAATGTTACGGCATGTACCGTGTAAGTGAAGTAAGTCAGTGCCGTATGTTTCCTACTCATACGTTAACCATTCTTATGGGAAGCCATTTCAATGTTACGGCATGTACCGTGTAAGTGAAGTAAGTCAGTGCCGTATGTTTCCTACTCATACGTTAACCATTCTTATGGGAAGCCATTTCAATGTTACGGCATGTACCGTGTAAGTGAAGTAAGTCAGTGCCGTATGTTTCCTACTCATACGTTAACCATTCTTATGGGAAGCCATTTCAATGTTACGGCATGTACCGTGTAAGTGAAGTAAGTCAGTACCGTACGTTTCCTACTCATACGTTAACCATTCTTATGGGAAGCCATTTTAGTGTTACGGCATGTACCGTGTAAGTGAAGTAAGTCAGTGCTGTACATTTTCTCATTCAAACGATAACCATTCTTATGAGAAGCCATTTCAATGTTACGGCATGTCGTTTCGTGTACGTGCTGTAAGTCAGTTCCATGCGTTTGCCACTCATGCCAAAACCGCTCTAAATAACTTTACCTTTTGTTTTTTTTTACCCAGTGCTAGTAAACATTTCTCTTCAATAGGATAACGTAAAATATATTTCTACAGCTTTCAATAAACCCTTTTAGCTTGTGCGTAATTCACATTTCAGATCACATGTCATTTCCTTGAGTATTCTTTTATGGACCCTTTTACTTTGGGTGTAATGTTTTCCCATTTCAGTCCACGTGTCATTCCCTTGAGTGTCTTTTCTTTGTTTAATGGTAGTGCTTTTGAGAAGATACATATTCTTATTGGGTGGGACGTTGGTGTACTGTATTGTAAAGGGGACTTCGTGTCCTATTATACAACACCTGTTCTATGGGCGAATCTTGAAAATAAAAAAAATATGAAAACAGATATGAAGCAAACAAAGAACTATTCTCAAGGGAATGGTCTAAAGTCAGGAAACATCACCCCCAAGCTAAATGGGTCTATACAATATAGAAAATCATTTGTTTAGCTTTAATTCAAAAATTCGACCCTAATTTTTAGCCCTCTTAGCTGTTTTTGGTTTCCTGAGGGAACACAACCATGTTTATAATCTAAACACTCAGCTGGAAGTAGATTCTCTTGCCTGATAAGTGCAACAGAAATGAATAAGAATAACGCCCTCGATCAAGTAGTTCCAACTTTCAGAAACAGTTCATTAATTCTTGTAACAGTTAATATGAAATTTAATTGATTAGGAAGGACGTAGATTCTTCTCTTTGGTTTAAAATAAAGACGAAAAGATTAAAAATAACTGTTGAAAACGAAGTTGAAATAGCAATGAAGAAAAATTAATAAAATATTTTTTAATCAAAAGAAAATGTTAAGCAAAATGATATGAATGGAAAAAAGCAATTTAAGGTCACAGAATGAAGAGAAAATAATATCGCGATAGAAATTAAAATAATTAAAAGATTTCTCTAAAAATATGTAAAACTTCATCACCCCACTAGTTTTGAAACTGAGAAAGTCCTGATCTTCACTATATAAACATAAAAAAGGAAGGAAAAAATCCAACAGGAATAAAAAGCTGAAATTCAAAGAAAAAAATCAGTGATATTGAAAATATTAATAGTATATAATTCTTAAATTGCGCATTTTAACATTTGAAATATGTTCAAATGCGTACTATCAACCAATTGATGAAAATAATGAAATTTCTAAAATCTGATCTAAGCAAAGGTGAGGTTTTTAATACAGATAGTATAAATTAAGGTAGAAAAGGGAAAATATAGCAAGAATGTTTATGTAAATCGGAACTAAATATTGGCTCTTCTGGTCTTGTTCATTAAGAAAAATCCCATCGAACCAAGCTACTAATCGTAACAATATGACAAACTGAGACAATCTGGAGACCTTAAATATCAAACAAAAAACTTTGACTGTGTGGAAATTTTTTGTTAAAATATTTAAGAAAAATGAAAAAAAAAATGAAAAAAAAAATTCAGTACATAAATATCAAAAATAATGGCAATAAGGCTAACATTTATTGTATGTATTCTTTCATCGTGCTGTAGTGAAGATTTCAATACTGTTTACCCGTTTGATCAAGATTTATTCAGTGTTCATTATTGTTATTTTATATATCTCAAAAAGCCTTCAAAATATGGGATAAAAGAGAGGGGTTTTCTTTGATGTTATACAAACACTTATGATAACTGCTTACCAGTAAGAGCAACTTACAGGGACTTAGCACAGCAATAAAAGGCTCCAGAAAAAATCAATTGGTTGATTGTCGGGTACGATAGCTGCGTGGAGTAAAGTGAAAAGGGAAACCTCTTAGCACTAGAACCCATGAGGAAAGAAAAGGAAGGGACTGAATAAGACAGAAGAAAGAAAGGAAAGAAAGCAGAATATTTAAGATAAGGAAGAATATAGAAGAGAAGAGACTGAAAAGAAGAAAAAAGATTGCAAAGAGAAGAGAAGAGAAGTGAAGAGGAGAGAAGAGAAGAGAGAGAAGAGAAGAGAAGAGAAGAGAAGAGAAGAGAAGAGAAGAGAAGAGAAGAGAAGAGAAGAGAAGAGAAGAGAAGAGAAGAGAAGAGAAGAGAAGAGAAGAGAAGAAAAGTGAAGAGAAGAGAAGAGAAGAGAAGTGAAGTGAAGTGAAGAGAAGTGAAGTGTAGTGAAGAGAAGAGAAGAAAAGAAAAGAGAAGAGATTGAAGAGAAGAGAAGGGAAGCAAAGGTACGAAAAGTGAAGAAAAGAAAAGAGAAGTAAATTGAAGAGAAGAGACAAGAAGACAAGAGAACTGTGGTAGAGGGGTAAGAAGATTAAAGGAAAGAAAACGGTAGAAAAAGCCAAGGCGTATAAAATGAACTTGTTTTTTAAATTCCTTTCGTGATGTTCCCATATTATGACGCCATTGACGTTCAGTGGGGTGAGATTTCAGCATCCTGTATCTCTTGCTGGGTGTAGTTTTCTTAATATTAATACCTTTAACATTAAAACAGCAGGAAAACGTCCTCTAAACACGATATTTAGGACTTCCTAATCAGAATAAACTGCAAACGCAAAAATTATATGGTCATTTGTTGTAAAACATTGCTTCTTAAAAGATCGTCCGTATTTCTTACTGAGCGCAGTTAAGATCTTGTCATTTTATTAAGAGCTTTCCCGGCAGAGAGCGAAATAATTTTACAACATTTACAATTCACATGGTAAATTGTTCAAGCCACATTTCTATACGAGCTTTTGTGCAAGCAGCTATCACTTGGTATTTTTGTCGGGATATTTCAAGAAAGGTATGCAGTGTTGAAATTATTTTATTCAATGTCTTCTTAAGTTTTGGCCGCGCGAAAATTGCATGTCGTCGAAAAGTTTTGCATTCGGTGAGGTCCAGTTATTATCAGTCGAAGAAAAGCAACATGCTAACCTCTTGAAACGTGAAGAAAATTACGATTAATTATGTACGGAATTGAGGGTGTAACGCGATGAAATGAAAGCACATGATTTTTAAGGACATTTACCTATAAGTGAGGTAGAAGAAGAGAAATAGGAATGTTCGCATGTGTAGAATCCATTCATCGATTCTCAGTGTAGTTCAAGCTGTATTCATCATCATAGCAATAGAATTTTACCCCCTTGAAAAATGACATCCATTGTTACGTTTTTTAACCTCAATTATATATCCGAAACTAAGAATATACAGCAAGGAATCAATAAATTGGTCGTACCTAGGAAAGTCAACGAGAAAAAGTTTAAATTATCTTAAGCTCGCCGAGGAAATTTCTGATTTCTTTTTTTGAAATTATTTATTTTGAAATATTCCGAAGAAGCATGCACTCATAAGGCAGTTCTCGTTTTTGTTAAAAACACACTTTTGCGCCAATGACACTTCTAATGTCTTTGTAAAAAAGAGCGCTTCCAATACTTGAGAATTTATCTTACTTTCTTTATTATCTTGGCACATGTTCAAATAAGCAATTGCTGCCTCGAACGCGATCGAAACCATGAAAAAAACAAGTCCATCAAATACAAAAGCTCGCTTCTTGTCTTTTCCCACGCAATGTCAAATCTCAACAAAATGGCGCAGCTTTCTAGTTCACAGCAGATAATTATGACTTCAATAAAGTTTATTTCTTATTTTTCTTATTTTCTTTTTGCACAAAATTATCGGAAGAATAATTCTTTTGATTGCCTAAAAATAACATTCCTGTACGTAATACTTTTTCCTAGGCTGCTAGATGAAAGTTAAATCAAATCATTCAAAAAATTTCCCACCATTTTATAATTCGATTTTTCTCGTACTCATTGCAACGCTGGAGGACAGCTTTTTTAAAAACCTTAATGAAGATTATTAACATTAACGGTCGCAAATTAAGGTTCATTAGACGGAAAGTCAACCACTTTAAAATAAACTGTCCTTGAAGTGGACAAGTTTTTCTACAACCTACCAAAATGCCGTCAAAATTAAGCATGGCGTGAATTGACTAGCAACAAAACACCTAGAATTCAATAAAATGCTTTAGGCTTGCTTTGGAAAGGAAGGAAAAAGTACGTCTCAGTTTTCCATTACTCTTAGCTAATATTTAGGAAATCTCAAATGAATTTATAGCATCAGTGCTACGCAAACATCGTTTGTTGATGCCAAGAAAGCGCGCGTTTCTAGTCACGATATTGTTTTCGCGGGATTTTTTTCTATAATCATGTTGATTAAAATAATTAGTCTAAATTGAGCTTCCTAAGTTTGTTTGATTCTTAGTATTAGAGCTCCGAGCGCTAGTCTTAACGTTACAACAAACGGCTAAGATATGCGTTTTTGGTGGATGACGCAACTCAATCATGTTCCATTGGCGTCAGTACAGGAAGGTCCCGGAAGCCAACGAAATTGGGGGAAAAAATCTATATTTTCTCTGTATTGTCGGACGTTCAGCATCACAATAGTTTAAAGTCGCCTTTTATTCTTTTCAAAAGGTTTTAAAAGCATAAAAGATTCAAAATCTTTAAAAAATCTAACTGTAAACTATAAATTATGACATGATTATTTGCAGGAGTTAAGAAGGGTTTTTTTGATAATATTTGTAAACTAGTGTCGAAACATGCTCTTGGCAGAATTAGAATTATGCCATTACTTTTAATGAGGTTGATAGTAAAAATAAAGGATATATCTCTAATAGTGTTTAGGAGCCTTTAATTAATTTTCCGACTCATTCTTTCGTTCGGGCAAGTAAGAAACGTTTTGAAGTCTATTGCCGTTTGTTGAGCCAACCCAATTAAGATGTTGTCATTAAGAGCTGTTTGTTCTAACAGCCTATGTAGCGTTTGAGGATTTTACTGACAGTCAATTTATCAAAAAAATGTCATTATTTTCGTTCCAAAATGGACACAAATGACGAAGCACTTCAAAAAGGAGTTTAATTTGAAAGAAACACGGTATTAGGTCGAAAGGCTGTCAAAAGTCCGCAGTCATTGGAAACTGAATAGATGCTTTTTAAAAGACTTTTAGGGGCAATCATTGCTGTGGGGTAATTAGTCTAAACTACTTCGCAGCGGAAACCGTGGAAGTGAGCGAATTTGTTATGATGTCAACGAGTGATCCCATAGCCGATGATTATTTAAGAGAGGCAACTTTCTCTGCGATCTCCACATTCTGGCAGCAGACGTCAAGGCGAAAGGACCAAATACAACAAATTAAGGTAATATTATTATCATCGATCCTATACCATTTTGACTCCATTTGGCCATCTTTTTTAGAAGGCCTCCTGCAGATATCGTCCATTTTTTAATGAAATTTTTTTTCTGTGAAATATCTTCTTCCTGAATATCCTGTAGTTTTCACTCCTTTCACTTCAAAAAACCTTTTTCATGGTTAGCCTCTTTTGTAAAGTCTCCTACGGTTTCAATGCTTTCTTATAAAGGTTTTTTTCATCCTGAATAATTATTTTACGGAAGCCTCCTATACCTTTCAGTCATTTTCCGTGACTTTTTTTAGCTGTAAAGGCTTTTTTCTTGATAATCTCCTACAATTTTGCAACATTCTTTTCCAATGGCCAAACATTTTCTAATGATTTTCCTGAAATTCTCACAGTTCCTCAGTCTTTTTCCCGAGTGACATTTTTATCCATCTTCACCTTTCAAAATTTCCAAATCTCCTTAACTTGCTTGCTCCTAAACTTTTTTTTTAACACAGTTAAGAATCCTTGTCTGAATTTTTGGACCGGTACTTGTGGCTTGCAAACAAATAAAATTAAATAATTCACTAATTAAAAAGTAAAAAAAAAAACTTATTTCACGTATTTCTCAATAATTTAGTAGAATTCTTTTAAATCGTTATTCACTTGCCTGCTTTCCATATCAAGTGCCTGCCTTTAGAAAATGCCATAGTAATTTTACTGCTTTATTCATCTTGGCCATAATTGAACATTTGCTTCCCGCCACTTTCCTGGCTGTTAATACCAAGGCTGCCTTGAACACTTGTCGAGAAATATATAAAAAAATTCTCTTATTTTTTTTAACATTTCATCTTTTTTCTATTAGATAAAGTTTGTGTTTTTACTTAATGGAGTAGTATAGTAAAACGCCACCACCACCACCAGTCTTGACGACGGTGGTCGCCCCAAAATTAGGGCGAAGCCCGAAATTACCTGGGCATGTGTTCCTAAATGGTATAATTTCTCTGTCACCGTTCTTGTCCATTTAAACATCTTTCTTATTATCCATTTGGCATCCGACGTCCGAAAATAAATGTTTGCGATCAATCAACTGCTATTGAGCCGTTTTAAATCTGACATTTGAAACCTCAAGTTCACCTGTGCCAAATTATGAGGTATTTCCAGCGATTACCGATAATTGGTCATTTCGCTTGGTAATTTTAAGTTAAGTATAATATAATAAGGAAAAACGCGACATCGGCACCTTAAAATGCCGGACATTTGATCATGGCGACTAGAATTTCATGTGTTGGTCCATTATTAATAAAATATCGCTCGCTAAAAGTTATTATAGAATAACTAGATGTTAATCAAGAGATGTGTGAATTGTTGGTAAGAAAAGATAAAAAAGCCATCTGGTTATAAAAGTGGTCTACACTCAAAAGACAAGAAATATAAAAGAATAAATGTATATTGATGATTTTGTTCAGGAACTAAATTAAGATTGGGATGGGTTTGAAGAGAGGCACTTTTGAAGTCTTTTGTTTTAAAAAGAAACAAAAAAATCTTATTAAAAAATAAGAATTTTCAAAATAACAAAATGGCTCTTTCTTTAAATCATAGAAAAATAGACAGCGATTGAAAATATATTCTTAAGTGTTTCCGATCTATGCGGACTTGACTATCGCGAGAGTGCTACTTACTTTGTTCACGATCAGCAAGCAGAAGTAGTAGCTTGTGTTCTCATTGACGATATCCTGAGAAAAGTGTTCGTTATATTTCTTTGGTTATTGAAACAGCCCATTTTACTTGTATCTTGCTTTTAAGACCAGTATTAACAGCTTGACGTTTTTAATAATCATTTATGTTTGGACATCAAAAGCACCTATCAAGTCAGAAACGACAAAGTGGCTCAGGCGAACTGGTTAGAATAACAAAAAAATTACTATTACTTTTTAAAGTTTAAGAAAAAAACTTTGCAAAAATGCCTTTTGTATTACGTTTTTTATATCCATCCACTTAGAAAAAATTAAGATAGGGCGTGACTGACGGTTGAAGTACTTGTGTGGGTAACTCTTAGATTGAGATTTTCGGGCATAGTTTGTGTTTGAGACAAAAGATGTTGCTAGTGAAACCCAAAGGTGTATTAGTCGTTACAAAATTCTAAAGCCCCTCTTAATGGAGGACGGGGGCTGTTGAGGGTGGAATGAGGTTGTTGTATCAGTGCGTTGAGCCTGAGATTTGAATTAAAACCCGAAGAACATCTTACAATTAGTAAGCAATTGTTTGTCTTTTTTGCCTAAACCTACCATCTATAATTTACGATGCCTGAAATCATTGAATATTCTTGTCATTATGGTCACTACACGAGGGATGTGTCATTCTGCCATGTCTGGTTGTAATCAATTTGAAATAAGTTAATATTGTCATAAATGGAGCAATTGCAGAGGCTTTTTTTAAGGCAAAATCATCGTGATGATAGTGTTTGACAGGAACACCTTTTCTTTACTTCAATCTGTCAGTGTCCTACGAGTTTTCTTTCCTTAATTGTTCTTCTTCGAAATCAATTAAAATTATGAACTAGAACACGAGAGTTCGAAAGTGGAACTATAAGTCGAAAATGTTTATATGCATTAAGCATGCACGTTTGACTTTCTTTCTTTGTTTCTTAAGTTTCTTTCCTTCTCTCTCTCTCTCTCTCTCTCTCTCTCTCTCTCTCTCTCTCTCTCTCTCTCTCTCTCTCTCTCTCTCTCTCTCTCTCTCTCTCTCTCTCTCTCTCTCTCTCTCTCCTCTCTCTCTCTCTCTCTCTCTCTCTCTCTCTCTCTCTCTCTCTCTCTCTCTCTCTCTCTCTCTCTCTCTCTCTCTCTCTCTCTCATTTTGACCATTTCGGCTGACCATACATTACGCTACAGCAATTAATATTTTCCCTAACACTCCCAGATTGAAATATGACCATATCTCCGAGTTTAAATGTCGGGAAATTTGAAAAGGGATATTACCAAATTTATAATCTCATTAAAGGCCAAACCACTAGTGTTTGATATATCACACAACTTGCCTTCACTTTAATTAATTAAAACTAATGAATTATCTTGGCGCTTGTTCAATTAATTTTGTCTGGCTAAGAAAGAAAATGAATCGTAATTATTTCCCAAAACTGACAGAATCGATCCCTTCAAAAATTGTCAGAGAAATGTTTGGCAGTCATTTTTTTTTTTTTTTTTTTTTTGCGTTAAATTTTACATGTTACATTTTATCAAAAAAATAAATAAATAAATAAATGAATAAAAGAGTAAAACGCACACGAGCACACATAAGCCAGATCAATAGAAATATCGAGAGGAAATTGAATTATGGTAGTATTTTTGTACAGAATTGATCGCAGTTGGCAAGGCTTGGTAGTGGCACCAGGTGCATAGAGTTGAGCTTGCTTTCGATTTATCCAATGCAAGCATCAATGGAAGTCAACCTCATTATCACAACAAGTGCTTCCTGTGTAATACTTTTGAAACGCCATGTTCTCAATGTTTTTATAATTAGAAGCAAAAATAGAAAAACTAACAAAATATTTGACATCAACAATCGTGTTTACGTGGCTACATTTGAACTATTTTTGACTTTCGTTCTTTTTCTCAATTATTTTATTGATCTCCCGGGCCCCTCATCAATCTTTTAGTAAGTTATAGAATTTCATACAGAAAACATATAAGCAAACGTGATATTCACTAGATTAGCTTTAGGTGTACTATATGTTATTTTTCCTTATTTGCACGACACATTTGCACCGAGAAAAGATGGGTGAATCTGATTTTTCGTCCATTGTTAAAAATATGATAAAAATAGAATACACATGTAAACGGTACCTAAGAGTGGAGCTAAAATTAGACCAAAAATTCCCTTTTTTAGCTGAAAGTTTTTTTAATAGGTAGATGAAAGTTACGCCTTTGAAATAAGTGACATCATAATTTTCTCCAAATAAATAATTACGAAATTCAAATATTATGATCCTGAGCTAAAAATATTTAGATTTCCAATGGAGATTGAGTAATTATCAAGAGAGTATAAATAAGAGAGGGGAACGTCTTAATACTGCACGCGCCATGTGAATTCCCGGTAAAGGGCTATACTTAGCATCAAAAGTCGTTTGGTTTTTAACTTTTTGATGGCGTGGACGTGTGCGTGCGCGCTCAACAATAACATACTTTTCGTCGATTTTTCTCACTTTTTTTCGACAAAATCTATTAGATAAAGCAAAAGATCAGGATTGGCTATGTTCTGTTCTCTGATAAAACACGACTGAGGCTGTTGAACACTCAAAAAGACGCAAAATTTATGTTTCCCCCGAAAAATCTTGACATGTTTTCGCTACTTCCAGGTTTGGATGAAGCACACAATTTTTGACGCAAAGGAGTAGGGTATGGCGAAAATTGTTTATACGCGGATGCTAAAAATAGCCCAACCGGGATTTCACATGGTGCGCGCGGAATTAAGAAGTTTCCCTCTCTTATTTATGCTCTACTAGTAATTATCTAGTAACGCCATGAAAAGCAAACATATTTTTCTACAGTGTGTTCCTGTTCAATGCTGTTGTACTTGCCCTCCCGCAAAGAAAATATATTGGGAGTGAATTAGAAAAGTGGATTAATGCTGGTAATGTTTTCATTCTAAACACAATGTTTTCATTGAAAACACACAAGCTAGATGGCATCTATATTAGTATTATATCATAAACAAAGGTTTCTACATCTAGAGCATCACTGCTTAACTTTAGGAGCAAATTTTTCAGTCGAGGACAAACAAAATTCATATAGAATTTTTTTTTTCTCTCTTTCTTTATTTCTTTCTTTCTTTTTTTTTTTTTTTCTTTTTTTTTTTTTTTTTCCTCCTATCCTTTTTTCTTTCGTTCTATATTTTTATCTTCCTTTCTCTCTTTTCCTCTCTCTTTCTTTATTTCTATAAAAAAATAAAATCTACTCCACTTTCTTGAAATTTGATTGGCGCATATTATTTTCCAGTGTTTTTTTTTTCTTTTCTTTTTGTATCAGCGATGCAGCACTTAGCTAGGAGTGCAACTCGTGTATGTGCATAATTATAGTTTGGCGGATTGACCATTTAAGAGCGACTTCTTCGAACCTGTTCCAGAATAAATGCGACATTTCGAATATTCACCATATACAAATATTAAATTGATGTCAACTTACAAATAATTAACTGATCTGAACATTTAAAAGACATTGTAATTTTGAATTCCATTCTGCAAGCAATCAGCCCTCTCGGAAGCTCTTAGTACTGTTGGCGATTGCTACTCCATTTTGTATCCGATGATAGTTCTCAAGTTCTCATGCGAACTTTAAGGCTAATAATACTTAATGGCTAGTAATTCATATGGCTGCCCTGAGGCATCATGTACACTTAAAGTAACAATTATTAAGCTATAAAAGTCCTATTCCACTTAGGAAGTGTAATAAAAACTATATTGATAAGAGGAAGTGGTGAACCTTCGAATTATACTTTAATATTTGAGGCTTCAAGTTACTTTCAAAGAATTATTCAAATTTGAGCCTTGCAGCCTCAACTGAATGCGTTGTGTTTGACCAGCGAATCGATGTATGGAAAGTGGTGACTAGGTCCCTTTTTGATCTTATTATCTTTACTGGGAAAAATTGTAGCGACCCTGTGGCGCATAGGATTGTGGGAATGAAGTTTTGAATTTCGACATTTTTTTGACATTGAAAACCCATCGTAGCCGACTGCGTTGATGCATATGTAATAAAAGAAATACAAAATGACAACAATCGGATAAAACCATATAGAAAGAAAATAGATAACAAAATATTTCATTAATATGTATTTGAGTGCAAGATGCGTACGATCTCACCACGCGAGATGGCGAAGCCATTTTGAGCTCGATCCCACAATCCATTGGGACACCAGCTGGCATTTACGACATCCTAGTCAAACCATTTGAGCAGCGGCTGCTACCATTACAACTTAAGTGCTTGTGCTCCATTCGCAGCGATATCAGGGCCGTAGCAAGGCCAATAATATTGGGGGGCCCTAGGCCAGAAGTATTTGGGTGCTATATATTCTAAAATGCCCTATATGTATTAGTAACAGACCCCCAGGCCCCTACCCCTTGCTACGGCGCTGATATGAATGAACCATTTCTTTGGTCCTGCTTCGCTTCTAGTGATGCTATTATGTCCATTTATATCTTTATGTAGAAAGGTTTAAGTTTTTAATTAATTTTTTTTTTCGCGAAAGGAGTTTGAGAAAATCAATTAAAAAAAGGTAATGTTATACAATCTCTTGTGCAAAATCATCAGATACCAGTGTTAGTATTATTTCCCTTAAATTCTACTTAATTTTCCTTCTCTTTTCTTTTCTTTTCTCTGACTTTTTCCTTTCATTTCTTTTCTTTTCTTTTTCCTTCTTTTTTTCCCCCCTCATCGCTTGCATGTCATTTTCTTGTTTGGATTGTTCTGGCAAAGCCATGTACCATTGGCTAGGACACGATATTCTTAAATCAATGCACTTTAGAACGTGTTAATAGAAAAACACTATTCTCCTGCCACTTGCCTCCAGAACAGTTTAATTGCTGCGAAAAATAAGACTGATGAATTGGCGAAAAAGTCTGTGTAAAGGAAGACTTTGCGACTGTGTTATTGATAAGGAACTAGATCTTCATATCATAATCAATCAGATTCCTTCTAAATAAGCGAAAACAAAAACAAAAAATGAACAACTAAAGCAAAAACAAAATTAAAAAGGCCGGACTTTCTACAGATAAACAAAGAAGAATTTCACGCCTGTTTATTTAAAACTTCCTCGTTTGCACGAGATATGCTTATATATTTTTCTTCCGCTGTTAAGAAATATCCTTTAATGAAGTGACTTTGTTTTCGTTTCATAAGCAGTTTTTTTTTTCTTCAAGGTCTTTACCGCGTTAGTAATAAAACATGAACGATAAAAATCTTAAATAAAACGTGACTAAAATTTCAAAACTTCGAGCGGTACCTCTTGAAGCAATAACTTAATAACACCAGCGTTTGACAAGTGTTCAAATAGTTGTCGGTTGCCTGGAGCACCTCCTGAGTTCGTTGGTTTAATTTAACACCTTAAAACTCTCTCATTCTCTCAAAAAATTAATTAAGCACGAGATTCGACTTCAGTTTTTGAACAATTTAGAAACAATTGCTTCGATGCCCAGAGTTCATTTTACTAAGTTCGATCGCCTGAAATTTATGGGGAGACCTCGATGATTAGTTTTTTTTAGGGTTTTGATTAAGCTGCAACTAGTTTTCTTTTCTGAAATTTCTTTTTGTTTATCCGTTAAGAAAGAAAGAAAGAAAGAAAGAAAGAAAGAAAAGAGAGAGAGAGAGAGAGAGAGAGAGAGAGAGAGAGAGAAAGAATAGTGGTATATTTTAGAAATGTAGTTTAGTATGTAAGAGTGAATCTTGCGTTTCTCCAAGCTCTTGGAAAGTGCATTTTTAACTGGCCGTCGAACCATAGGTAGCCCAGTACGTTTATAACTAATAAACGATAAAATGCAAGGCAACAATTTCTGAATGTTAAATAGCAAGCTTAATATTGTCCGAAACTGTTTGATAACCTGGATTTGAAATAATACGTTTACCAGGAAAACTCATCCATAAAATCCACTAAACCAGTAAAAATATCAACTGACCGCCGAACCACAGGTAGCCCAGTACGTTTACTAACAAACGTTAAAATAATAAACAACTTCTGAATGTTAAATAACAAGCTTAATTTTGTCTGAAACTGTTTATCAACCTGGTTGATTCTAAGAGACCGTCAGTATTATTTTTTCAAAGGACAAAAGCTGTTTTACAGGGTTCAGTATATTGTTTTCTTTAACGGAATAAGAAGCTCAGCATTTTTGTTTTGAGAAGGATCTTGTTGATCAACACGTCTAGCTCGTAGTTCCGCTCGTTACGCGGGACTTGTACTATTGTTATCATTGTGTATTCAAGGTGGGAAGACTTAAAGATTTATCTTGATCAGTTACTCTCTACAAAACCCATATCGGTCACTTTTACCAATGACAGACTCACTTATTCTTTACCTCATAGGCTATCATCAATCTTTTAAATGTGCAGTTTTCGTAATTATTAGTTTAGCGGGAGTAACCTTGCCTGCGGCGATCATCAAACTCATTCAGTCGCAACTGCCAATATGCTTCTGTCAAAGATCGATCTATTTATTAAAAAATTTGAACAGCGAATTACATTCAAATTAAAAGTTCTAGATCCAATTTCCTTGTGTTTATTGGTAGACATGTGGAGAATGATTGAGAATCCGTTGAAATAATAATGTGAATAGAACCTTGATGAATTTTTATTGGATATGTTATCTATATATTCGCTTCGAAAATGAAATTTAGAGAGGAGTTGGGTTGTAGAATATACAGAGAAAGAAAGAAAGAAAGAAAGAATGAATGAATGAATGAAGGAAAGAAAGAAAGAATGAATGAATGAATGAATGAATGAATGTATGAATGAATGAATGAATGAATGAATGAATGAATGAATGAATGAATGAAAGAAAGAAAGAAAGAAAGAAAGAAAGAAAGAAAGAAAGAAAGAAAGAAAGAAAGAAAGAATGAATGAATGAATGAATGAATGAGTGAATGAATGAATGAAAGAAAGAATGAAAGAAAGACAGAAAGAATTGAGAACGAATTGAGAAAGAAATTTTAAACGAATATTGTTATCAAGAAATTAAGATAGAAAGAAAGAAAACAGAACCAAAGAACGAATATAATAAATAAAATAGAATAATGATTTTTTGACGGAAAGCTACGGAATGCCTTACTTCAATAGTTTCCAGATGCTGTCTATTTATTTAATATCAATCATTTCGGAAGTCGCGCCAAAGTAATAACGGTAAAATAACTTAGTGAACAGTCTGTGACCTACTCCTTACTTAATAACACAATATATAACTCATTCAGTCACACTACCTGCCAGTCTTTATCGGGTCTCTTTGACCCTACATGATTTTTTTTCAAATCGAAAGACCTGATGGTTATTTAAGTGATTAAAGAAGTTCATAAACTGTAAAGCTCTGTGTCAGCCGTTTCATGCAGCCATGCATTCTTGCCTATTTCGTCATATTGCATTGCTCTTGGGGGAGACATTTTAATAATATGTGTCATGCTTATTAGGATATAATAAGACCTCCGGTCAATTGGTCACTCAAATAGTAGGATATTTAAAGTGGGTAGCAGAGGATCTTTTATCACTTTGTAAGATTCACGATCAACGCAGTAGAGCAGCTTAAAGATAACTCGACGAGATAAGAAGAACGGTGAGAAACGGTAAGAAGTTTTCACACTCGAGAAAGTTAGAAATTATCTTTTTGTTGATATTTTTTTAGGATGAAGGAACATTTGAGGTCTCACTAGATTCAATTCATCGTATTTTTATAGATATTTAAAGAAAAAATGCATTATTTCAGTAACCTTTGAAGTTGACGGTTCTTATGTATGATGTGTAGCTTTATTAATCAATCCATTGATTCAATATATCAGCCAAGGAAGGCGACAAATTTGGAATATGAAAGAAAATGAAAAACAAAAAATAAAAAATATCTTTATGCTAGCCAAGTCGTCGAAGCTTCAAAACCTGGAATTTCCATTTCAAAAAAGAAAGAAAGAAAGAAAGAAATCGTCCATGTTTTGTAGTATGATATATCGTCTTATAGATAACTTAGTGTATCGAATTTATATGATCAGTGGAAATGGCATGGTTTGTGCCAATCTTGTTTGCAAATATTTTAACTATGGAAAAAATTGGCTCTATATCGAGTGGAGATATTATGCCACATTCTTTAAGCCAGATACCAGGGCTGTTTTGTGTTCTGAAAATACAATATTTCTCTGTTTTTTGAGTAACTGAACATCTAATAGAAAACTGGAAATAAAATGAAGTAAAAATGGAAAGATTTTCAAATCATAGAAATTGTGAAGTAAAGGAACTGACCTTGTGAAAGTGCATTAACGAGACATAGCATAGGAGTGGTCGTACGTCCTGACATAAATAAGACGTCCACTGGTCAGGTGCACTATCAAGGATAAAATATAGGTCTTTGGTCTTTGCTTCCTTCCTAAGAATGCTAGGAAATGAGAAACGTATAATTCATTTGACGAAAAAAAAAAAAAAATTTATTCAATAACTAAGCAAATTCGTGTTTCTTCTCAAATTCCTAAAATTTTTGTAAAAATATATATCTTTAGTATTTGTTTTGCGCTTTGATACTCTTAGTTCGTGTTCATCTCTAGACAATCACATGTTTATCGAGTCAATAAAGAAAATCCTCAATACGACCAAATAGAATGCTTAAAATCTAAGCTCAATATCTGGAATATCTGCCGATTGAGACCCAATATCAGATTGGAATATTCCCAACCTCTCACCTAACAATTTACATGAGAAGGATAGAGAAAGAGCCGAAAAGGACAACCAAAGGACATGCCGCGCTACTTAACACTTATTTTATATGTTACGTTATTTTTAAACATGGTGAGTTCGAGTTCCTTTTTTCCAAAACAAAATAACATCCGTTGGAGTACCGGCGATGTACGTCAGTAGAATGTCACTTTAAACTCAATAACTTTTTTTGTGTTCCAAATTAGACAATTTTGAATAAATATTCGAAAACTACATTTATTTAGCTTTCAGGAAATGTATACTTTTATGGCAAAATGTTTTAAAGCCCGTGCGAAATTTGAGGTAGCGCGTATAGGGGTCCTTAACACATCCTGATACCTTAACCTATTCAAAGGAAGATGGTAGCTTTTTTTTTGGTCGAATTGAAAAAATGAAATGTGACGCGTTTTTACTGAAGTGTTGCAGGTGTTTTGCCCAGGACTTTGAGGGTGATTCGACGTGTTAGGTTTTGTGGAGGGAGGAAAAATGAAGAATCCGGAGAAAAACCGTGGAAAAATGATGAAAAAAGCAATATGATAGAAAACATATGCCTATTTCAAAAAAAGGTTGTCCAAGGCAAAGGCGATAGGTGATAGGAAATAGTTGTTCATTCCAATATCAAAGAATAGCTGGAATACTGATGTTGTCGTCAAGAACACGGACGTTAGTGCTGAGATATCCACTGTTGCTTGCAGTCGACGAAAACATTTTAAAGGCCTCGATGATTCGTGTTTAGATGTATGTCCAAAATTCTCCCTTTTCGTCTTGGAATGACCTATCTTCTATGGCTTCGAAAACCTTTTTTTTGAAATAGGTGTCTTCACGTGAAACTTTAAAGCTTAAATGTGACCCAAATTTTCTCATCACCTGAAGCAAGGAGAGTTGTTAGATAAAATTGAATTCTACAGAAAAAATGTTTTTGTGCACGCCTTTCATTTAAGACGTCCCGGAAGACTTTTTCATCGATGTGACGTCATAGGTAATAGCTCTATATCTAGTGATGTCATATGACGTCATGACATCTCATTATATTCTTGAAAGATTGATTGAAAATCTAACCTTTGGTTTTGCTCTTTTTCAGATCAGTTCAAATTGAACCGAACAAAAAAAAAAAAAATGGCGAGTAAGTTACTGCTATGTATGGCTCTGCTGGTGGTGGTGTTTGTGCTGTCTGTAGAAAGTCGACAAAAAGCTGGTAGGTATTGTGTTGCCTCAAGCAGCTGATCTCAGAAAAAATATTAGCCAATCAGAATCGAAAACATTTACAAAACTGAGGTGTCATCCCTATATAGTAGTCCGGCGACTTGGGAGATGTTTTTATTTTTTTATTTTGTTTTCCCGCTCAATAATGAATATCATAGTAAATGTAAACAAAGCATCTAAAACCTCTCATGAAATTCTAGATTGATCTCAGATAAAAACTTTTATAAGCCAATTTTTGCCGGCTTCATGACATTTCGATCAGTTTTGCAGCTGGAATGACCAATGAATAAATTTAAAAAAAATTAATAAATATATAGTCAACCTTGCATGTTTTACGAGAGAGGCACTGACTTCTAATAGCTAGTGGCTAACAAACCTGTGGCCCTCGTTATATTATAAACCAATGAAGGTTCCAATCTAATTGAGTCAACTGACTTGTAATTATTTTCTTTGCATAAACTTTATCGATATTGAAAATATATTACCATCACACTTTGTAAATATAGAAAACCTGCCGGCCAGGATGCTGTTTGTTGTACGTTATTAGAACCTTACTTAATAAAGAAAGATAGGAGATTATTTGATTAAGACGGTTTAAGCAACAATGTTTATTTCTTTCTTTTTGAAGGAGTAGTACAAGCCGATGGGTATCGCCCAAGACCAGGAAAGAAACGTAAGACAGAGGAATAATATTTTATTAATAGTCGTCCTCATAATCATGATTGTGTACAGAAATCGCAAACGTGAAGGTCTAAAGGACTTTGGGTAACCCTAAAATTTCAAGAACTCTGATTGGAATATTTGTGGCGATAATTAATTGAAAAACCCCTTTAGTAATCACGAGAGCCCTTGCAATAATGGATAACACTTGCCTTGATGGCCGATAAAATGGCGTGCAGCTGTAAAGGAATAAAAAACTCAGGCCCTTTTTTGGGAGTAAATTTTAAAAAAATATTTCGTCGAGCACTCGCAGTAAGAATGACAGGTCTCTGGGCTGGGGTCGAGAGTGAAGATATATAACACATATTTTGATAAGCATTTGTGATAGAACTAGTTTCCTTATATTTTCTTCGTCGCTGAAGAGATATTTGAAAAAAAATAATTTGAATTCTTTTCCACATGTTTTGATTCAATTATTTTCGTTTTCATTCCTTTATTTGATAGAATACGATGGACCAGAAGGTGACTATGGTGAGTAAACCATAAACAAAACAAAACAAACAAATAAACAAATAAATAAATAAACAAATAGAAACGATGAACAAAATAAAACAATAGAAAAAGCAAGAAAACAAACCAAAAAACAAACATATGAACTGAAAATTGAGATATTTTAGACAAAACAAACACAAGAAAACACTGAAGTTATTATATTTAAAAAGGACAACAAAAAATAAATAAACACAGCCAAAACAACAAAAACAACAAACAAACCAAAAATACAATTGAGATATTTCTTGATTAATTTCTGCAATAAAATTCTTATTATTCTCTTCTACTTGAAAAAAAGAAATGATTCGATAATAATGTTAAAACAATTTTTTTTTAAATAGAAGATTTACCACCCGGCCCTCTTCCCCGACCCGGCAGAAAACGGTAAGTCTCACTTTCATCACGGACTCGAAAATATCGATTTATTTTTAAGATCTAGATATTTTTCATATTTTTAAAAGAGTCTCGTATCAACAAACGAAGCGCACGCAATCCTATATTCACCTGTAGTTCATTATAGATAAATATTCCGAAGTTCTCGAGCAATCAGCGCACGTACGTGATATCCTATATGAATCACCTGCGTAATGATACAAAACTTAATAGACCAAAACTTTCCTAAAATACCGAATTTCAAAAGCAGGAAGGAAAAGTTGTTTTTTTTAATTCTCATTTTTTTTTAAAGTCGCCTATCCCTTTAAATCAGTTGTCGATAGTTACGTTGTTTTTATCAATGATTTATTATATTAATGAAAAGAGAACGTCCTGCTTTCAAAAATCCGGCCTTTTCTCTTCGTCCTTAGTTTTCTAATCCTGTATTCATTGTATTCCTTTCTTCCTGTTTTAGCTTTTTTGAAGAGAATTACTGAATATTGGACGCACAGGGAAGTCCTTAGTTTTCTAATCCTGTATTCATTGTATTTTTGTCTTCCTGTTTTAGCTTTTTTGAAGAGAATTACTGAATAATGGACGCACAGAGAAGACGAAAAGTTAGCAGAAAGAAATCCTCTGTTCCAACTTGTTTCCTTCTGTCTTTCGATCATTTTCATAGCCAAGTAATGTTAAAATCAACAGGCAAACACTTAAATGCTTTAACATCAACTTGCTAGACTTTAATTCCCACATATAAAACAGAAATATCTAACTCCTTAGACAATAAAGAGAACAGTTTGAAACCACTGATTGTTGCTGTGTTCGACATAAATATATAGCTATCTCAAAAACAAGGTTGAAGGCCCGGGGGGGGAGGGGGTAGTCCGATCTGAAAGGGGCAGGGATACTCATCGTACCTTTAGGGGTTAATTTTCGTTATTTAGTACCTTTTAGGGTGTTCAAACGATTCGTCATTTCGTACCATTTAGCGATTGTTATGACTACGAAAAGAGAAATTCTTATAATTAGGAATCATTCTCAAATTTCCGACGAGCATCCCCTATCCGCTTTTTATGGTAGTTCCCCCCCCCCCCGGGGGTTGAAGGGGTAATCGGCGATCGTCTCTAAGGATACCTCTACTATAACCCGAAACAGAAATGAGTGGGCACCTAAGCTAAGGCGTCGTATGGACTTCGGACCTGACGGCAATTAAGGCCGATCCATCCTTCATTTAGGGATTGAAAAGCAGTCAATGTTCTAGTCGAGGCATCAGGGGAGAGACTAACGGGCCCCTAGATCATATCTACAGCTAATCCCTTACACCAACTACCATGTACGTAGATTTAAAGTGGAAAATAATCTAGTCTATCTGGTGTATTCTCTACTTTCACATTGCCCATAATACATTGGCATTTGGGGGGTAACCTGTCAAAAACTGTGATCATAAACGTTGTTCAAACGAATGTACAATATACCTACTTTTATCTGTAAAATACAGATTAACAGTTCATTCTGAGTTATTTCACTTTTTTCTGCAAAATCTATTAGATAAAGCAAAAAGATCAGGATTGGCTTTGTTCTGTTCTCTGATAAAACACGACTGAGGCTGTTGAACACTCAAAAAGACGCGAAATATATGTTTTCCCAAAAATTCTTTACATGCTTTCGCTACTTCCAGGTTTAGATGAAGCACAAAATAATAATATACTACTACAACTGCTACTACTACTACTACTACTACTACTACTACTACTACTACTACTACTACTACTACTACTACTACTACTACTACTACTACTACTACTACTACTACTACTACTACTACTACTACTACTACTGCTGCTACTACTACTACTACTACTGCTACTGCTACTACTTCTACTACTACTACTACTACTACTACTACTACTACTGCTACTGCTACTGCTACTACTGCTACTACTACTACTACTACTACTACTACTACTACTACTATACTACTATTACTACTACTACTACTACTGCTGCTACTACTACTACTACTGCTACTACTACTACTACTACTACTACTACTACTACTTCTACTACTACTACTACTACTACTATTAATACTAATAATAATAATAATAATAACAATAATAATAATAATAATATTATTGACATTTCTATTAAAATATTTATCCATTTCTAACAATATTTCATGTTCTTATGGAAAAAATAGGCTGAGCGAAATTCTACCAACGACGTCTTTAAAAATTAACGACATTACGCTCAAAAAATCTTTATAGAATTTCTTTTCGTTGCACGCATTCTTAGATTGGGAGTGTATCGCTTTTCTCTAAAAGACAAAAGACGTGGTCATATGAAAAGGTTTTTTTTCCATTCTGGTACATTCTAGACATTTCTTTCTCATTCTTTTCATGCTTTTCCATTTGTGGGCAACGACTGCTCTTAATTAGTACTTAACCGAAAAAAATCAATCTATCTGCTTCGTTAATGCAGACCTTTTAGACCATTTGTGGCAAATTAATGCAACTAAGAATGACTTTGTACAAAAAAAAAAAAAAAAATTAGAACAATATACGACCTAGATTCCACTATAGCCTAATGTAAGAGCGAACAACTGACAATTGAAAGGACAGAAAGTCTAGCTTTCGTGGATCCCAGGAACATATATGACAGTAGTTACTTAGTGTCCTCCTTTAATTTCTCTTCACAGTTCTAACTTTTGATAACAATAACGTATTTGGTAATCAAACTGTCCGCTAGCTGCGAGACTCTCAATTCCAGCTGGATTTCAAATTAGAAGACGTATCTCGTATTCCATTTAAACGACTACGTGTTAAGGCATTACTGTACGTTGATTACTACTTTACATCGAGTCCATGCTGGGTTTATAAATAACAGCTCATCACGACCTCTCTAAATTAACTAGCTAGGAAGCAGAATATGCTCCAAAAGATAGCAGGACACGCAGAGCTGACTTGTTCAGAATTAAGGTTAATTTTATAATGTTGTGTTATGAAAGGCCCTCAAGCGAATCATTCTGAGTCATACCTTCTTTTATTAACACGAGCAAGTGCCACCTGTTTCGCTTATGCAATAGAATAGTTAGGAAATATTAGTTTCGTAAAAGATTATTAAATGTAATCGAGGATTTCCTTAATAGTGGTAGCCGTAGATGTACAAAAGAGAACTTTACATCGACTCATATGTTTATAAATACCCTAGGGGTCATAGCTAGGTACTCAAGAAAGCTTTCAGTTTAAATGGTTGGCTGGCTTTTCAGTTACACAATGCACTCGAACTTCTATGATAATAACTCCTTGAAAGGTACTTAGGACATATTGATTCGCGCCGAACAAATATGGATAAAACCACATGGCCGAAGACGCTATGAAAAACCACAATTTAAACCCATTGCGTCATGACCACCAAATCAAGTAATACTTAAGTAAGCTAACCGTGTTTCAACGGCACATTTCCTTATCGCTGCTCGTCATAGAAAGGTGTTCAGTTCTGTAAGGTAAGGAAAGCATTCAGCATACTTTATTTATTTTTCAACTTCTACTTTTTGACGAGCCACTTAAACACTTTTAAAATTTAATTTAAGGATACTCTGGAGTTTGTTTCTTGATGGAGTTGTTTCCATTTTTACTTCTTTCTTGACAAAAATTTAAACAGTTGGAATTTTTTCCCCAATTTCAAATTTTGAATTCTGGAACTCCTGGGACGAACTAGAAAATTTGACTCAAATGAGAGTTAATGTTGGTATAGGGTTTTTAAATCAAGAATTAATTATTTTTAGAATGACTTTGTAAGTGTGTTTCATTATGTGTTTTTCAATTTAACCAAACGTCGTTAGCTAGTTTCCCTGACGTTTTTTTGAAGAAAAACGCTAACTCATTCTCCAAATGCGACAGCTTTTTCAGAGATCCTTCATCTTGCAACCTACAAAATAGAATTCAATTTTATTTGTAAATACAAAAGAAAAGAAAAAGAAAAAACAAGTTGTGATTAACTTTTTTCACGTTTTAATAGTGTGTAACACATGATGAATTCCTATCTTTTTCGTTTGCCAGATTTGACTAACAAGTGAGCTTAAATATGGCTACAAAACTGCTTTTAGCATTGATGATGTTGGTGCTTTTTGCCATGACCGTAGAAAGTCGATACATGCAAACAGAGGAACGCAGAGGTATAGTAAAGGACTGAAAATCTAGTAAAACGCATTTTTTGCCCAAGAAGTTGAATAACGCTATATTCATTGATAAATGCTTTTACGGTAATATCAATAATATATTACATTAACTTCCTCAAGTATAAATAAAAAACTAGTTCTTTCAAAATTGGTTATAGACATCAAAACAACGCATTGCATCAATTAACTATGAATAAAATGTGACCGTTAGATCTGTTTTCAAACTGTTTGACAGATATTGGAACAAGAATTCAAATCGATGCGTAACTGCTATGTTGTTTTTTTTACAATTCGATACCCTCGAAGAACCTTGACTCGCGTTGCTATGGTAATGCATTCGAGCCTATTTTAAATTTGCAGCAACTTTCTCAACGTTAGATTTCGTTCATCTTAGAAATTGCGATGTAATTTTCCTTTGGTCCGTATCTACAAGTTTTTTGACAACAATTTTTTTTAAAGAGAATTATTAACCTGAAATTGTGGATTCCGTGTTTTTGGTTCAGTCAACGAAGTGTAAAAAAAATGCCTCACCCATTTTTTATTGGATTAACTCAGTCATGCAATACAAACTAATTAAGGCCGTGCCACACGCTATGAATTCTCGTGCAACTTGTCTCGCGAAAAAGATTATTGCAGGTTGTACGAGCGTTTTTCACGTTTGACATCCCCTTGCGCGACTTGAATTTTTCATTTTTTATCTGCACGAAAAGTAGAACCGACTTCTACTTCCTGCAAAAATTTTCGTAAAAATGTAAAAATGGTCGTGCAACTTGCGATTAGAGCGCGCACACGAGCCAATCATTCATTCACCCTTGATTCAAATTAATTTGCGAGACAAGTTTGAACGAGAAATCGTAGAGTGTGACACGGGCTTCAGTTTAGAACAATTTGAAGCCGTACGTTAGCCACGCCAGCCACCGAAACTAAAAACAACGCGACGCATTCAAATCGTCTAGAGCCATCCAGCTGATCTGAGATAAAATATTAGCCAATCAGAATCGAGATAATTTGCAAAACTGACGCGGTGTCATCCTTAGTAGCCCAGCGACTCGGGAAACGGTTATTTCTTTATTTTATTTTCCCACTCAATAATGAATATCATAGTAAATGTATACTAAATATAAAAAACCTCTCCTGAAAATCTAGATTTATCTCAGATATAAATTTTCATAAGTCAATTTTCACAGGCTTCATGGCACATCAGTTTTGCAGTGAAGACATTTCTACGTCACTACTTCAGATCAGACAAGAGAGCATGATATTTATGCTCTCTTGGATCAGCTGGATAGGTTAATCTGTTTATAGAGGCGAAGCTTTAGCTGCTAGAATGAGGTCACTGAACAAAAGTCTAAACTTTATAAATATCGAAAATATTATCATCGCACAATGGAAATATAGTACAATCAGTTGTTTGTATTGTATTATTTTTTTTTATTTTTTTTTTTACAACTTTATTGGGCAATAGCTGTTAATAGAATACATGAAAATAGTTTAAAGGAAAATTAGATAAATAAAACTACCCAATAGGAAAAGCGCGAACGGGACTCTAAGTCCCATGCTAGGCACTTCCCTTGAGGACAGACATATAAATGAATGTAATGAGTAAGTGCGTTCTTATCTGTGACACGGACACTTGCGAACTAGTGACCATGTGCAAGGCAAGTCGATATTAAATAGACTATCTAGGAGAGTGCAGTATTTAGAATGTACGTTATTATTATAACCTTATTTGGGAATCAATGGTTTTATCAGTAGAAGTAGTGCACTTGTCTCTCACTTCTGGGGTCTTGGGTCTTGATTCGAGGGTTTTAGTCCGGGTTCTAAGGTTTTCTTTCCACCTCAAAAATAACAAAATAAATTCCAATTCGATCTGTGAGTTAGCTGTGTCTTGACTTTGATCAGCCCAGAGCACAGGTAGCCCAAGCAATCTACTTATGGCAGCTTTGCAATGGTTTCATTGAAAAAAAATGAAATTGCAATAATTTTGTAAATTTTGAATAAAATGATCTTAAACTAGCAAAATGTGTTGTTCTCTTGACTCTTAACATCTCTACGAAATTTCAGATCGATTAAAAGAAGTTTACTATTTTTTTTCTCCTCACCTATACTAAAGCTGCCATAAGTAGATTGCTTGGGCTACCTGTGCCCAGAGCTTGTTTCAGACTAAAACTCAAGTCAAACATCGAACTTCACATGAGCCGTACGCATTGAAAACAAAGGCACAAGACAATAAGGCGGTCTTCTTTTATGTCATTAATTTGGCTCATGTGAAATTTGACGTTTCATATTTAAATAATGTCAGCACCGAAGAAAATGTGCCCGGCAGAAAAACAGGCAGACAAAGTTTGGAAAAATCCCATATTGATTCACATCACCCATATTGCATTTCGGGCTTGTATACAACATGCATATTACCATTTTTGTTTTTGTTTTGTTGAAATAGATATATATTTTATTTTCATTCTTTTTCTTCTTGAAGAAATGGCACAAGACGAAACGTACCATGGAAGAACAGGACAATTTAAGAAGCGTAAGAGACATAATGTAGTGTTACAGCTGTCTAAGGAATCGTTGAGGGGTGACTGTGATGATGTTGGTTACTTGCGCTGATGAGTGAATCTATCTATGATTACCTTAGAACAAAGTGGAACTATGAGTCGAAAATGTTTATATGCATTAAGCATGCATGTTTGCCTTTCTTTCTTTCTTTCTTTTTTTCTTTCTTTCTTTCTTTCTTTCTTTCTTTCTTTCTTTCTTTCTTTCTTTCTTTCTTTCTTTCTTTCTTTCTTTCTTTCTTTCTTTCTTTCTTTCTTTCTTTCTTTCTTTCTTTCTTTCTTTCTCTCCTTCTCTGTTTCTTTCTTTCTTTCTTTCTTTCTCTCCTTCTCTGTTTCTTTCTTTCTCTCCTTCTCTGTTTCTTTCTTTCTTTCATTCATTCATTCTTTCTTTCTTTCTTTCTTTCTTTCTTTCTTTCTTTCTTTCTTTCTTTCTTTCTTTCTTTCTTTCTTTCTTTCTTTCTTTCTTTCTTTCTTTCCCACTTTATTTATATTTTAATGTATGTATTATTCGTAGGTGACCCTCAAGACTCATACCGAAGGAAGTTTGATAATGGTAATGAGACCACATTAGAAAATGCTAAATAGTCACAATTTCTTTAGTAGTAAGGACATTAATTATAACTTTTGTGTTCAGATGGGAAGAGGAAGCGTATCTCATGAAGTATTAACTTTTTGATTTCAAATATTTGATTGTTTGATAGAAAATGACGTTTTTGGTTCATTCTTCCATTTTCGTTATCTATATGTTATATTTTTTTCTTAGAACCATTTTGGGAATCAAATAACAATGAACCAAACGGTGAGAAAAGTAGTATAAAAAAATAAGTTGCTAAAAAGGTAGACAACATGTCACACCACACCACACACCACAACACAACACAACACAATAGATTTACAGCCGTTTTAATTTTTGTTTTTAACATTTTATTTTAGAATTTGATGACCCAGAAGATGATATGAATGAAGGTAAAGAATAAGATTAAACCAAATCCGCCCTGAAGGCAATCCTTTTCGTGTCATATCATGCGAGTAGGAAGAACATTGCAGGAGAAATCTTTACGCCGCTGTTCACATCATATTTCATCTAGCATCCAGTACCGCGAACAGAACCCATCACCCACAATCGGAGATGAAGTGACCAATAGATTACTTCTCTCAGAAGAACGGAAATTCATTGCATTTCGTTTCTTTTTCTATTTTCTTTTCTTAGGAAATCACCCACCGCTACCAAGACCAGGCAAAAAAAGGTATATATACGACAAACGAGACAGACAGACAACCAAACAACCAAACAACCAAACAACCAAACAACCAAACGACCAAACGACCAAACGACCAAACGACCAAACGACCAAACGACCAAACGACCAAACGACCAAACGACCAAACGACCAAACGACCAAACGACCAAACGACCAAACGACCAAACGACCAAACGACCAAACGACCAAACGACCAAACGACCAAACGACCAAACGACCAAACGACCAAACGACCAAACGACCAAACGACCAAACGACCAAACGACCAAACGACCAAACGACCAAACGACCAAACGACCAAACGACCAAACGACCAAACGACCAAACGACCAAACGACCAAACGACCAAACGACCAAACGACCAAACGACCAAACGACCAAACGACCAAACGACCAAACGACCAAACGACCAAACGACCAAACGACCAAACGACCAAACGACCAAACGACCAAACGACCAAACGACCAAACGACCAAACGACCAAACGACCAAACGACCAAACGACCAAACGACCAAACGACCAAACGACCAAACGACCAAACGACCAAACGACCAAACGACCAAACGACCAAACGACCAAACGACCAAACGACCAAACGACCAAACGACCAAACGACCAAACGACCAAACGACCAAACGACCAAACGACCAAACGACCAAACGACCAAACGACCAAACGACCAAACGACCAAACGACCAAACGACCAAACGACCAAACGACCAAACGACCAAACGACCAAACGACCAAACGACCAAACGACCAAACGACCAAACGACCAAACGACCAAACGACCAAACGACCAAACGACCAAACGACCAAACGACCAAACGACCAAACGACCAAACGACCAAACGACCAAACGACCAAACGACCAAACGACCAAACGACCAAACGACCAAACGACCAAACGACCAAACGACCAAACGACCAAACGACCAAACGACCAAACGACCAAACGACCAAACGACCAAACGACCAAACGACCAAACGACCAAACGACCAAACGACCAAACGACCAAACGACCAAACGACCAAACGACCAAACGACCAAACGACCAAACGACCAAACGACCAAACGACCAAACGACCAAACGACCAAACGACCAAACGACCAAACGACCAAACGACCAAACGACCAAACGACCAAACGACCAAACGACCAAACGACCAAACGACCAAACGACCAAACGACCAAACGACCAAACGACCAAACTAAATAAAAAAACAACAACCAATCAAATCAAACCAAAGAAAAAAGACCCAAAAATCGAACCAAACGAAAAGAAATAACGCCATTAACCAACTTACACAATTACCCATCTCGATCCACCTATAGCAACCGAACCAAAGACCTATCAAGTGACAAGCATGTTCTGTTGCCAACCATGATTCGTATTAACCACTTCTACCTTTCTTTCATTTTTAGATTCATTGAACACCTCAACGCTTAAATCCAAAAAATTATTTGAGAAGATCATAGCTGAACTTTTCACATTATCAACATGTTATGTAACTTTACTAAGCTATTATTTTGCTAAGAGCTTTAGTTTCGACACCCCTGTACATTGTAATTCTGTATAGATAAAAACTATGACAAAAAATTTCTCATCAATATATATTATTTTTATCTGTGTATAAGTAAAAATGTTTTTATAAAGTCGTCAAAAAAAAATTATTAAAGTCTCCTTATGGTATGGACATCATTTCTTCTTTAATTATTATCGATAATTACTTAATCGAGGGGCTAAAGCAATTGTCTTTAATTGTACTTGGACCATTTTTACCAACCAAATTGATGAAAACCATGGGCTATAGCCTATGCTTTTTAATCCAAAACACCCTAAAATGATTAAATTAAAAAAAAATAAAAATAAATTGTTGGATGAAAATAAAATGTGAAAAAGGCCCAAATTGATCAAAACCTTGGGCTATAGCCTATGCTTTTTGGTCCAAAACACCCTAAAACGATTAAATTTAAAAAAAAAAAAAAAAATTGTATGATGAAAAAAAGGTGTGAAAAAGGCCCAAATTGATCAAAACCATGGGCTATAGCCTATCCTTTTTGGTCCAAAACACCCTAAAATGATTAAATTTTGAAAAAATAAAACAAAATTGTACAATAAAAAAAAAAAGGTGTGAAAAAGGCCAAAATTGATGAAAACCATGGGCTATAGCCTATGCTTTTTGGTCCAAAACACCCTAAAATAATTAAATTTTGAAAAAATAAAACAAAATTGTACGATAAAAAAAAGGTGTGAAAAAGGCCCAAATTGATGAAAACCATGGGCTATAGCCTATGCTTTTTGGTAAAAAACACCCTAAAATGATGAAATTTAAAAAAAAAGAAATCAATTGTACCATGAAAAAAGGTGTGCAAAAGGCCCAAATTTATCAAAACCATGGGCTATAGCCTATCCTTTTTGGTCCAAGACACCCTAGAATGATTAAATTTTGAAAAAATAAAACAAAATTGTACAATAAAAAAAAGGTGTGAAAAAGGCCCAAATTGATGAAAACCATGGGCTTATGCCTATGCTTTTTGGTCCAAAACACCCTAAAATGATGAAATTTAAAAAAAAAGAAATCAATTGTACCATGAAAAAAGGTGTGCAAAAGGCCCAAATTTATCAAAACCATGGGCTATAGCCTATCCTTTTTGGTCCAAGACACCCTAGAATGATTAAATTTTGAAAAAATAAAACAAAATTGTACAATAAAAAAAAGGTGTGAAAAAGGCCCAAATTGATGAAAACCATGGGCTATAGCCTATGCTTTTTGGTCCAAAACACCCTAAAATGATGAAATTTAAAAAAAAAGAAATCAATTGTACCATGAAAAAAGGTGTGCAAAAGGCCCAAATTTATCAAAACCATGGGCTATAGCCTATCCTTTTTGGTCCAAGACACCCTAGAATGATTAAATTTTGAAAAAATAAAACAAAATTGTACAATAAAAAAAAGGTGTGAAAAAGGCCCAAATTGATGAAAACCATGGGCTTATGCCTATGCTTTTTGGTCCAAAACACCCTAAAATGATTAAATTTAGAAAAAAAGAAATCAATTGTACCATGAAAAAAGGTGTGCAAAAGGCCCAAATTTATCAAAACCATGGGCTATAGCCTATCCTTTTTGGTCCAAGACACCCTAGAATGATTAAATTTTGAAAAAATAAAACAAAATTGTACAATAAAAAAAAGGTGTGAAAAAGGCCCAAATTGATGAAAACCATGGGCTATAGCCTATGCTTTTTGGTCCAAAACACCCTAAAATGATGAAATTTGAAAAAAAAGAAATCAATTGTACCATGAAAAAAGGTGTGCAAAAGGCCCAAATTTATCAAAACCATGGGCTATAGCCTATCCTTTTTGGTCCAAGACACCCTAGAATGATTAAATTTTGAAAAAATAAAACAAAATTGTACAATAAAAAAAAGGTGTGAAAAAGGCCCAAATTGATGAAAACCATGGGCTATAGCCTATGCTTTTTGGTCCAAAACACCCTAAAATGATGAAATTTAAAAAAAAAGAAATCAATTGTACCATGAAAAAAGGTGTGCAAAAGGCCCAAATTTATCAAAACCATGGGCTATAGCCTATGCTTTTTGGTCCAAAACACCCTAAAATGATTAAATTTTTAAAAAAATAAGAAAAAAATTGTTGAATAAAAAAGAGGTGTGAAAAAGGCCAAAATTGATCAAAACCATGGGCTATAGCCTATGCTTTTTGGTCCAAAACACCCTAAAATGATTAAATTTTGAAAAAATAAAACAAAATTGTACAATAAAAAAAAGGTGTGAAAAAGGCCAAAATTGATCAAAACCATGGGCTATAGCCTATGCTTTTTGGTCCAAGACACCCTAAAATGATGAAATTTAAAAAAAAAGAAATCAATTGTACCATGAAAAAAGGTGTGCAAAAGGCCCAAATTTATCAAAACCATGGGCTATAGCCTATCCTTTTTGGTCCAAGACACCCTAGAATGATTAAATTTTGAAAAAATAAAACAAAATTGTACAATAAAAAAAAGGTGTGAAAAAGGCCCAAATTGATGAAAACCATGGGCTATAGCCTATGCTTTTTGGTCCAAAACACCCTAAAATGATGAAATTTAAAAAAAAAGAAATCAATTGTACCATGAAAAAAGGTGTGCAAAAGGCCCAAATTTATCAAAACCATGGGCTATAGCCTATCCTTTTTGGTCCAAGACACCCTAGAATGATTAAATTTTGAAAAAATAAAACAAAATTGTACAATAAAAAAAAGGTGTGAAAAAGGCCCAAATTGATGAAAACCATGGGCTATAGCCTATGCTTTTTGGTCCAAAACACCCTAAAATGATGAAATTTGAAAAAAAAGAAATCAATTGTACCATGAAAAAAGGTGTGCAAAAGGCCCAAATTTATCAAAACCATGGGCTATAGCCTATCCTTTTTGGTCCAAGACACCCTAGAATGATTAAATTTTGAAAAAATAAAACAAAATTGTACAATAAAAAAAAGGTGTGAAAAAGGCCCAAATTGATGAAAACCATGGGCTATAGCCTATGCTTTTTGGTCCAAAACACCCTAAAATGATGAAATTTAAAAAAAAAGAAATCAATTGTACCATGAAAAAAGGTGTGCAAAAGGCCCAAATTTATCAAAACCATGGGCTATAGCCTATGCTTTTTGGTCCAAAACACCCTAAAATGATTAAATTTTTAAAAAAATAAGAAAAAAATTGTTGAATAAAAAAGAGGTGTGAAAAAGGCCAAAATTGATGAAAACCATGGGCTATAGCCTATGCTTTTTGGTCCAAAACACCCTAAAATGATGAAATTTGAAAAAAAAGAAATCAATTGTACCATGAAAAAAGGTGTGCAAAAGGCCCAAATTTATCAAAACCATGGGCTATAGCCTATCCTTTTTGGTCCAAGACACCCTAGAATGATTAAATTTTGAAAAAATAAAACAAAATTGTACAATAAAAAAAAGGTGTGAAAAAGGCCCAAATTGATGAAAACCATGGGCTATAGCCTATGCTTTTTGGTCCAAAACACCCTAAAATGATGAAATTTTAAAAAAAAGAAATCAATTGTACCATGAAAAAAGGTGTGCAAAAGGCCCAAATTTATCAAAACCATGGGCTATAGCCTATGCTTTTTGGTCCAAAACACCCTAAAATGATTAAATTTTTAAAAAAATAAGAAAAAAATTGTTGAATAAAAAAGAGGTGTGAAAAAGGCCAAAATTGATCAAAACCATGGGCTATAGCCTATGCTTTTTGGTCCAAAACACCCTAAAATGATTAAATTTTGAAAAAATAAAACAAAATTGTACAATAAAAAAAAGGTGTGAAAAAGGCCCAAATTGATGAAAACCATGGGCTATAGCCTATGCTTTTTGGTCCAAGACACCCTAAAATGATGAAATTTAAAAAAAAAGAAATCAATTGTACCATGAAAAAAGGTGTGCAAAAGGCCCAAATTTATCAAAACCATGGGCTATAGCCTATCCTTTTTGGTCCAAGACACCCTAGAATGATTAAATTTTGAAAAAATAAAACAAAATTGTACAATAAAAAAAAGGTGTGAAAAAGGCCCAAATTGATGAAAACCATGGGCTATAGCCTATGCTTTTTGGTCCAAAACACCCTAAAATGATGAAATTTAAAAAAAAAGAAATCAATTGTACCATGAAAAAAGGTGTGCAAAAGGCCCAAATTTATCAAAACCATGGGCTATAGCCTATCCTTTTTGGTCCAAGACACCCTAGAATGATTAAATTTTGAAAAAATAAAACAAAATTGTACAATAAAAAAAAGGTGTGAAAAAGGCCCAAATTGATGAAAACCATGGGCTATAGCCTATGCTTTTTGGTCCAAAACACCCTAAAATGATGAAATTTAAAAAAAAAGAAATCAATTGTACCATGAAAAAAGGTGTGCAAAAGGCCCAAATTTATCAAAACCATGGGCTATAGCCTATCCTTTTTGGTCCAAGACACCCTAGAATGATTAAATTTTGAAAAAATAAAACAAAATTGTACAATAAAAAAAAGGTGTGAAAAAGGCCCAAATTGATGAAAACCATGGGCTATAGCCTATGCTTTTTGGTCCAAAACACCCTAAAATGATGAAATTTAAAAAAAAAGAAATCAATTGTACCATGAAAAAAGGTGTGCAAAAGGCCCAAATTTATCAAAACCATGGGCTATAGCCTATGCTTTTTGGTCCAAAACACCCTAAAATGATTAAATTTTTAAAAAAATAAGAAAAAAATTGTTGAATAAAAAAGAGGTGTGAAAAAGGCCAAAATTGATCAAAACCATGGGCTATAGCCTATGCTTTTTGGTCCAAAACACCCTAAAATGATTAAATTTTGAAAAAATAAAACAAAATTGTACAATAAAAAAAAGGTGTGAAAAAGGCCAAAATTGATCAAAACCATGGGCTATAGCCTATGCTTTTTGGTCCAAGACACCCTAAAATGATTAAATTTAAAAAAAAAAAATCAATTGTACCATGAAAAAAGGTGTGCAAAAGGCCCAAATTTATCAAAACCATGGGCTATAGCCTATCCTTTTTGGTCCAAGACACCCTAGAATGATTAAATTTTGAAAAAATAAAACAAAATTGTACGATAAAAAAAAGGTGTGAAAAAGGCCAAAATTGATCAAAACCATGGGCTATAGCCTATGCTTTTCAGTCGAAAACCGTCTAAAATGATTAAATTTTGAAAAAATAAAAATAAATTGTACAATAAAAAAGAAAGGTGTGAAAAAGGCCCAAATTGATGAAAACCATGGGCTATAGCCTATGCTTTTTGATCCAAAACACCCTAAAATGATTAAGTTTTTAAAAAAATAGGAAAAAAATTGTTGAATGAAAAAGAGGTGTGAAATAGGCCCAAATTGATCAAAAGCATGGGCTATAGCCTATGCTTTTTGGTCCAAAACATCCTAAAATGATTAAAATTTTAAAAAATTTAAATAAATTGTTGGATGAAAAAGAGGTGTGAAATAGGCCCACATTGATCAAAACCATGGGCTATAGCCTATGCTTTTTGGTCCAAAACACCCTAAAATGATTAAAATTTAAAAAAATAAAAATAAATTGTACAATGAAAAAAAGGTGTGAAAAAGGCACAAATTGATGAAAACCATGGGCTATAGCCTATGCTTTTTGATCCAAAACACCCTAAAATGATGAAATTTGAAAAAATAAGAATAAATTGTATGATCAAAAAAAGGTGTGAAAAAGGCCCAAATTGATGAAAACCATGGGCTATAGCCTATGCTTTTTGATCCAAAACACCCTAAAATGATTAAATTTTTTAAAAATGAAAATAAATTGTTGGATGAAAAAGAGGTGTGAAAAGGGCCAAAATTGATGAAAACCATGGGCTATAGCCTATGCTTTTTGGCCCAAAACACCCTAAAATGATTAAATTTTAAAAAATAAGAATAAATTGTACCATGAAAAAAGGTGTGAAAAAGGCCCAAATTGATGAAAACCATGGGCTATAGCCTATGCTTTTTGGTCCAAGACACCCTAGAATGATGAAATTTTGAAAAAATAAGAATAAATTGTATGATGAAAAAAAGGTGTGAAAAAGGCCAAAATTGATGAAAACCATGGGCTATAGCCTATGCTTTTTGGTCCAAGACACCCTAGAATGATGAAATTTTGAAAAAATAAGAATAAATTGTATGATCAAAAAAAGGTGTGAAAAAGGCCCAAATTGATGAAAACCATGGGCTATAGCCTATGCTTTTTGGCCCAAAACACCCTAAAATGATTAAATTTTTAAAAAAATAAGAAAAAATTGTTGGATGAAAAAAAGGTGTGAAAAAGGCCCAAATTGATCAAAACCATGGGCTATAGCCTATGCTTTTTGGCCCAAAACACCCTAAAATGATTAAATTTTTTAAAAATGAAAAAAAATTGTTGGATGAAAAAGAGGTGTGAAAAAGGCCCAAATCGATGAAAACCATGGGCTATAGCCTATGCTTTTTGGTCCAAAACACCCTAAAATGATGAAATTTGAAAAAATAAGAATAAATTGTATGATCAAAAAAAGGTGTGAAAAAGGCCCAAATTGATCAAAACCATGGGCTATAGCCTATGCTTTTTGGTCCAAAACACCCTAAAATGATGAAATTTGAAAAAATAAGAGTAAATTGTATGATCAAAAAAAGGTGTGAAAAAGGCCCAAATTGATGAAAACCATGGGCTATAGCCTATGCTTTTTGGCCCAAAACACCCTAAAATGATGAAATTTGAAAAAATAAGAATAAATTGTATGATCAAAAAAAGGTGTGAAAAAGGCCAAAATTGATGAAAACCATGGGCTATAGCCTAAGCTTTTTGGCCCAAAACACCCTAAAATGATTAAATTTTTAAAAAAATAAGAAAAAATTGTTGGATGAAAAAAAGGTGTGAAAAAGGCCCAAATTGATCAAAACCATGGGCTATAGCCTATGCTTTTTGGCCCAAAACACCCTAAAATGATTAAATTTTTTAAAAATGAAAAAAAATTGTTGGATGAAAAAGAGGTGTGAAAAAGGCCCAAATCGATGAAAACCATGGGCTATAGCCTATGCTTTTTGGTCCAAAACACCCTAAAATGATGAAATTTGAAAAAATAAGAATAAATTGTATGATCAAAAAAAGGTGTGAAAAAGGCCCAAATTGATCAAAACCATGGGCTATAGCCTATGCTTTTTGGCCCAAAACACCCTAAAATGATGAAATTTGAAAAAATAAGAATAAATTGTATGATCAAAAAAAGGTGTGAAAAAGGCCCAAATTGATGAAAACCATGGGCTATAGCCTATGCTTTTTGGCCCAAAACACCCTAAAATGATGAAATTTGAAAAAATAAGAATAAATTGTATGATCAAAAAAAGGTGTGAAAAAGGCCAAAATTGATGAAAACCATGGGCTATAGCCTATGCTTTTTGGCCCAAAACACCCTAAAATGATGAAATTTGAAAAAATAAGAATAAATTGTATGATCAAAAAAAGGTGTGAAAAAGGCCCAAATTGATGAAAACCATGGGCTATAGCCTATGCTTTTTGGCCCAAAACACCCTAAAATGATGAAATTTGAAAAAATAAGAATAAATTGTATGATCAAAAAAAGGTGTGAAAAAGGCCCAAATTGATCAAAACCATGGGCTATAGCCTATGCTTTTTGGCCCAAAACACCCTAAAATGATGAAATTTGAAAAAATAAGAATAAATTGTATGATCAAAAAAAGGTGTGAAAAAGGCCCAAATTGATGAAAACCATGGGCTATAGCCTATGCTTTTTGGCCCAAAACACCCTAAAATGATGAAATTTGAAAAAATAAGAATAAATTGTATGATCAAAAAAAGGTGTGAAAAAGGCCCAAATTGATGAAAACCATGGGCTATAGCCTATGCTTTTTGGTCCAAAACACCCTAAAATGATGAAATTTGAAAAAATAAGAATAAATTGTATGATCAAAAAAAGGTGTGAAAAAGGCCCAAATTGATGAAAACCATGGGCTATAGCCTATGCTTTTTGGTCCAAAACACCCTAAAATGATGAAATTTGAAAAAATAAGAATAAATTGTATGATCAAAAAAAGGTGTGAAAAAGGCCCAAATTGATCAAAACCATGGGCTATAGCCTATGCTTTTTGGTCCAAAACACCCTAAAATGATGAAATTTGAAAAAATAAGAGTAAATTGTATGATGAAAAAAAAGATGTGAAAAAGGCCCAAATTGATGAAAACCATGGGCTTATGCCTATGCTTTTTGGTCCAAAACACCCTTAAATAATTAAATTTTGAAAAAAAATAAGAATAAATTGTATGATAAAAAAAAAGGTGTGAAAAAGGCCCAAATTGATCAAAAGCATGGGCTAAAGGCTATCCTTTTTGGTCCAAAACACCCTAAAATGATGAAATTTGATAAAATAAGAATAAATTGTATGATCAAAAAAAGGTGTGAAAAAGGCCCAAATTGATCAAAACCATGGGCTATAGCCTATGCTTTTTGGCCCAAAACACCCTAAAATGATTAAATTTTTTAAAAATGAAAAAAAATTGTTGGATGAAAAAGAGGTGTGAAAAAGGCCCAAATTGATCAAAACCATGGGCTATAGCCTATGCTTTTTGGTCCAAAACACCCTAAAATGATGAAATTTGAAAAAATAAGAATAAATTGTATGATCAAAAAAAGGTGTGAAAAAGGCCCAAATTGATCAAAACCATGGGCTATAGCCTATGCTTTTTGGCCCAAAACACCCTAAAATGATTAAATTTTTTAAAAATGAAAAAAAATTGTTGGATGAAAAAGAGGTGTGAAAAAGGCCCAAATTGATCAAAACCATGGGCTATAGCCTATGCTTTTTGGTCCAAAACACCCTAAAATGATGAAATTTGAAAAAATAAGAGTAAATTGTATGATCAAAAAAAGGTGTGAAAAAGGCCCAAATTGATGAAAACCATGGGCTATAGCCTATGCTTTTTGGCCCAAAACACCCTAGAATTATTAAATTTAAAAAAAATAAGAATAAATTGTACCACGAAAAAAGGTGTGAAAAAGGCCCAAATTGATCAAAACCATGAGCTATAGCCTATGCTTTTTGGTCCAAGACACCCTAAAATGATTAAATTTTGAAAAAATAAGAATAAATTGTATGATCAAAAAAAGGTGTGAAAAAGGCCCAAATTGATCAAAACCATGGGCTATAGCCTATGCTTTTTGGCCCAAAACACCCTAAAATGATTAAATTTTTTAAAAATGAAAAAAAATTGTTGGATGAAAAAGAGGTGTGAAAAAGGCCCAAATCGATGAAAACCATGGGCTATAGCCTATGCTTTTTGGTCCAAAACACCCTAAAATGATGAAATTTGAAAAAATAAGAGTAAATTCTATGATCAAAAAAAGGTGTGAAAAAGGCCCAAATTGATGAAAACCATGGGCTATAGCCTATGCTTTTTGGCCCAAAACACCCTAAAATGATGAAATTTTGAAAAAATAAGAATAAATTGTATGATGAAAAAAAGGTGTGAAAAAGGCCAAAATTGATGAAAACCATGGGCTATAGCCTATGCTTTTTAGACCAAAACACCCTAAAATGATGAAATTTTTAAAAAAATAAGAAAAAAATTGTTGAATGAAAAAAAGGTGTGAAAAAGGCCCAAATTGATCAAAACCATGGGCTATAGCCTATGCTTTTTGGTCCAAAACACCCTAAAATGATTAAATTTTGAAAAAAATGAAAAAAAATTGTATGATCAAAAAAAGGTGTGAAAAAGGCCCAAATTGATGAAAACCATGGGCTATAGCCTATGCTTTTTGGTCCAAAACACCCTAAAATGATGAAATTTGAAAAAATAAGAATAAATTGTATGATCAAAAAAAGGTGTGAAAAAGGCCCAAATTGATGAAAACCATGGGCTATAGCCTATGCTTTTTGGTCCAAAACACCCTAAAATGATGAAATTTGAAAAAATAAGAATAAATTGTATGATCAAAAAAAGGTGTGAAAAAGGCCCAAATTGATGAAAACCATGGGCTATAGCCTATGCTTTTTGGTCCAAAACACCCTAAAATGATGAAATTTGAAAAAATAAGAGTAAATTGTATGATGAAAAAAAAGGTGTGAAAAAGGCCCAAATTGATGAAAACCATGGGCTATAGCCTATGCTTTTTGGTCCAAAACACCCTAAAATGATGAAATTTGAAAAAATAAGAATAAATTGTATGATCAAAAAAAGGTGTGAAAAAGGCCCAAATTGATCAAAACCATGGGCTATAGCCTATGCTTTTTGGCCCAAAACACCCTAAAATGATTAAATTTTTTAAAAATGAAAAAAAATTGTTGGATGAAAAAGAGGTGTGAAAAAGGCCCAAATCGATGAAAACCATGGGCTATAGCCTATGCTTTTTGGTCCAAAACACCCTAAAATGATGAAATTTGAAAAAATAAGAGTAAATTCTATGATCAAAAAAAGGTGTGAAAAAGGCCCAAATTGATGAAAACCATGGGCTATAGCCTATGCTTTTTGGTCCAAAACACCCTAAAATGATGAAATTTGAAAAAATAAGAGTAAATTGTATGATGAAAAAAAAGGTGTGAAAAAGGCCCAAATTGATGAAAACCATGGGCTATAGCCTATGCTTTTTGGTCCAAAACACCCTAAAATGATGAAATTTGAAAAAATAAGAATAAATTGTATGATCAAAAAAAGGTGTGAAAAAGGCCCAAATTGATCAAAACCATGGGCTATAGCCTATGCTTTTTGGCCCAAAACACCCTAAAATGATTAAATTTTTTAAAAATGAAAAAAAATTGTTGGATGAAAAAGAGGTGTGAAAAAGGCCCAAATCGATGAAAACCATGGGCTATAGCCTATGCTTTTTGGTCCAAAACACCCTAAAATGATGAAATTTGAAAAAATAAGAGTAAATTCTATGATCAAAAAAAGGTGTGAAAAAGGCCCAAATTGATGAAAACCATGGGCTATAGCCTATGCTTTTTGGCCCAAAACACCCTAAAATGATGAAATTTTAAAAAAATAAGAATAAATTGTATGATGAAAAAAAGGTGTGAAAAAGGCCAAAATTGATGAAAACCATGGGCTATAGCCTATGCTTTTTGGTCCAAAACACCCTAAAATGATGAAATTTTTAAAAAAATAAGAAAAAAATTGTTGAATGAAAAAAAGGTGTGAAAAAGGCCCAAATTGATCAAAACCATGGGCTATAGCCTATGCTTTTTGGTCCAAAACACCCTAAAATGATTAAATTTTGAAAAAAATGAAAAAAAATTGTATGATCAAAAAAAGGTGTGAAAAAGGCCCAAATTGATGAAAACCATGGGCTATAGCCTATGCTTTTTGGTCCAAAACACCCTAAAATGATGAAATTTGAAAAAATAAGAATAAATTGTATGATCAAAAAAAGGTGTGAAAAAGGCCCAAATTGATGAAAACCATGGGCTATAGCCTATGCTTTTTGGTCCAAAACACCCTAAAATGATGAAATTTGAAAAAATAAGAATAAATTGTATGATCAAAAAAAGGTGTGAAAAAGGCCCAAATTGATCAAAACCATGGGCTATAGCCTATGCTTTTTGGTCCAAAACACCCTAAAATGATGAAATTTGAAAAAATAAGAATAAATTGTATGATCAAAAAAAGGTGTGAAAAAGGCCCAAATTGATCAAAACCATGGGCTATAGCCTATGCTTTTTGGTCCAAAACACCCTAAAATGATGAAATTTGAAAAAATAAGAATAAATTGTATGATCAAAAAAAGGTGTGAAAAAGGCCCAAATTGATCAAAACCATGGGCTATAGCCTATGCTTTTTGGTCCAAAACACCCTAAAATGATGAAATTTGAAAAAATAAGAGTAAATTGTATGATGAAAAAAAAGGTGTGAAAAAGGCCCAAATTGATGAAAACCATGGGCTTATGCCTATGCTTTTTGGTCCAAAACACCCTTAAATAATTAAATTTTGAAAAAAAATAAGAATAAATTGTATGATAAAAAAAAAGGTGTGAAAAAGGCCCAAATTGATCAAAAGCATGGGCTAAAGGCTATCCTTTTTGGTCCAAAACACCCTAAAATGATGAAATTTGATAAAATAAGAATAAATTGTATGATCAAAAAAAGGTGTGAAAAAGGCCCAAATTGATCAAAACCATGGGCTATAGCCTATGCTTTTTGGCCCAAAACACCCTAAAATGATTAAATTTTTTAAAAATGAAAAAAAATTGTTGGATGAAAAAGAGGTGTGAAAAAGGCCCAAATTGATCAAAACCATGGGCTATAGCCTATGCTTTTTGGTCCAAAACACCCTAAAATGATGAAATTTGAAAAAATAAGAGTAAATTGTATGATCAAAAAAAGGTGTGAAAAAGGCCCAAATTGATGAAAACCATGGGCTATAGCCTATGCTTTTTGGCCCAAAACACCCTAGAATTATTAAATTTTTTAAAAATGAAAAAAAATTGTTGGATGAAAAAGAGGTGTGAAAAAGGCCCAAATTGATCAAAACCATGGGCTATAGCCTATGCTTTTTGGTCCAAAACACCCTAAAATGATGAAATTTGAAAAAATAAGAGTAAATTGTATGATCAAAAAAAGGTGTGAAAAAGGCCCAAATTGATGAAAACCATGGGCTATAGCCTATGCTTTTTGGCCCAAAACACCCTAGAATTATTAAATTTAAAAAAAATAAGAATAAATTGTACCACGAAAAAAGGTGTGAAAAAGGCCCAAATTGATCAAAACCATGAGCTATAGCCTATGCTTTTTGGTCCAAGACACCCTAAAATGATTAAATTTTGAAAAAATAAGAATAAATTGTATGATCAAAAAAAGGTGTGAAAAAGGCCCAAATTGATCAAAACCATGGGCTATAGCCTATGCTTTTTGGCCCAAAACACCCTAAAATGATTAAATTTTTTAAAAATGAAAAAAAATTGTTGGATGAAAAAGAGGTGTGAAAAAGGCCCAAATCGATGAAAACCATGGGCTATAGCCTATGCTTTTTGGTCCAAAACACCCTAAAATGATGAAATTTGAAAAAATAAGAGTAAATTCTATGATCAAAAAAAGGTGTGAAAAAGGCCCAAATTGATGAAAACCATGGGCTATAGCCTATGCTTTTTGGTCCAAAACACCCTAAAATGATGAAATTTGAAAAAATAAGAGTAAATTCTATGATCAAAAAAAGGTGTGAAAAAGGCCCAAATTGATCAAAACCATGGGCTATAGCCTATGCTTTTTGGCCCAAAACACCCTAAAATGATGAAATTTTGAAAAAATAAGAATAAATTGTATGATGAAAAAAAGGTGTGAAAAAGGCCCAAATTGATGAAAACCATGGGCTATAGCCTATGCTTTTTGGTCCAAAACACCCTAAAATGATGAAATTTTTAAAAAAATAAGAAAAAAATTGTTGAATGAAAAAAAGGTGTGAAAAAGGCCCAAATTGATCAAAACCATGGGCTATAGCCTATGCTTTTTGGTCCAAAACACCCTAAAATGATTAAATTTTGAAAAAAATGAAAAAAAATTGTATGATCAAAAAAAGGTGTGAAAAAGGCCCAAATTGATGAAAACCATGGGCTATAGCCTATGCTTTTTGGTCCAAAACACCCTAAAATGATGAAATTTGAAAAAATAAGAATAAATTGTATGATCAAAAAAAGGTGTGAAAAAGGCCCAAATTGATGAAAACCATGGGCTATAGCCTATGCTTTTTGGTCCAAAACACCCTAAAATGATGAAATTTGAAAAAATAAGAATAAATTGTATGATCAAAAAAAGGTGTGAAAAAGGCCCAAATTGATCAAAACCATGGGCTATAGCCTATGCTTTTTGGTCCAAAACACCCTAAAATGATGAAATTTGAAAAAATAAGAATAAATTGTATGATCAAAAAAAGGTGTGAAAAAGGCCCAAATTGATCAAAACCATGGGCTATAGCCTATGCTTTTTGGTCCAAAACACCCTAAAATGATGAAATTTGAAAAAATAAGAATAAATTGTATGATCAAAAAAAGGTGTGAAAAAGGCCCAAATTGATCAAAACCATGGGCTATAGCCTATGCTTTTTGGTCCAAAACACCCTAAAATGATGAAATTTGAAAAAATAAGAGTAAATTGTATGATGAAAAAAAAGGTGTGAAAAAGGCCCAAATTGATGAAAACCATGGGCTTATGCCTATGCTTTTTGGTCCAAAACACCCTTAAATAATTAAATTTTGAAAAAAAATAAGAATAAATTGTATGATAAAAAAAAAGGTGTGAAAAAGGCCCAAATTGATCAAATGCATGGGCTAAAGGCTATCCTTTTTGGTCCAAAACACCCTAAAATGATGAAATTTGATAAAATAAGAATAAATTGTATGATCAAAAAAAGGTGTGAAAAAGGCCCAAATTGATCAAAACCATGGGCTATAGCCTATGCTTTTTGGCCCAAAACACCCTAAAATGATTAAATTTTTTAAAAATGAAAAAAAATTGTTGGATGAAAAAGAGGTGTGAAAAAGGCCCAAATTGATCAAAACCATGGGCTATAGCCTATGCTTTTTGGTCCAAAACACCCTAAAATGATGAAATTTGAAAAAATAAGAGTAAATTGTATGATCAAAAAAAGGTGTGAAAAAGGCCCAAATTGATGAAAACCATGGGCTATAGCCTATGCTTTTTGGCCCAAAACACCCTAGAATTATTAAATTTAAAAAAAATAAGAATAAATTGTACCACGAAAAAAGGTGTGAAAAAGGCCCAAATTGATCAAAACCATGAGCTATAGCCTATGCTTTTTGGTCCAAGACACCCTAAAATGATGAAATTTTGAAAAAATAAGAATAAATTGTATGATGAAAAAAAGGTGTGAAAAAGGCCCAAATTGATCAAAACCATGGGCTATAGCCTATGCTTTTTGGTCCAAAACACCCTAAAATGATTAAATTTTTAAAAAAATAAGAAAAAAATTGTTGAATAAAAAAAAGGTGTGAAAAAGGCCCAAATTGATCAAAACCATGGGCTATAGCCTATGCTTTTTGGCCCAAAACACCCTAAAATGATTAAATTTTGAAAAAATAAGAATAAATTGTTGGATGAAAAAGAGGTGTGAAAAAGGTCCAAATTGATGAAAACCATGGGCTATAGCCTATGCTTTTTGGTCCAAAACACCCTAAAATGATGAAATTTGAAAAAATAAGAGTAAATTGTATGATCAAAAAAAGGTGTGAAAAAGGCCCAAATTGATGAAAACCATGGGCTATAGCCTATGCTTTTTGGCCCAAAACACCCTAGAATGATTAAATTTAAAAAAAATAAGAATAAATTGTACCATGAAAAAAGGTGTGAAAAAGGCCCAAATTGATCAAAAGCATGAGCTATAGCCTATGCTTTTTGGTCCAAAACACCCTAAAATGATGAAATTTTGAAAAAATAAGAATAAATTGTATGATGAAAAAAAGGTGTGAAAAAGGCCCAAATTGATCAAAACCATGGGCTATAGCCTATGCTTTTTGGTCCAAAACACCCTAAAATGATTAAATTTTTAAAAAAATAAGAAAAAAATTGTTGGATGAAAAAAAGGTGTGAAAAAGGCCCAAATTGATCAAAACCATGGGCTATAGCCTATGCTTTTTGGCCCAAAACACCCTAAAATGATTAAATTTTTTAAAAATGAAAAAAAATTGTTGGATGAAAAAGAGGTGTGAAAAAGGCCCAAATCGATGAAAACCATGGGCTATAGCCTATGCTTTTTGGTCCAAAACACCCTAAAATGATGAAATTTGAAAAAATAAGAATAAATTGTATGATCAAAAAAAGGTGTGAAAAAGGCCCAAATTGATCAAAACCATGGGCTATAGCCTATGCTTTTTGGCCCAAAACACCCTAAAATGATTAAATTTTTTAAAAATGAAAAAAAATTGTTGGATGAAAAAGAGGTGTGAAAAAGGCCCAAATCGATGAAAACCATGGGCTATAGCCTATGCTTTTTGGTCCAAAACACCCTAAAATGATGAAATTTGAAAAAATAAGAGTAAATTGTATGATCAAAAAAAGGTGTGAAAAAGGCCCAAATTGATGAAAACCATGGGCTATAGCCTATGCTTTTTGGTCCAAAACACCCTAAAATGATGAAATTTGAAAAAATAAGAATAAATTGTATGATCAAAAAAAGGTGTGAAAAAGGCCCAAATTGATCAAAACCATGGGCTATAGCCTATGCTTTTTGGCCCAAAACACCCTAAAATGATTAAATTTTTTAAAAATGAAAAAAAATTGTTGGATGAAAAAGAGGTGTGAAAAAGGCCCAAATCGATGAAAACCATGGGCTATAGCCTATGCTTTTTGGTCCAAAACACCCTAAAATGATGAAATTTGAAAAAATAAGAGTAAATTGTATGATCAAAAAAAGGTGTGAAAAAGGCCCAAATTGATGAAAACCATGGGCTATAGCCTATGCTTTTTGGTCCAAAACACCCTAAAATGATGAAATTAAAAAAAAATAAGAATAAATTGTACCATGAAAAAGAGGTGTGAAAAAGGCCCAAATTGATCAAAACCATGAGCTATAGCCTATGCTTTTTGGTCCAAGACACCCTAAAATGATTAAATTTTGAAAAAATAAGAATAAATTGTATGATGAAAAAAAGGTGTGAAAAAGGCCAAAATTGATGAAAACCATGGGCTATAGCCTATGCTTTTTGGTCCAAAACACCCTAAAATGATTAAATTTTGAAAAAAATGAAAAAAAATTGTATGATCAAAAAAAGGTGTGAAAAAGGCCCAAATTGATGAAAACCATGGGCTATAGCCTATGCTTTTTGGTCCAAAACACCCTAAAATGATGAAATTAAAAAAAAATAAGAATAAATTGTACCATGAAAAAGAGGTGTGAAAAAGGCCCAAATTGATCAAAACCATGAGCTATAGCCTATGCTTTTTGGTCCAAGACACCCTAAAATGATTAAATTTTGAAAAAATAAGAATAAATTGTATGATGAAAAAAAGGTGTGAAAAAGGCCAAAATTGATGAAAACCATGGGCTATAGCCTATGCTTTTTGGTCCAAAACACCCTAAAATGATTAAATTTTGAAAAAAATGAAAAAAAATTGTATGATCAAAAAAAGGTGTGAAAAAGGCCCAAATTGATGAAAACCATGGGCTATAGCCTATGCTTTTTGGTCCAAAACACCCTAAAATGATGAAATTTGAAAAAATAAGAGTAAATTCTATGATCAAAAAAAGGTGTGAAAAAGGCCCAAATTGATGAAAACCATGGGCTATAGCCTATGCTTTTTGGTCCAAAACACCCTAAAATGATGAAATTAAAAAAAAATAAGAATAAATTGTACCATGAAAAAGAGGTGTGAAAAAGGCCCAAATTGATCAAAACCATGAGCTATAGCCTATGCTTTTTGGTCCAAGACACCCTAAAATGATTAAATTTTGAAAAAATAAGAATAAATTGTATGATGAAAAAAAGGTGTGAAAAAGGCCCAAATTGATCAAAACCATGGGCTATAGCCTATGGTTTTTGGTCCAAAACACCCTAAAATGATTAAATTTTGAAAAAATGAAAAAAAAATTGTTGGATGAAAAAAAGGTGTGAAAAAGGCCCAAATTGATGAAAACCATGGGCTATAGCCTATGCTTTTTGGCCCAAAACACCCTAAAATGATGAAATTAAAAAAAAATAAGAATAAATTGTACCATGAAAAAGAGGTGTGAAAAAGGCCCAAATTGATCAAAACCATGAGCTATAGCCTATGCTTTTTGGTCCAAGACACCCTAAAATGATTAAATTTTGAAAAAATAAGAATAAATTGTATGATGAAAAAAAGGTGTGAAAAAGGCCCAAATTGATCAAAACCATGGGCTATAGCCTATGGTTTTTGGTCCAAAACACCCTAAAATGATTAAATTTTGAAAAAATGAAAAAAAAATTGTTGGATGAAAAAAAGGTGTGAAAAAGGCCCAAATTGATTTTGATTGATTTTGACCTATTTAACACCTTTTTTTATCTAATCTATGTCGTGTATATTTTTAAAATTAGTGGTCTTTGACCAAATTGACCCATGTAATTTCATAATCTTTTTTCATGCAGCATGCATTCGATTTCAGGTGTAGTTTTAATAATTGCATAAGGTTTATTTTTAGCTGAAAAACATTGACTAATACACCTTGTTGTAACTGGTTTTGGACCATTCTAATATTCACGTATTTCAATAAAGGTAGTCGCTGCCGAAAGCTACAAGCGACAAGCAACAATCCACATGCAAACAATCCTTTAATTAGCTGAAGAATAAGGACAACACTGAAAGAATTGAAACAGTTGCAGCCTACCTTTAGAAAACGACTAAAATAATCGCGTCTAAATGATGAATAATGAGTAAAATACAGATGTTCTTTGCCGTCTTTTGCTGCTTTGCTGCTTAGATTTTTTCTTTTTAATGTATTTTTTGTCTTGTTTTGCTGTTTTTTGGGGGGAGTTTTTACATAGGGTTAACCTCATAACTTCCTTTCAAGTCGCCTATTATTTAGCTTTATTGTCCGATTTGTATCGCCTTTTGCTCGTATTTGCTCTTAATTTTACTAGTTGTCAACAATTTATTTGCGATTTGAATAAACTATGTATGTATGTATGTATGTATGTATGTATGTCTTTTGTTGTTGCTTTCAGCTGCGACAACCTTTTTGAAATAGGTGTATACCTTTTTAAGTTGTAAGCATTATCCTTGGAACATTTTGTCTTTCATCTAAAAACGCTTGCTGTTTCCTCTCAGTTTACTGCTTGGGTTTCAAGTTTCGTAACTCCACCAAACCCAGCTGGGAATCGCACCCAGTCCTCTTGACAGCCAGTCAAGTGTGCTCTCATACACTACTAAGTTGGAGTGGGTTTTCAAGACGTAAATCACGTGCGTGCACTCCTGTGCAAGTAATGTGAATACGCTGCATCAACAAGACATTTTCCATCAGTTCTTCACTCTTTTCTCACCCTGACGCCCTCTTCACTTAATCCCATAACTAGCTCAAAGAATAGTTGTCTTTTGCGATTTATCTAACCAATAGTGTTTTTCATTAACCCCCGAAATAAAGTGTACTTATTATAGTGTAATAGTCAGATAAACACAATAGAAAACGAAAGAATTAGAGTGAAGTAGTGCTAAATATGCCAAAGTCTATTTCACGGGTTTATGAGAATCACTCTACTTGGTGGGGATTTCCAGGCCTAAAGAACCCAAAGACAGTTGGGTAATATGGTGTACACCAAAAAAGTCCCCATGAGCTTATTGGAAATCAAACGTTGAGCCGTAGGTTTACTCGACTCTTATGCACATTTGGTCCGAGGTACAAGGTATATAACAGCCTTATATCATTATTGGGGAAGTTTCTTAAACACGCGGTTGATAACTAGATATCAACCTGGTTATTCCCATGATCTTATTGGAAATCAAACGTTGAGTCGTAGTTCACTCGACTCTCATGCACATCTGGGCCGAGGTATAAGGTATACAACACCCTTATATCATCATTGGGGAAGTTTCTTAAGCACGGGGTTAATAACTAGATATCAACCTGGTTATTCCCATGATCTTATTGGAAATCAAACGTTGAGCCGTAGGTTTACTCGACTCTCATGCACATCTGTGCCGAGGTATAAGGTATATAACAGCCTTATATCATTATTGGGGAAGTTTCTTAAACACGCGGTTGATAACTAGATATCAACCTGGTTATTCCCATGATCTTATTGGAAATCAAACGTTGAGTCGTAGTTCACTCGACTCTCATGCACATCTGGGCCGAGGTATAAGGTATACAACACCCTTATATCATCATTGGGGAAGTTTCTTAAGCACGGGGTTAATAACTAGATATCAACCTGGAAAGCCGCCGTTTGGTGAATATGAAGGATAAAGCCCGTCAGTGAACGAAAGAAACTGACTCAATGATGATGTAATACTGATTATCAGCTCATTGCAAGTTATTTTCCCACAGAACATCAAGAACTTTAGTGTTCCAGACTATGTATTGACTCACGAAGAAGCACTCAAAATTAGACTTCTTCAAAATTATCTTATTTTATTTCTTGCTGTTTCTTATACATCTTTGAATATCATAAGATGCATTTACAACGTTTTCTGATCAGTCTTCAGCTCAATGCTCGGTTTTGACCCCCAAAAGTGCAATGTATTATATATGGGCAGTTTGAAATTAGAGTTTTCTAAACCCCAAGTAGTATAGTATAGACCTAACACAAGACGCGATATTATGCCTGAATTTTTTTTATTTCTGAATCTAACATCGCTTGTTTTTACACATGATTCAAGAGGCCTCTATCTTATAAGTTACATGATTCTCAGTCTTATAACGAAAAACTGAAGTGCTGGTCTTTGGTCTTTCCACAACTGATTTCAACGGCGACGAACACTTCCCATCTCACAGCAACCTGCACATGAAATACAAAAAGAGTAACACATGTTTGGATTTTATTGGCTCAGTATTAATGTTTACTTTTAACATTGGTTTAGTTTTATGTTAAGTGTAGTTAGATTTATCTGAGTTCAGTTTAATTTAGAAGTTGTTTAGTTTAGAGCTTAAATTGATTTTACTTTACAAATTTTAAATACGAGTTGTTTAAATTTGTTTGGTTTTAAATTTGTTTGGTTTTAACTGCATTTTTGTCCAGCGCTGGAGGAAGGAAGACAAGGAATTTTGAAGACAGCCAATGATTATTCGGCGTTTGCCAGCTGAAAAAATTTAACTCTTGCAATAGCCAGAAAGACCTGAAAATATTAATAGAAGAAGAACAGTTATAAGAATGGGGGTTTGGAATCCAATTAGCAAAATTTTGAACTACGTTGTTATGGTTACCAGTGCAGTAGATGGTCACTCGTCTCTTGGCAACCGAGATGTCGGTTCGCGAAGAGGGAAATCTGGAAATATAGGGAAAAAAACTATTTACATCTACAAGAATCTATTCTAAAAATGTATGGAATTCAACAGGAATTCAATATACTACGTTGTTATGGTTACACTGAGGTGCAGTGGTGACGTCATGTTTCCGGCCAAGTATGCCAAGTCAGGGAAAAGACACTCCTCGGTTTTCAAGACGGACAGTTTCTCACTTCTAAAATCAAGAGAAAAAGAAAGAAAAAAGACAAGAAAAAAAAGAAACATTAGTACCAAAACTTTACAGAAACTCGTAGTGCAGTTCAATTTTGAGGAGAAAACAACTGTTAGCATCTCAGTCAGTTCTTGGACATGCAGTAGTTTTTTTTTGGGAAATAAATAAATAAATCTTTTTATTTATACACGATTGTTGTTGTTGTTCTCCAAAATTACTGAACTCCACTGAGAATTCCTGCATATAGTCAAAAGATTAAACTAAAAAAAATTATTAATATTGCTCAGCAAAGCGGGTACGTAGAAATCCTCGAAACGAGTGAAGAGAAATTTGGTGAATGTTATTTTGTACTCCAAACTGAGTGAACTCCTGCAAAGAGTCGATAGTCAACTGAGAAGGAATGGTTATATAGTACAGCCAAGGAAATCTGGTACATGGGACTCTAGGTCTGAAGCGAAAAAAAACACAGAAATTTAGTAAATACCTGAAACAAAATGGACGACAAAAATTAGTAAAATTATGACAAGAAACATGTAGAAGAAATGGCTCCGAACAAACAAAAGCAAACATAGTAGCAACGGTAATTTTATTGAATACAATGTTATTTCAACACACAAATCATGAAGTTACTAAGCTATACAAGAATCTAACTAACCCAAGAATGAAACTGAAGACTTTATTGACAACGTTGGTTTGTAAATTCAAGATAAAAAAACCTAAAAGCAAACACAGGAATGCCGAATAATTTAATTTATTGAAGTTAATTTCTTACAACACAAATCAGTCACTAAACTATCCAAGAATCTAACTAAGTTAACCGAAAAAAATAATAAAAAATGGTGGTTTTCAATTACAAAACTAAAATTCTAAAAGCAAAAACAGAAGTGCCGGATAATTTTATTTAAGTTAATTTTCTTACAAGACAAATCAGCCATTACTAAACTATACAAGAATCTAGTAACTAAGTTAACCAAAAAGATACTAGAACTTTATTGACAACGGTGGTTTACAATTGAAAAACTAAAATTCGTTTTTCTTTAAGGTAAAAGATTCAAAGAATATTTTCGCGTCAAAAAATAATAAACTTCTGCGCATGCGTAACTAAAGACACGTCATCTGGGGCGAGAAAAGGCAAAGGTTAGTAGTATGTACTGAAAAGCAAAAGTTAGTAAGCTAAATATTTCTGAAATGAGAATCGAAAAAAAAAAATTAGTATCCCTGAAATAAAAATACCGTCAGTAATGTTTTGTGATCCAAAAAAAAGCCGAAATTGAATCGAAAAAGGAGGTGGATATTCCACGAGATCTCAACAGAAGTAAGCGAGCTGTGCAACCAGCTCATTAAATAGTACCTATAGGTCAGAAAACCCACGGTACAGTACTTACAACCACCGGCTCGGGAATATCCAAGGACCCAACAACCCACAACCAGACAACACAGGATGAAACTTTATTCATAAAACTATCATTTACAATTATAATCAAACCATAAGAAAAATATACAGTTTATTAGTAATATCCTGAAAGTGAGTGATCGAAAAACAGCCGAAATTGAATCGAAAAAGGAGGTGGATATTCCACGAGATCACAACAGAAGTAAGCGAGCTGTGCAACCAGCTCATTAAGAGTACCCATAGGTCAGAAAACCCACGGTACAGTACTTACAACCGCCGGCTCGGGAATATCCAAGGACCCAACAACCCCACAACCATACAACACAGGATGAAACTTTATTCATAAAACTATCATTTACAATTATAATCAAACCATAAGAAAAATATACAGTTTATTAGTAATATCCTGAAAGTGAGTGATCGAAAAACAGCCGAAATTGAATCGAAAAAGGAGGTGGATATTCCACGAGATCACAACAGAAGTAAGCGAGCTGTGCAACCAGCTCATTAAGAGTACCCATAGGTCAGAAAACCCACGGTACAGTACTTACAACCGCCGGCTCGGGAATATCCGAGGACCCAAAACCCCCACAACCATACAACACAGGATGAAACTTTATTCATAAAACTATCATTTACAATTATAATCAAACCATAAGAAAAATATACAGTTTATTAGTAATATCCTGAAAGTGAGTGATCGAAAAACAGCCGAAATTGAATCGAAAAAGGAGGTGGATATTCCACGAGATCACAACAGAAGTAAGGGAGCTGTGCAACCAGCTCATTAAGAGTACCCATAGGTCAGAAAACCCACGGTACAGTACTTACAACCGCCGGCTCGGGAATATCCGAGGACCCAAAACCCCCACAACCATACAAAACAGGATGAAACTTTATTGATATAAACTATTAATTGTAATTATCAAATAAACCAGGAGTTTATTAGTATATTCTTATTTTTACAGAAATGAATAATGGACCTATACAATAAGTAAGTTCTAATCTAGCAATAGATATGAACAACTTTATTCTATTGAATGAAAAAATATTGGGAAAATTTATAAAAAAGAACTATGCAGTAGCTAATAAGATAGGAAAATCTTAGCTATTTGTATGAAAAATGATATCTAAACTTCATATTATATAGTTGAGAACCCTTCAAATTACATATTGCACACTCACTCATTGACAGACTCAACACACCACGACACTATATGTTATCATATAGTGAAACCTACAGAAACCGAAATGCATCGAAAACCGGGCCGAAATAATATTGAGAAATCTATGCGAAATAAATCTTAGATACATTCTATGTTTCTTGATTGTTATTTAAGAACAAAAATCTTGTGAACCCCGTGTTTTGAGAACAAAACATCGGGAGAAAGTTGAACACATTTACTGTGAACAATTATCAATATTTGTATCAACATTAAGATTGATTCAAAGATTGAAAGACAACAATAATAAATAATCATAATAAATAATCATAATAATAATAATAATAATAATAATAATTCCCAATGATAAGAAATTCTAGAAAATTCTAGGCTAAGAAGCTACCACTGATTAAAGCTATCGTCGATCGCAACCAAGTTTGGTTGTTCTTGTTAGAACTGAAAGGCAAGTTGAATGCCACGACGTACCACAGAAAAAACAATTCATATCAAAAAAAACTATTTATATAAAGATACTGTCGTGACATTCGGTGGACGAGATTAGTACTAATAAAAGCTCTGGAGGATTGTTATTCAATGACACGTGTAGCCAAGGTTTGTTGTTCCGAAAAAATGATGGATCAATGAATGGAAAAAATTAACAAAAGAAAAGAAAAGAAAAGAAAAGGAAAGAAAAGAAAAGAAAAGAAAAGAAAGAAAGAAAGAAAGGAAGAAAGAAAGGAAGAAAGAAAGCAGAGGTAATGAAAACCCGAATTTTCCATATTTTCAAATTTTGACCGTCTAGAAAACAAAATGCCAATCTTAAAATTTAGATACCGCAAGAATGGTACATTTACTTTCCCATAATACCCAAGACCAGGTTCCAGCTCCCTTTTGCCTGCTCCGCCGCCCCTTTTCCGTTCGTGACTACAGAGCCGACAGAAGGGAACCAAAAAACAAGACCTTGGTTAAACCTTGACTGTGCCAAAGTTATTGATGTTGCAGGTAACCAAGCAACCAGTCACTTTCCCCCTCGCTATCGTGGAGAGAAAAAGTGGCCGTTCACTCGTATCACATAATACTGGCCGGCGCTAAACTAGAAGAACCGAAAGACCGAACTAACTAAGCGCAGTTTAAGTTTGTGTGTGAATGTATGCAAACCGACCAGCACTGCATAAGGAACAATAACAAATCCTCCAGCGAAAGTATCTCAGTAAATCAAAACACACACGCATTTGAGAGAACGGAGAGTAGATTCGTTGATCAGCTTGTGGTCTCCAGTGATGTCCAACGCTGCCTAATTGAAATGCTAACTTAATATTGGCCAATTGACCCTGGCAAATGCCAGTCAAAAACCACTAAACAACCCCACCTAGTTTCAGAAGTGGTAGCTTCACCTATACATCTCTTAGGGCTTCGTGTACTCAAAGCCCTGCTAATCCTTAGCTAGTCCTAAGTATTTTTGACTTGCATTAATCAAGCGTATAGCCAAAATTTACGGGCAAAATGGTTTTAGAAATGATTACTGCAGGTCAGATAAATATTTTTTAGTGTTCCATATTCGATTGAGGAACGACCAAACAACCCCTCTCTAAAGACAATGCACTGATACCCCGAGCAAGTGAAGCGAAATATAAATTCAAAAGTGACAACAATGAAATATTTTTTTGGGAAATGTTTTTAGAACTTGCTCAAGAATCATGTGCCAACACACTTTACTCTGAGTTGACCATGTAACGACATTTTCATGAAGCTTGCTTGTGGCCATGTACCTGGAAAGGAAAATAAAATGTCCTTGTGTTAAAACGTGGTCTTGCAACTACGGGACAAGTTTATTCATGAAGTGTTCAACCATTTTTCTCTTACACAAATAATTTGATTAATACTAACGGCAAACTACTGAACACAAGTCTTCGAAAGTGCAGTTTATTTAAGTAAATTTAGTCCAGATTTAGTCGAATAACTTAAATAGTCGTCTCAATTTTGGCCACTAAGAACGAATTCTTTCATCGCGTAAAAAAAGCAAATGTTTTCGAGAATATACGAGAAGAAAACTGTAATGTGGATACATCTAAGCTACGAGCGAGTCGAGCAAACAAGAATTTTGGCTTCGCTTTGTTCATGAACTGACATTTCTGTTCAACTACATAGAGTATTGGTTGCATTTTTGAAATAATTAGAGTAAAATCATAACATTTTACTTGTATAATTTTTACTACTGAAGCTTATTACAAGAAAGTTCATAAATGTTTTGCAATAAAAGGATTTTTATATCAAGCTTACCGTGATTATTCGCAGTCCAACTATCTCAACTGAGCTCCTTCTGTGAATGAATCTGAACGAAGGCGAAGGTTGTAAAACTCTTAATTACGTGATATCAATCACATCACTGATTTCGTCCAATCAAATGGCGCTATTAAGGGATCATGTGATGATTGCACGTGAAATGCTGTACTATGATTGGTTTACATTATTCCAAATATAAGTGAGAAGTCATGCTGGCTTGCGAATCTCGTGTTATACCTTATTTGGTCAATCTTTTTGCCAAACCAGTCTTGTTGCATAGAGGCGTGGAAATTGTTAGTAATCGAAAGGTTTTAAAGCGCCAGTGGTGTATCAAACGAATAAAACAGTTTTAATTTTGCATAAAAATAGAGTTCAATTGCCCTATTTCATTATGACGTCACGGCTTGTTTATGAGAGGGACAGGATTGTCTAGAACAATAGAAATTTGTACACAATTTCCTCTGCTAAGAAAAGTTTAATCTCAACTAGTCTGGTTACCAAATATAAGGTGTATCGATGTTTAAT